>CM045717.1:1800000-2340722 GCA_024712875.1 Inonotus hispidus | reverse complement strand
CCCTAAGCCTAACCCTAAGCCTAACCTAAGCCTAACCCTAAGCCTAACCCTAAGCCTAACCCTAAGCCTAACCCTAAGCCTAACCCTAAGCCTAACCCTAAGCCTAACCCTAAGCCATCTGAACTATATGAATCAAGCTTCTAAGCACAGATGGATCACCATAAAGATAATGGATGAACAAAAGAGTTTTTAAATTATCAGAATGAAGAATATTAAATTGCAAAAAAAGATGTTCAAGTTTTTTGAATAAAGTGTTGTAAGCTTGATCAGGAGCAAATGGACAAATCATCTCACTGGGGTTTTGGAAACATGGTAAAACTGGCATAGGAACACCATTGGTCAATATCTGTATGATAAATTGATTGATTCCAAGGCTGATATCAGGTGGAGGTGTAGGAGATGGAGTTAAAAACAAAGCTGGGTCAGAAGCTTGATCCATAATGGTGATAGTGGTTGAGGGTTAAGTTGTGTTTCCTAATTAGTGAGTAAGAAAAGAAAAATAAAGTCAGCTGATAATCAGTCATGTGACATATGTACATACCAAATCATGTGATAGTTGAACCCAAACCTTCAAAAACCCTATACTATCTATGTGCTTCTATCTTTACTGGGAGCTCCCCACTTGTTACAAAAATGCAAGAAGAGAAGAATAAGATTTTGATGGTGAAAGTCCTTCTTTTCTCTCAGCTACATTGCAAAATCTTTCCAACTCATATCCTGTCTCAGTCCCATATTATGAAACTGTAAGACAAGCTCTCCCCAAATGGGTGCTACACTCTTAGCTACAAATGCAGCCATAGGAAGTATATCCTGATAAATGCATATCCCCATTCCCTTTAGATTTTCAGGATGAGACTTAGGTCTAAGCTGCAATCCATGTTGATCCATAGGGAGCATGCATTTATGGCATGTTTTGTAGTTTTCCAGCCATATAATCCACCTTTTCCAAAAGTACCAAGCTGTAAGCTTTTGTAACTCTGGCACATTATTCAAAGTGCTTGTTAGAACATCTATCCAACATGTCTTGCAGCTTTTGTTCTCAACATTAGTGATCACTCTTGCTCCCTTTATCACATAGCAAGATGTACAGTGACCTCTTAAAAGTTGAAGAACATGATCAAGCTGCTGGCTTTGTTGTTCCATCTGAGCCTCTTTTGCTCTCATTGCTGCAGTATCTATTCTAACTGAAATGGGTGCATAGATAGGTAATGAGAGTTGGAGAGACTCAGTATTAGAAGATGCTCTAAAAGAGCTTGGTCCACTGGTAATGCGTGATATGGTGGTAGAGGAGTCATGACCAAGTGAGAGAAGCCTGGGAGAAGAGTCAGAGATGTTTAAATCATCCCTAAAAACATCTGAACCCAGTTCAGAAACTGCCAATTTGAATTCCTGGTATAACTGTTCAGAAGAAAGATTTTTGTCTGACTTTTGAACAATCATTTGAGTCATGGCATGTGTAAAACTACAAGCCTGACATGGTTGACTGTCAATACTTTCAAGACAAGAGGGTGGATGACTGGTATTGTCAATATGCTTGATCAATTGAGCTTTCAAGCATGTATGAGAAGGTAATCTCATCCAGTCTTTAAGCTAAGGATAATAAATCTCCTCTGGCTTTGCAATTTTGAGATCAGGCATATCTGGCAGGTTAATCATAATGACCAAGCAAGTATAACCTTTTCTCCCACCTCTTCCTGCACCTTGAATGAAATTGACAAGACCATATGGACTGCCTAAGAAAATGATGCATTGAACATACTTCTCATCCAGCCCTTACAACAAAGAGCTAGTTGCTGCCATCCAAGTCTCCTGCTCTTTCCAGTTTGCTATCTCAATCTTCTGTCTATCACCCAATTTACTATGATAAGCATTGCAACCTAGCTTATCTGCCAGCTGCATAACATGCTTTCTAGTATTGCAAAAGATAATGCCTTTCATCCTCTTGCTTCCTGGATCAAACAGATACTTATTGATTAGTTTGATCAGGCTGACAGCTGAGGATATAATGACATCATCCTGTTTGCCATGGATGACAGTTTTGAAGAATCTGAGATGCTTAAGCAGAGTGGGCTCTTTGATGATGCAGAAGGTATTGGAAGAGTTATTCATCTGCCATAGGCTTTGCACCATCTCTTTGGTAAGTGTGGCAGAAATATAGACTTTGGGTATAGCAAACTTAGAGCACTTGCTTAAGCTTGCTAACCTTGGTCTGTAATCCACATCTGTGAAGAAGGTGTGAACTTCATCAAAGAACATCATGCTGATCTGATCAGCATGCTGATGCACCCAACTGCAAATAAATATATAAAAAGAGTCAGAAAATATAAAGACACTAACTCACTTTGCAAAGTTGGTGACACCTAGAAGATCACCACTGATTAAGACTAACTGGGTCCCATCCTTTACTCCTGCAGTCCCAGTCCAATAGTCAACCTGAATATCCATATTGACAGCTCTTTCATACATTTGCTTTAGCAAAATGATGAAGGGAGCTGAAACAATCACCATCTGCTTCTTGTGCTGAATGGCACAAAAATAGAAGAGAAGACTTTTTCCTGCTCCAGTAGGCATTTTGATTAATACATTTCCCATCTTTTTTAGAACAAAAAGCATGCCAAGCTTCTGTCCTTCACAGCTCCAAGTCATATTAGGCTTTTTGAGAAGATCACTTGCTTTTTTTAGTAAAAAATTGCAAAATCTCTCATCATTGCTATTGACTTGAAGCTTGGTATTAATGTGAGATGGTAAAAGAGCTTCAATATGATGTGACAGTGCTGCTTCCACTGAAGATTGAGCAGGAGAGGTAATTGAACCTGGACATAAAAGTGTTAGCTTTACACATATATGTAATGAAATAAAAAGCACATACTTTCAACTTTAAGCCTTTTTTTAAAGTGACTACTGCCTGCAGTTGAAGATCTGTCTCTCTTTATATAGCTTTGGCCAGTAGTAAGAGTCTCTGGAGTGTCTAGGTTGCCAGAAGGAAAGATTGATTCTTGTCCATCATCTGCAGTGAAGCTGATAGATGGATGAATTATGGGGAAAGATGTAGATGGTTGATGAATGAATAAAGAAGTAGAAGAAGGAATTGAGGTAGAATGAGATGGGAAAGAAACTTCACTATGGTCTGATCTATATGCCAGAGATTTGACTTGCTGCAGAGATGTTGACAGTTGCTGCTGCATAGAGGTAAGAGCAGATACTACTGAAGTTGAGAACTGAGAAAGCTCAGTTCTCAACTCTTGTAGGATATATGCTGAAGATTGCACAACCTCCTTTTGAGTATTTTGCTCTACCTTTTTCTCCAGCTTGGTCAACTGCTTATGCATTTCAGACTGAAATCTTGTAAAGACCTCTTCTGATGCAAAAGCAGCTGTTGAATGTGTTGAATGTGAAGTTGGATAAGATGGAATGGATGAAATGGAGTCATAAATATTGGTGTCTTTAATCAAAATCTCTGGAGGATTTTAAGCTGCAAAGGAGAGATTGACTTTCCTCAAAGGCAGAGGTGATGTCATACCATCTAGCCCAAGGAATTCAATAAACTTGATAGAGAACTGAATAAAACAATACAGTGTCCATATTGAGGTTGGCCATATTCTGTTTGGTAAGACCATAGTTTCTACTGGCTGTTAATGAGCTATGACCAGCTTGATTATCACCAGCATCTTCCCAATTACTTCTTCTGAGGTAAATGGGAAGAATGTACTCTCTCTTGATTGCAGTAACCAACTGCCTCCAAATTTGAACTCCTCCATTGAACTCCACATATTGCTGCATAAACTTGAAAAAAGTGTCTCTGAAGGACTGTGCAGTCATCCTTTTACCCAAGATGGTATATAGGTAAAAGTGATATGTTTTTGCCTCTATCTCTGAATATAACAGATAGGCAATAACAGTCTCCAGTGGCCTGACTATTATAAGATAATAGTCAAGTAGCTTGGCCAGACATTTTGGCAGCTTATGTGGGAGGAAGGAGTCAAATCCCTTGATGTTGGAGGTTTTGGTATAGCAAGTGATGAGAAGAGTTTCTCCATGATCTTTATAAATGGCCCTATTTCTCTTTGTATTCCTGATTCTTTAATCAATCACTTCAGTGGTCCTCATTGGCTGACCAGATGTGATCTGATTCAAACAGGCAAAGAGTTGCACCACCTCACTACACTTTTCTAAGAAACTAATCCCAGTGCTAGGATCAATTTCCACCCTTCCTTGAATACTTCTTCTCAAGAGTTTGCATCTTGGATTAGAAGTCAAGTGATGAAGGAGTGCATAAGGTGGTGTATAGGCTTGGTTGAGATAAGAAGCACCATAGCTGATGTCAGCCATGTTTTCTGAATAAGGTGGAGAATTAATATATGAAATCCACTGATTATCAGTTAGCTCCAATAACTTCTTCTCCAGAGTATTCAGTGCTTCTTTAATCCCTAGTCTTAGCTTTTCCAAGACTAAGACCTTTCCTTCATAGGAGATCTCTGTAAGAGATGAGTTCCAAGACATTCTAGCCTCTGTCCTAGAGCTTAGCACTATTGTGCTAATATAGGAGCTCAATGAACAAACTCCTGCATAGCTAGTATTTGACTCAATATTGAGCCAAGTACTACAATAGTGCAGTGCACAACTATATAAAGAAGATCAATAGAAAAATGAAAAATATAACATATTTTACTCACTCATCAAAGTCTCTATGCATGCTTGATTGACTTTCACATTCTTGAAAGATGATATTCTTAAAAAGGTATTTAGCAATAGTCAAGTAAGGAGTGACCTCCTCTGGCTTGCTAAATCCCTTTTCCTCTTTTAAAAAGAAGGCTGCAAAGAATATCTGCTAAGGACAATGATCTCTACCTTTGATGATCTCATCTTTTGGAGTAGTGATCATAACAAAGCAAATTTGGTGCAATGCATGCATGTTCAGATTATCCCTGTAAAGGTTTCAGCATCTATGATAAAATATGAATAAAATGAAGCACCTACTTTTTAAGTTCCCCCCATGCCTTTTTGCATACTAACATTTGCTCCTTGGTAAATTTGACTTGATATTCTCCTTCTTTGGCAGAAAGAGAATGAATGATGAGCTTGATGAACCTGACTAGTAAGAGGCTATATTCTTCAAGTGTATCCATATTATGGATAACTTTCCAAATTTGATTTGCCTCTTTATAATAAATAAATTAGTTATTTTCAATAAAATAAAATAAAAATAAAAGCTCACATTGGCCATTTTTGAAATGGTCTTAAGGAGCTGAATAGCTTCAAAACAGCTTTATCTTTAACACTGATCAGATAGACTAAGCAAAGATGCTTTAGAAAGTAAAAAGGATTATAAAGTTTTGGAAGCTCTATGATCTTTTTTATCTTCTCCCTTTCCTCTCTGTTGTCATACCAAGGCTGTAAAAGAAGATGCCACTGAGTCATGTTTAAATATGGAGTTAAGTCTCTGTCATGACTGAGAGAGACTTTAACTTCATTGAAAGAGGGAATATTTTTCAAGACCTCAACTAAAAAGTCACGAAAGACTTCATTAGAAGAGATATCTTGAGAGGTATCTGAAACAGAAAACAGAGATAAGTTTGCATAAAACCTTTGTGCTTTGCATGACAATGGTGAAGTATGACCTGGCATCTTAGGATGTTTGATCCTAAGATGCTTTTGCATAACTTCATAGTTCATACAAACATAGCTGCAAGAAGAGTTAGAGTAATAATAGGCTGAATAAATAGTTAAACCTGAAATAGAATCTGAAAATGGTTTAGGAGTCATAGGAGGTTCTTTAGCTAAATACTTATCCCTTATAGAGTTGCAGTAGGTTTGTGCTTCTTTATAAGAACAACCCAAACTCTCAACCCTTTTCTTTAAGCTAGAGTGTTTTTCTTCTATGTGCCTCCAAATAGACTCTGGTCTGAGTCCAACTTGGCATGATTTGCACATAGGCCACTTTAGCTCTGAATGTATATAAACATCTATGGCTGTAAGAAGAGGAGTACTCCAAAAGTATCCATCTTTGTGGATAGACTCTATGTCCAGTAGAGTCTTCTTTTGCTTTTGTTGTTCCTCTTTTTTTTTTTCTGACTCTTGATCAGAAGAGCTAGATATTTCATAGCTCTCATCATCAGAGTCTTGTACAATCTTCTTTGCTTTACTTTTAGCAAAGATAGGCTCATCATCATCATCATTCTCACTATGCTCTCCATCAAAGTCCTTATGATGACTTATTTGACTAAGTTTCATCACTAGACTCTTCTCTTCATCTGATTTCTCACTCTCTATGAACCTCTCACTCTGCTTATTAAATGGCTTATCAAGTCTTTTTGAAGACTTGAGTCAACCAGAATATCTTCCAAACCTCTCTTTTCATTTTTGAACACTTCATCAAGTTGCAATGGCAACTTTTGAAGTGTCTGGCTTGAAGCCATATGAAAAGATGATGGTTTTTTAGAAGCAGAGCTCATAGAGAGTGATTCAATAGAATCAAGATGCTGAGAAGTTGATTGAGTAGCATCAGTAAGCTTCATTGTAGCAGACAATGATAAGCTTGTAGCACCTAAAATTTTTATAAAAGTTATTAGATTCTTACTAGAAAAAAATAAAAACTTACTTAAAGAATCTTGTTTTATAGACTCTTTTCCTTAAACTTTTCCTTTATGCTTATCTTTCCAGTGTGCTTGAAAACTATCTCTTTTAGGAGAAGAGAAGCCACAACTCTTATAGGGACAATGGAAGTCCCCAAGGTTGCCATTAGATCTCAAGAGTTCTTGAGATGAACCATCTGAACAATTTATCAATGAAATATAGTAAGCTTTGAAAAATAGCTAAATACATACCTGGATATATCAGCCCAATTGTAGAAGAGTGAAACTTATATTTGTGAACTTTAGCAGAGTTCACACTTGCAAATGTCTGCAGATACATGGAACATTCTTGTATCTCACAGACTAAACTGTAAAAATGTTAGATTATTAAACTTTAGAAACCAATCTTACTTACTTTGCTTGAGTGCTTGACATTCTTTTACTGAATTTCTGAAAATAACAAGTTAGTATAACCTGTAGATGCAGATAAAGTCAGTTAAGAGCAGTTGAGTGAGCTGAGGAATAATGCAAGATTGTTGCAAAACATTGGCTTTTTATATCTTTAAAGAGACTATTAGCTGATAGTATGTAAATAACTCAGATTTACAGGAAAACTTGAGGAAACCTACAGGAAAACTGCCAACTGGCATGCAGGCATCTCTGAGCTGCAGGAAAACTGCAGGAAACCTGCAGGAAAACTTGAGGAAAACTTGAGGAGAACTGCCAGCTGGCATGCAGGCAGCTCTAAGCTGCAAGGAAACTGCAAAAAACTTGCAAGAAAACTTGAGGAAAACTTAAGGAGAACTGCCAGCTGGCATGCAAGCAGCTCTAAGCTACAAGAAAATTATTAAATAATAACTTACTTGATAAGGTAATATTATCTAGTTACCCAGTGGTTACCCACTTATATAATGAGTTACCCAGTGAGTTACCCAGAGGTTACCTAGAGGTTACCCAAAGGTTACCCAGTGGTTACCCAGTTACCCAGAGGTTACCCACTTATGTAATGAGTTACCCAGTGGTTACCCAGTTACCCAGAGGTTACCCACTTATGTAATAAGTTACCTAGTGAGTTACCCAGAGGTTACCCAGTGAGTTACCCAGTGGGTTACCGGGTTACCCAGTTTCTCACGGTATAAACATAGAATAACTCAAGAACCGTAAGACAGATGGGTGGGAGAGTAGTACCGTTGGAAAGCTAGAGAGGAGGAGAACCCGAATCCATCGAGCAAAGGGGTTACCCGGAAACGGATGTGGGGTGAGATCGGAGGGCGATAGATATAGTCTTACTCTACAAGGAAGTCAGGTGACAATGAAAGTAAAGTGGTGCCACCTGAGATAATATTACTAAGGGATGATATCATAATGGTGTCATAGTCTAGGCTCATAATGATGTCATGGGTGATGTCATAATAACGTCATGGTCTAGGCTTTATGAGATGAAAGGAATGTAAGAGGTAAAGGAGGGTGGGAGTATAGGAAATGTCGGTGTAGTTCTACGAAAATGACCATTTGTAAAAAGGAGAGAGAAAGGGAAAGAAAAGAGAGAAAAGGAAAATGATGACGGCATTGTAATAACCACCATGTCGACATAACCTCTATTGACAATTTTCTGCATACAATGTCTCCCTCTTGAGTTGGCGATGTGACAAGATCAGAGGAAAAGAGCATCAAGAGTACATGAGATTCAGGATGCTGCGTGTCTACCTAACTAATCAGTGTTGTAGGTGTGATTGAAAACCTCCAGAGGTTGAAAACTGAATTACTGGAACATCAGAATGACACTATGACATATCTGCTGTAGAAGACAGTGGACATGGTTGTCGAGCTTGCCGAAAACATGAGAATGTTGATCGAGAAGACGGATTCACAAGATAAAGAGATCGAAGAACTAAAGAGTCTATGGGAGAAAGTCAAGAAGACAGTCAAGTCTGACATTGAGGAACAAGCCTCGTCAATGGCAGGACTGATAGAAGTCTCGATGCTGCTGGAAGCAAAGGCCCTTAGAGTAAGCATGTCGCATAATATCCAGATGCATCTTGTTTGATGCTGGCTTGTTCCCAGTACCGAGGAAGCTGTAAGGCAATTGTCTTCCGCAGGAACCTTGATGATGTTCGCTTCACTGTCGCAAATGGATTCATTCTCACTTTGCCTGAGTATTTCTCCGTTGGACTTGTTAATTGTTATGATCTGATGAGTTCTTCAGTCATTTGGTGGAAGTTTACCGATGCTGTCATGAAGGCGTGGTGGGATTTTCATAAGTACAATCAACTGGATAATGGCGAGGAACATTACTTCTGCGTTTAGTACAAGAGCATCTTTTCGAATCTGCCATGGAAAGTCAATGAGCCACACACAGCTGTTGTTAACGAGGTTACGAGAAACCTCTCACCTAACGCATTGTTTTGCAACGAGAGAGGCCGCTTGCTGCCAACAGATGTCACGTAGAAGGAGGAGCCAGGGAATGACACTTTACTGAGACAAATGAGGTTCTTTGTGCCATGGCTTGTGTGGTGCTTCACAATGGCGAAAGATATCTTAATCCGAGCACACAACAAGGTCAATCACAAGAAAGCTTATATCAACTACTACCAAGAACTTCTCAACCAATTGGAACCCAATGAAGGAAATGCTGAGGAGCTGTTAGAACGTGTGCCGGAACTAGAGTGCAACCAGAACAATGGGCAGTGTTTTGTTTATGGAATGGCTTTAGATATACGGAGACAGAAAATCTGGTGTGATGTACTCGAACTATTGTGTGATGAACACGATATGAAGAAGAAATCACAAAAACGAAAGTCCAAAGACAATGGTGGCCCTTCGGCAAATTAGAAACCTTGTATCAACTTATCGACTTCGGCCAATAGTTACGCCACTGAGGAACTTGCGAAGGTCCACTTGACCTACTGGAGTGAACATCAACCCGACCGAAGTACTCATAACCAGGAGGCTCCTTCCATTCCTTCCATTCCTTCCTCAGCACCACAGCGCTCAGTTGTTCTTGCATGGACTGGGCAGCAGGCTTCTTGTATGTCCAGGCTATCCGATACTGAGCAGGAATATGACTCTTGAAATACGAGGTTTAACACAATTTGCAAGTGCCTTTACATTCTACTTTTCGAGAATCTCTGCAGAATGGCGGTAACTGGTCCATCAGCACTCCAAGATGTATTAAACTATCTAGTATACTGCAGGCATACGTTCAATGTCGATTACTTCGACGTCATAGAACACATTGAAGATCTGATGAAGAAGACTGTAAATGATCTTGAGGGCTCCGACGTAGTAGGAGTGGCAACCCCATTCCATAATGCAATGGTGGAAGAAGAAAAATTAGGAATCGATTGCCGAAGTGAATTTGTGCGAGCACGTTGTAGTGACTGGTTAGGTCCTTCCTGAAAGGTGCAATCCGGACAAGGTCCGAAGTTTGTCCCAAGGAGGATATCAAGAGGTGTCTCAGAAAGGTATGAGAGACAATAGACGATCGGCCTGAGGATAACAAGGGAGGTCCAACCGTCACCCTATAGAAGGAGTGGCGACAAACCAGGCACCAAAGGAAGGAAGGGGCACCTTAGCGATGGGTGGTGGACTCCTGTCTACAGATGGCGGTACTCGTGAGAGGCGGTCCGACAGATGGTCGGGAACTTTAGGGTCGGTATGAGGTCACATGCAGTCAGACCAAAGAGGTACCACTGCTGCATTGGATGAGTCTGATCGGTCTAATCTGTCTTGTGTAGCCATCGGACGGTGGGTCTTTTAGAGGGATACTAGCTGGATTCTACAAAGAGGGGCTGTCGGAGTCCGGTTCTCCTTCTGCTTCTTGTCCTACTACATACAGGCCTCATATATATAGCAGACTATACTACTGTGGGACCGAGTCTGAAGGGAGTGGGCTAAGAACTATGACAGATGCACAAGATCAGGATTGGGCCATACTACTGTTCCCAAGGGCCCGCTTGCACCTGCCGCACCTAACATGGCAGGGTGAACTATATATGATAAATGTGAAACTGACACCTATCCCGATGACAATGTTCCATCGGAACTCACTAAGCCGGTGCCCGATATATAGTCCAACGTGTACTGAGAGTCATACGACCTGGGTAAATGTGAAACGTACTTGGCCGGCTGGTTCGACAGTAGTCCCGATGCATCTTACTAGCTGAGCGGGACATGTATGTAGTGCTTCGGGTACTGCAGTCTTGGCGGGCGATGGTGTACGATAGATCAGGACAATAGATATGATTGGGCTGTTGGAGCCCAATCAGTGAGACCAGATCGGGTGATCGCCAGACCGATCAGGCTGTTGGAGCCCGATCGACGGTTCTGAGTTAGAGAGTGGTTGGACGAACATCCTGTGGGTTGGGCCGCATAGCGTAGTGTGGTGCTACAGTGTAAGGTTCTTCAAGATGACAACTACATCCAAAGTGAGGACGTGATGATGGAGAAAGCTATCAACACATTCGTCGAAGAGCAGGCTTCAAGTCTTTCAAGCGACGAAGGGGAGGGAAGTAAGAGTTATACGAATTATCATATTCTGTTGCATTGGCTGGATTCATTAAACCCTATTTCGACAAACCAGGAGTCAGGGACAACAGATCCAGAGGCAGAGGCAGAGGTGGCGTGAGCTGGGACAGAGACTATCCAGCCTTACTGTACTGTCAGAGGCTGAAGGTATCATGGACTGGACAATCGCTTACTCTTCAGGGGCAGAATAACACCCTCCTCGCCTTTTCTTCCTTGTTTTGTTTGGTGATTGTTGCTCGAAAGAATTGCATTCTGTATTTCTGTTATGCTTCGAGTTGTCTTATGCCGACTCACATCTGTACTCCTTTTCATTTTGCGATTGTGTTTGTGTATAATAGGTATCGCTAGATTATGCTCCTCTCATCTCCCTATCTATGATGTGTTCTTAGGAATGCAGGCCAGTCTCTAGTTCTCTTGTATTTTGACCTACATATGCAGAATTAGACTGTGTTGTATAGTAGTGATTCTACCTGCTTTCGGTTGGACAAGAGTTTGATTAGGGTTGTTTCTTGTAGACGATGGTGCAGGTGTGTGCTTGCTGTACACTTTTACTCCATCGAGCGATGACAGATACAACAGATTGCAGCTGACTGGTCTGTTATTCAGGCTTCTTAGTCTGCTCAGGCTTGAAATGCGAAGATGAAATTGAAGACGTTGATGGACCTAGCTCCAGACACTGCTGCAATTGCTGTTCAGAGCATCGACCGGATGGGATAGGTACATATACTGACCTGTACTATAAAACAACTCACATACCATAACTATACAAGTCATCAAATGAACTTAATCTCACATATTCCGAAAGCCCCAATTAGAAGATGATTTCAGCCGAAAGAATCAGATTTTTTGCTGTTGAACTGCATAAGTGATGGCAGATGCAATGCTGAGAGAGGAATCCTGCAAATAGCCATTTCGGCATGTTGCCCTGCTCTATCATAAACAGCACAAGACATGCCACAAAAACTCAGCCATGGATAGCCTTTGTTAGGACCAGTGCAGATTGTTATAAACAGATCAAGGATCAACACTTATCGTTCTCCTAGCTGTAGGGCTGGGCGAACGATCAAGTGCAGATCCCTCATATTGATGCACCAGAACAAGTCCACTCACTCTGCTGATCTTGAGAAGCTATCTTGATCATGGGGAAGTGCGAGATAGGGATAGTTGGGTAAACAATAAGGCACTAGTAGGGGTCAAGGGACCAGCTGTGCACTAGATACCTAAGATAGATTAGAGTAGTGCCTAAGGCGACTAAGTGGCAGTACAAAGAAGTTGTAGGCAATACAAAAGAATTTCGCTAAAGAACTTCTGGTGGCAGTGCTCACTACTTATATACTTTCTGAATAGTCCGTCACCTGATCCTTCCTTCTGCAGCACTGCCCCAACGCTTCATCGGCACAGCCACTAGCCAATTTGGTCGCTGTGCGGAACCCTGCAATTCTGTCAGGTTCTGTTCTATCCTTCTAGATCCTTCCTCTTTACATAGTCCTTACCGAGTGCTAATGATGACGCCATCTCCTGCCAATCCTGTGGCTGTACACTTCTAGGCTAACCCATCTTCTATTCCTGTCTCTGATGTTCTCGGAGCTCTCGAAGGTTTTGGGTGTAGCTCCACTCCGATATCGAGCTATCTGTATTCATCAGAGATCCGCCCCTGTTCTGTTCCTAGATCCACCCAATGACATGCCTATTGTGTTCCGATAGAGTTCCTTCGATCGGTGGATCTCGAGTATCAAGTCCAGGGTAGAAGATAGGGTTCTGGTAGAATATTCCCTGATCGTATCCATTGGGGATGACAATCTCATCGGTCTCAGTGTTTCTGCTGATCAAGAAGGTGATGATCGCTCCGTCGATCCCTGTGCTCGAGAAGCATCCACTTATGAGGATTGTTTCCTCTAGTATGCCCATCCAGCCGCTTGTGATCTGTCTCATTGTCGTGTCCCTTACATGCCTGAGATATTCTGGGGCATCGAGTGTCAGCAGCCATGTAACTTGTACTGCCGTCCTGTGGCATTCTTCAATATGTGGGGATCGACAGATCCACGCTGTAGCTGTTACATTAGTATAATATGTTTCTTTGGTTCTGGACCAGACCACCACTTCATTCTCAAAGGCTGTAAGGTAGTGATTGTAGAGTACTTGATGTTGTGTCCTGTGTGGGGAGTATCCATAGTTGGTTTGAATTGTGATTGGTTCTATTCATTCGATTATTCCCATTGTTTCCTCCAGTATATCTTGTACACATTCCCAGGCTTGTCTCCATGCCTATTGGCAATTTCTGCAGGAAGGTACTGGTGGGTTGTCTGTCCTTCTTGACCCAAAGGGGCAGTAGCGGAACCGTGTATGGTATCGTCGATCGGGTGCCAATCCTGCATCAACTATGATATGTTCTAGAATGGCAATCAGTCTATTTCCTTCTAACAGCCTTGGGTATAGCATGATTTATGCCACTCAAATCAGATCATTGCATGGAATAATTTGTAAGCTACGATTTTTGCATTGTCTGAGAGAGATCGTGAGTACAGACTTGATGAGGATGTCTTTTTTTGTTCCACCATGTACACACAATATCTTTGGGATATAGTTACATTGTTGGAGGCACGCTTTCTTACTCTTTCTTTACATGGTTATATCATATGTTATTGTATAGTATTTCCTGAGAAATATACTGTTTAATTTGTTTTTAGCTTTTGAGGGAACAACATGTGTCAAAAAACACATGAATTTCAGCTTTTGCCATTACTTTTGCAAACAGCTGTAGCCCTTCTCAATTCTGCAGGCAGTGACCTAATAGGCAGTAAGATCGGCAGGTTTTTGGTGCCTGAAAAATGGATGCCGAAGAAAATCAGACTGTCTGTAGAATTGAGGCGGATCGATGGTCAGCTGGACCGTCGATCCATTTGTAATAATTAGAAGTTTTTGTCATCCTACCAAGTAAAGTAAAAATGAAAATACTACTGTCTCGACGATGTGAGGCAGATGTAAGACACAAACCTGTTCTCTGTACACTCGAAAAATGGAGCCTGTAAACTCTCAAGATGCAAAAGAAGCCCCCCTACACACACACACTCCAACAGCATCCCTGGGTTATAATACCCTGAATATGTGCGCATATATGCAGCTGGCACCTGTCCAAAGTCCTTTCCCCAGCAATTATTGGCCAGCACACACACCCAGCCCATCCACCCACACACCAGATCTCGTGAATAATGAAAATGGACAAAGCTATACACCTGTTACCTACCTAATCATACAAGCCCCTCAACCTTTGTTTCCAATACATCCTGTTCCGGTCCAGTTGCCTCAGGTCTAGCAAATTCAAGCTTTGCAAGATAAAGGACCGGATGCAAAGCCAAAAGGCAATCAAGAGAAGCAAGGAAGAAAGAAGACCGGCAAAGAGGCCCAATCTGGATGGAATGCACATGTCTCTGGACTGTCGGACATGGAGATAGAAGCTTTAGATGAGAAAACAAAGAAAGAAGCAGATATTGTTGTACCTTCGAAACCTGCAGCTAGATGGAGTAGCAAATCAACAATAAAGCTTGTTAATTTCATAATAAGCCCAGAACATTGGGATAAAGTCGCAACGTCCATAAAGAAGCTATGTATGGAGGTGCATTTTTTTTCATTCTTTTTGACAAATTGAATGACGTACATGTTTCGAGGCCTCCTAAACACTCTTTAATAACGAGTTCACACCAAAGCAGTGTGTGAACAAGTAGCAGGCTCTGTTTCATTTGTACAAGGCAACTAGATGTGAGTTTTCTTCTCTACATAACTGCATCTTAATTTGGTCTGCATCTGAGGTGGATGAAGATGGGTCGGTAGAGTCCAGGTTTTGGTGGACATAGATGTGTAGAGACAATTTGCAGCTTTGGATTGTTCTGCAAGTCTGCAAGGGAGGAGAGTCCTCAGATTCCAGCTATTTTGTTATTTGTTTGATTTTACGCTCATACTTTGTACTGTAGGTTTCTTGAATCATACTGGAGGGGGAGATGGTGATAAACAAATTTCTGAAGGCAACAAAGTTGTACTTGACTTTAATACATTCGATGGTGATAAAAACAAAGAACTTATCGATAAGACAGCCGGTGTTGATGAAGACGGGAAACAGAAAGATAGGACGAACAAGGAAACCAGAAAGAAGTCTGAGGGTGTGCACTTTGCGAGCAAGACAATGAGGGCTTTCTCAGAAAGCCTCCTATATGCAAAGATTCTCAGTGTGTGAGTGTGATCGGAGTGGACAAAACTATAATGATCTGTTGACGTTGATCAACAGATTGTTATGGTTTTGTCCACTCCAGTCTCTTTTACTTTGTCAGAAGGACTCAATGAATAAATTACTTACTTATTGCATGCAGTGTGGAGGGTCGTGCAGATATCAACAGAACAATAGAATTTAGCTCACATCGCAGGCCTGGAGATGTCGACAACAATATAAAGAAAGTAGAGAGTAAAAAATGCAAAAAAACCGACTCACCTACTGCAGACATGAGCGCAGTTGTTATTGAAGCATTATGCTCAGTTTGTGACTGTCAAATGGAATCCACTCATCTTGAGAGTGATTGTCTCAACTCTCAAAAAAAGAGAGACAAAATGGATGAGAAACAACTCTGTCTCGAGAGCAAAGTGGCTGAGTTGCACAAAAAATGCGAGTTAGAGGACCTTCATTATTCAAAAATCGAATGTTACTGCCAACTTAGAGATTCGGAGGATCCATTTGAGAAGTCTTTAGCATGTAAACTCACCAAGGAGATACATGTGGAACAACATCTGTGATTTTTTTTAATTTGTGTGTAATTACTCTTCCTTTGACTCCTATGCATTCTAACAAGCATAAGACAAGTTAGCCAACTCAACTTGGTATAAGTACCCAGAAATTTACTTATTTTTAGTGTATATTTACCTAATTCAACTTAGGTACACGAATAAATGGATATACATACATGTAGCCCGCTCTAAGATATATCTGACTCGTTGAAGACTTGCCTTCTGTAGTTTTCACAGCTCTTGAGAGAGAAAAATTCTGTGTTACTATTTCTTTCTGTTCATGTAGCACATGAGTGCCTTTCGGCAGAACAAGCCTGTATGATACAAATTAGAATTCCCGAAATTGTCGATCTCCCAAGCCTGTCTGTTGCCAACTTCTTCTGTCTCATCTTGTGCCCGGGTAAGTTCATTGACTCTATTGTAACTCTCGATAACGGTGGGGTCGTCCCAAAATCTAACAAGATATTATGAATAACCATCAATGTTTCTATTACCGAGAATATAGCATGAAGGTCATTTCCCGACATGTATTGCAGTGCTGGAAAACGACCTTTGAGCATGCCAAAGGAATGCTCAATGTAGATTCATAAGCTCGGAAGATTGAAGTTGAAGTTTCAACATCAGCATGATTCATTTTCATCAATCGTGAGGTCAGAATCGGTAAAGGGACAAATAGTAAACTTGGACAAAGGATACCCTAAGAGGCAAAGCAATCGAGATAAGTATGATGCCTGATTCTGACCAGCAACGATACAAGAAGAAAGCACAGTGTATTTGTATTAGTATTAGGACTATGACTACGCACTTTGACGTTTATTTTCATTGACACGATAATCTACGCAAAATATAACTGCATGACTCACCTTTATCAGCCAGCAAGAACTCATTATGCTGGAAGTGGTCGCCTTTGCGCTTCCAGATCCCAGACTCTCGAAAAACTGTACTATCTTGAACATTTCCTGGCCAGCCCAGATCAAACTCAGTAAAATGAAGGCTGTCATCACAGACAGCCTGAAGAATAACCTGAGAAAATACAAAAAAGAACGTTGTTGCAGGTAGAATGAGAGAGTCTAAGTAAACTCACCACGTAGAATTTTTTCCTGCAAAAATAAAGCTCGCCATCCTTTGTTGGCTTGATGGCGAGTCTAATGAGAGTGCCGTCCACCATCCTTATGCAACCCGAAAACCCTTTGTCTTTCATCCTGAGTTTCAGAACTGCACATCATTATTTGTCCAGCTAGGAGAGAAAGCAGGGCCAAATATGTCGAAAGGCGCAGACCACATGCACGCAGTACAGGTAGATGGTACCCTCTGTGATTGCTGTCTCCTCTGCCATTTTTTTGGTGTGATCAACCCCATATCGCAGCAGAAACACGGCAAGTTAGTACCATGAGGGTCTCTGAGGCCAGTTCCCCGTCGATATAAATACATTGTGATTTTTTATGAGGTCGTTCAGATAAGCAAAGGAGGTTCGGTCCACCCTGGGACAAATGTAAGTGTGATGGCATGCATATAATCCACAATGCATGTATTCACCTGAAGAATGTCTTGAAATGACAATCAGAAGTCCTGTGTAGTAGATTCTTAAGGAAGTCCACAGAGTGAGAGTGTTAGAAGGAAATAGACTGATTGTCATTCTAGGACATATCATGGCCGATGCAGGATTGGCACCTGATCGATGATACCATACACGATTCCGCTATTGCCCCTTTGGGTCAAGAAGAGCAGATCATCTACCAGTACCTTCCTGCAGGAATTGTCAATGGGCATGGAGGCAAGCCTGGGAATGCGCACAAGACATACTGGAGGAAACAATGGGAATAATCGAACAAACAGAACCAATCACAATTCGAACCAACTATGGATACTCGCCACACAGGATACAACATCAAGTACTCTACAACCACTACCTCACAGCATTCGAGAATAAAGTGGTGGTCTGGTCTGGAAACGAAGAAACGTATTACGCTAATGCCACAGCCACAGCATGGATCTGTCGATCCCCACATGTCGAAGAATGCCACAGGGCAGCGATACAGGTTACATGGCCACTGACACCCGACGCCCCAGAATATCTCAGGCATGTAAGGGACACGACAATGGGACAGATCGTGAGCGGCTGGAGGGGCACACTAGAGGGAACAATCCTCATTAGCGGATGCTTCTCGAGCACAGGGATCGACAGAGCGATCGCCACCTTCTTGATCGGCAGGGACACGGAACCCGATGAGATCATCACCCTCGAGGGATACGATCGGGGAATGTTCTACCGGAACCCCATATTCTACCCCAGACTCAACACCCGAGATCTAGCAATTGAAGGAACCCCATCGGAACAGGAATGGCACATCATTGGATGGATCCAGGAACAGAACAGAAGCGGATCCAATGAATACAGATAGCTTGGCATCAGAATGGAGCTACACCCGAAACCTTCGAGAACTCTGAGAACACCGGGGACAGGAATAGCAGACGGGTTAGCTCGGAGGTGTACAGCCACAGGATTGGCAGGGGATGGCGTCATCATTAGCACTCGACAAGAACCATGTGGAGAAGAAGGATCTAGAAGGACAGGACGGAACTCGACGGAAGTGCGGGGTTCCGCACAGCCACCGGATTGGCTAATGGCTGTGCTAAAGAAGCGTTGGGGGCTGTGCCGACAATCGATTGGGGCTGTGCTGCAGAAGGACGGATCAGGTGACGGACTTTCTAGAAAGTATATAAGTAGCGAGCACTGCCACCAGAAGTTCCTTAGTGAAATTCTTCTGTATTGCCGACGGTGACTTTGTATTGCCTACGACTTCTTTGTACTGCCACTTAGTTGCCTTAGGCACCACTCTAATCTATCTTAGGTATCTAGTGCACGGCCGGTCTCTTGACCTCTACTAGTGCCTTATTGTTTACCCGACTATCCCTATCTCGCACTTCCCCACGATCAAGATAGCTTCTCACGATTAGTGGGGTAAGTGGACTTGTTCCAGTGTATCGGCTCTGGGAGATCTGCATGCATTCAGGCCTCGGGCGCTAGCCGGGCCCTGTTGATTATGCCGATCTCTGATCTGCTCGAGATCTCCAGCCTACTAGCTGTGAATACTGAAAGGGAAGGACTTCATTGCCAAGTGTGTGGGCAAGCACCCCAGAACCTGACATGAAGCCAACCTGCCCTCCGAATGGCTAGCTAAGGTGGGGAAAACCACAGATCAGATAATGACTCCCTTGCAGTTATTCATGGTTATTCGAACTGGTTCAAACACGAGACCAGCATGGATACCTATGTATAGGGATGTCGATCGTGCTGATTCCTGTCGATCTACACTGGTCCTAATAGAGAGGCACTGTAAGGTCCACACAAAAGAGTTTGGCATCCAAGAAGGAGTCAATATGTTTCGTGAGCCGTGATAATACCAGTTATTTTATCTAAGTCCATCTCAGAAGTAAGCAGAAGTATGGCAGAGAGACAAGCAAAGTATGTTGCAGTCATGACCAAGCTGTGTTGTCTTGACTGCGGCATTGTGATGAAGAAGGAGTAAGAAATTTTTGTGAATTACATATATGCGCAGCACAGGGTATATGTAGTCACAGGACCGTGATGGAAATCACACATGACGCTGACGTGAACAAAGAGCTCTGTATTTTTCAAACTCCAACCACAAACCATCAGTCAAGAGCCCATCTCAATTTGATGGGCAGTGAGCGATGGGCAGTCGGCATCGCATTTTTCCCACGGTGTACCATTGTGCTGGGACAAGCCAAGGATCCGCCAAGAGTGCTAATAATTTCCATATATGTATGGATTTTACTGCCCATCGAACCATCAGTCCTGACTGATGGTTCGATGGGCAGTGAGCGGAGTTTGAAAAAATAAAGAGGTTCTTCTCCTTGATGTGACGTGGTCCCTTTCGCTCCTTGCTTTATTTGGCAGGATGAGCAGATCAACGGATCAGCTGCCCATCGAACCCTCTCAATTCTACGGCTATCTATGTTGCCTCGGCATCCCCACTTTTTATTACCTCATGCACTGCCAGTCCGACTGCCCATCGCTCACTGCCCATCAAATTGAGATGGGCTAATCCCCTATGAAAAAAGTAGTCAGTTTTTTTTTCGGGCGGAGCTCAAATAAAATCCTAATTTAGCAAGTGGCATTGATCTTTGTGTCCCACTTTGCTTAGAAGGCATATATCGAGTGAGGTAGGGGTCAAGGTGACTATATGCATCAAATCACTCCATTTTTTCAACACTGTTTGGGCTATCCACACTCAACAGAATATCTCAGCACTATGAAACTTTGCACAGAACCTTATTTCATAGTTAGGAACATTATATGAATGTTTCAGGTTTTTCTGTTCAGCAGGAGAGCAGGTGTTGCATTAGGTGGAGGTGAAAAGTGCTACTTTCATTGATTCTCCCCTTTATTTTGACCAATTTTACTCTTGGTTGAGATTCTTTGCCATCTAGCTCCTTCTACAGTAATTCAAAAATCTGATAAATTCATATGATGTACATATATATCATATTATCATGCATGCAAGCTCTCATCCCAATACTCTGATCTGTCAGATATATACAATGTAAAGAGTACTGGAGAGTCACTCATTTTTCCTATATATAGTAATTTGACACCCCCCAAAACTGTGTTTTGAGCACAGATCCTCACTGTTCCACACAAAATTCGGAAGGAACAATTCTTTCCATAGCCAAAGCATGCTAAATTTTTTTTCAGGCAAGAAGATAAAAATTGGAGGAGAAAATTACGAAAAACATGAAATTGAGGCAGCAACAAAACTTTTGTTATGTGACTGTACCTATCAGTCACATGCTAGGTAAATTTCTTTTTCTGGTAATAATGTATCGTGTCGCACTCCCAACCTATCTCCTCCTCCACTTCAGTCATAAACTTCAAACTAATTGCATAAATACATTTTTCATGAGGTTTAGAAACATTTGGCCGAAAAAAACTTCAGAGGAATTTCTTAGTTTCTGAGATATAGTATTAAATGTAATATATCTCTGTCATTTTTTGGCGAATTTTTTTCATTCTTGGTCAGGGTATTCTTCAGTATCAAATACATCCGATAAAAACACTTCCAGAGAGAAAGAATTGTTGTGTGAAGTTTTCCGTCCATTCAGATGCTGGATGCATAGTGGGATAGGATCTACACACGTGTTGATCACTAGGAGAGCTAAGCGAGACCGTGGGAATGACCATTTTTTTAGTGGGGATTGCCAGTCCCCAGAAGAAGAGAATTCCTCGTAATACTATATCGGAATGTAGGTAGGCAACTGTCACTTGAAGTGTTACTTTTGCATCGCTCGAAACTGATGCAACCTGGTCAAAGTTATGCGTTACAGGCCACAAGGCAAGCAACCAATATAGATTACATCATATTATGCCTTGTGTATATACTGAGTGAAAAGGCCACACACAAAATAATATAAATTGAACTCATGCAACCTACCCTGTGCGCATTACATGTTACTGAAGCGACGCAACCAACTCTCTGTTACGTATTACGGTTTTGCCTACATACATTCTGGTACAGTAGGCGTAGGTGGAAAATAATTCATTCCCACTTTCTCTGTGTGATGCATGTGGATCGACAAGTGGAGAAGACACCCCCGACATAGCTTTATGTGATGATATGACTTGAAATACCAAGCCTTTGTGTCATTGTGAGTCAACAACACCAAAGTGGTCAAATTATAAACGCGGTCCCGAAATGACTCACACCCCATTCTGCATTGTATAAATGTCAAGCGCTTGACAAGCTTTCTATGAAAATTACACTTGAAGCGAAAATGCCACCACTGTGCAGTGACGACCACAAAGAGCTGCATGGAGCCTACAAGCAACGGCAGAAGACTCTTACTAGGGTATGTCTAACCATAATTCCCTTCTAAGAAAATTTAAGCCACCGTCTTACAGAGGGAGTGCTTGTAGAGAGACTACCGCAACAGCAAGAATGTCTGCTATAGCAAGTCGCAGACCACGTCGAAGGACTGGTGTACTGCTTGTAGATACAAATATCCTGGGCGAAATTGCGTGGACACATGGGAAGAGCGTCCGTGATTACTTACATGGGTAGAGAAAGAAATAGACCGTGAAGCTTTGGAGAAATCTGATGAGGAAACTTATGGTGAGGCGGGTGACTTTGATAGATCGTCAGGACACGATAAGTCCGGATGACATACATTTAGTGACTATAGCTGTTAATACTTTAATGGTTATTCAGAATCACCGTATGAAACAAGGTCCAGGATGGAAGAGACGGAGGACGATTCATTCGAGATGCAACTTGCAAAGGCACTCAGCTTGTTGTTAGTCACAGGGGAAGTCTCGCAGGGAGGAGATGAAATTCACCTGCTTCAAGACAGTGAATTGTTCAGTACTGAGACAGACGGGTATTCTTTAATGGAGCTGGAAGAGATGGGATCAGTGGACTGGATATCTAAGCATGAGGTGGAGGTAACAGGCGAGATGGAGTGGGTAGATGTAACTGAGATTAGGACTGGCTCAGGGCGACCGACATATGCGCAGATAACAAAGTTAGAGATTACTTGAAATTGTGCACAGTATAAAGACACACTAGGCTTATCTAATTCACCAACCAGGACAGTATCAGTACATGACAGTGACTAGCTGAGATGACAGCAGCAGTTACAGGTCGACAAATCAGTTTATGAGAAATACAAAAGAGAAGGACATGAGACGTACATCTGCATTACGGGAGAAGGAGCCACTGACAGCCACAAGGGTATGCGTGGATGCAAGAGACTGAGAGGAGAGGAGGTTGGGGGTCTCTGGGTGGCCATCTATAGCAGGATGGACGACTGCATTGAGGGCATCAGCATTGAGCAAGATCTTTGTCGAGCTCCGCGTCTTTAATTCTATACGAGTGAATGTGGCCACATTGAGCGCCAATTGTGATATCGGGCCAACTTGTCATAGCTAGACTGATTGATATTATGCCTCAAAGGTGTTGTCCAAGTCATATGTGCGAGGTGAGAGTGAGATTGAATTTTCGTTTGCAAGTGCAAGTATCTATCCTCGAATCGAATCGAGATGATCCACCTTCGCATACGTAACATGTACTTATGTAATACTACATAACACTTTGCCATAGGCCTAAGTAGGGATTTGATCGCAGCAGTGAAGTGAATTCACGTACCGTGAGTCTTATAAGTAGATAAAATATTCTATTCATTGCAAACTTTGTCCCTAGTGCGCCTCGTGCCGTTCATATCGGGTGTCGGTACGGTGCAGCGACTATTTAGTGAGAGCCCCTTTTAGATCGTGTTACGCTTAGTCAGCGATAAACTATTTTCTCCCACCCAATCGAGGGGTCGAAGAGGACGAGGACGAGGACGGACGAGGTCAACGACGTTCCCATCCCATCTCTCTCTCTGACCATCACGTTCCATGGCCCCTCCGCCTCCGCCTCCTCCTCCGCCGTTCTGTCTCCCGTTCGGCAACAAGAAACCAAGGCCTCTTTCACCCTCTCGCACTTTCTCAGAGAAGGGTTCTACTTGGTCCACAGTTCACAGGAATTCTTACCATTATCGTCCGTCCACTTCCTCCCACTCTCTCTCTCACTCAAGATCGGCCGAGTCCCTCGACCTCACTCGTCAGGGGTCGTACTCGCCAACCGCAACTATCACCAGCACCAGCAAAGCTGACAATCTCACTTTCAAGTCAGACTCAGAGTCTTACACCAATCTTCCTTCTGCCCGCACTTCCAGTCCGCCCCCTCCTCAGCCGCGTAAACTAGGCTGGGGTTTTGGGTGGGGTCTAGGCAAACAGAGGGAGAAGGACTTGGGCAGGAAAAGGGGCTTCCTCACCCGCAAAAACTCGCTCCCACCTGATACTGGTTCCGCTCCTGCTACCACTGGCACTGGCACTCCCTATGCTAATCGCTCTGCTAATACTTCTGAGTTATCCCTTGTTTCACCAGATGAAAAGCCTGCCCGTTCACGGTTGTCGCCGATTCCTGATGCTTCCCCTCGCACATCTAGCTCTTCCCGTACCCCACCCGTCATTCCTCCAAAACGTTCAAACACCCAGAGCTCAAAGGGTTCTGGCAGGTCGGGCTCATCAGGGCAATCCGGTCAATCCGGTCGGTCAGGTCAGTCCGGCCAGTCTGGACAAACGCTCAGATCGGGTGGAAGCCGGTTTTCCCGTCAGCATCGTCCCACATTCTCCCCTGCCGACTCGCAGAGCACCCTTGTCGGTTCTGCATTAGAGAGGAAAATAAACGACGTCGAGGAGCCAAAGGAAAGGGTAGACACTGCGCAGAGGTTGCTCGAATTGAGAGCACTAATGGCTAAAGAAAACCTCGATTACTAGTGCGTCCCTGAATATTCTCCCCGTTCTTACGAATCTGACTTTCGCTGTAGCGTTGTTCCAAGTGAAGACGCACATGGTTCCGAGTACGTTGCCAACTGTGACAAGCGTCGCGAGTTTGTCTCAGGGTAAGGGCTTCTTTGCTCCACTCTGGCTCACGAAAGGTGACACTCATCACTTTTCAATAGTTTCACGGGCTCTGCTGGAGTAGCGGTCATATCGAGGAATAGTGCCTATCTTGTCACGGACTCCCGCTACTGGCTCCAAGCAGAGGACGAGCTGGATAGTAACTGGAATCTTATCCGCGCTCCGATTGTCGACGGCTTTCGGGACTGGCAATCATTCATTCTTTCCCGGATCCAAGAAGGTACCCGAATTGGCCTCGATGCACGCATGATTAGCTGGGCTAAAGCGTCCGCTCTAAACACGGCCGCGTCTCGCCTCGGCGCGAGGCTCGTCTTTCCTTCTCAGAACCTCATTGATCTCGTGTGGAAAAATAAACCACCTCGATCTAAAGATCCTATTTTCATCCAGTCACGGAGGTTTGCAGGCCGGGATGCACAGTCAAAGCTCGCGGCTTTGCGCCAGTGGATTATCGATCAACCACCAGCGAAGCCTAGTTATGCCAAACCAGGTCCCCCCACAGATGCTCAAAAGCACGTCGCAACACTCGTGGCCAGTCTGTCGAATATCGCGTGGTTACTCAACTTGCGTGGGCACGACATCCCGTACAATCCAGTCTTCCATGCGTATCTTTTTGTCGGCCTAGAGAGCGCAACTCTTTTCGTCGAGCTCGCCAAGCTAACTGACGATGTACGTGGTCACCTTGCGAGCTTACAGGTCGAGCCGAAGGACTACAACGAAATATGGTCGTACCTGCGTCGTGCTTCCTGGGGTCAGGGCAAAGTGCTCATCTCTGATGACACGAGTTATGCCATCTCGCTGCTTCTGACCCACTTCCGATACACGATCGCCCCATCACCATCTTATGTGGAGGAGATGAAGGCAGTTAAGAATGCAACTGAGATTGAAGGGCTGCGTATGGCATACCTCCGTGATGGCGCAACCTTTGTCCGTTGGCTGGCGTGGTTGGAGGACAAGTTGGCAAAGGGATATGAGATCACGGAGTATGAGGCGGTGCAGCGTCTGACAGAGTATCGTCGCAAGAACGAGCTATACGAAGGATTATCGTACGAGCCCGTAAGTGCAACAGGTCCAAATGCGGCACTACCACATTACAAACCAACCAAATCTCGCGCTCCGTTCATTGACCGAGATACTCCTTACTTGAAGTAGGTATTGTCTTTTTCTGAGTCTTTTGTTGCACTCACGTTCTTGATATGCAGCGACTCTGGTGCACAATATAGAGATGGAACAGTCGATTGCACTCGTACTATGCATTTCGGGCGTCCGACTGTAGAGCAGAGCGAGGCATACACACGCGTTCTTCAAGGTCACATTGCCATTGACAGTGCTATTTTCCCTCAGGGTACAAGTGGTCGCCAGCTGGATGTTCTTGCGCGCAATGCGTTGTGGAAGGAGGGTCTCAACTACTTAGTGAGTCGGATCATGTCTGAATCATTCCGTTCAGTTATTAATAGAGGTCTAGCATGGTACCGGTCACGGATTCGGCTCTTTCTTGAATGTCCACGAAGGCCCACAAAGTTTCAGCTCTGATGTGCCATTCGTTCCAGGACATGTACTGACGAACGAACCTGGCTATTGTGAGCGCTCTATTGTTGCGTCAACTTCTGTCACTAATTGGTTGGTCTGTGATAGATGCTGACGGCAAGTGGGGTATGCGCATTGAGTCCGCGCTATTGGTGAAGAAAATTAGGGTAAATCGATTTACTCGTATGTTCGATATCGCGCTTCTCATCAACCTTCAACAGACAAGACACGACGCTCCTGGCCAGGTCTGGCTCGGGTTTGACCGTCTTACTGTGGTCCCAATCCAGACAAAAATGGTCAGAGAATCGATGCTCTCGAAAGAGGAGATTTCTTGGATCAAGGTGAGATTGGTTGATTTGCGAAAGAGAACAGGTTAGACTATTGACCGTTTCAGGAGCATAACAAACGCTGTTTGCAACTACTAGAACCACTTATTCAAGATGACAAACGCGCGCTTAAATGGTTACGTCGGGAAGCCGAGCGTGGCATTGGACAAGCCAATCCGGTTCCTGGTGGTCTCCATATCGACTGGGACTAGGCAGACTAGCCAACTGCTCATTGTTCAATATCGATGCAATAGATCCTGACGCCTCGGCACAAGGCGTATACCAATATTCTATGACCTGGATGATTCCCCCTGACGATAGCTCACTTGCCGCCTGGTGTTCTGCCGCGCGATACAGTGTCGATCGATTTACCCTTCGGTTACTTCGCTTCTTACAGATTACTGGATGAATCTGTCGTTTACTTTTGTTATGGATTCTTTTTTCGAGACTTATTATTCCCCTTCGCTTTATGTGTGCAATCTTCATCTTAACCCTTTCGGTATTCTCGTGTTGATAATTTCATGCATGTATATCTAGTTTGACAATGATTTATTATTGCTGGACTTCATTTGAAATGGTATCTTCGTCTTGAACGCTCTGTCGACAATGTGCTTCAGGGTATGGGGGGAAACTCATCTGGACTGGTTGCTATTGTTGACAACAGAACACGGAGAGCTAGTTACAGGTTGGTTCCCAAAACCAAAAGTCTTTAGCACCCCTGTTTCTGGTAAGTGATCTGCATGTCGATCAAAACTTTTGTCGTGCACTCCTTGTTCTCTTACCACTGCTGTTGCCTGAGGGCGATGGCAAACCTAGTGTCTGTATCCTGTGAGCAATGCAGCATGTGGAATCTGCTATCTACTGCATAAGTTGTCTGACTTGAGGCTTGTCCCACAGGTGCTGCTGGTGTGCCTCTTTCTTGAAAGTATACACCCTTTTACCTGAACTATGATGGCAATCATCTATTTTATAGCAGCCGGTCCCAGACCTCTATCTAGTTATGCTTCCAGTTTTCTTATTTCTTGCTTCTTTAGTATATATAATATTAGTACATTAGATTAATGTGTCTTCTACTTAAACCTGACAACTAAACATTATACTTATTTAGTGATGACTCTCTGTTCTCTTACAGTCTTTCATACAGCCATTTTTATAAGTCTTGACACATGTGACTTTTTCATTTTTGGCATTTTCAGCAATCTCTAACATAAATCTTACTATATCTTCACTAATACTTATCTATTTTGCATCATCCAAGTTGCTAAATTCATATATTTCTATTTCTAATAATAATGAGTGAAATTGATATAGAATTGAGTGAGAAACAGTACAGAATGGTAATTTTACATGTTTTTCTCATCTATATTTTTTTCTATGCTTAATTCTAGGTTCATAGCACTGTTATGATATAGTTGTCCTTTTCCTTCTTCTTCTTTTCTTTCTTTTAATAAATAGACACTTTCCTATATATTAAACATTCCTTTAACATGTATCACTCTTTTATCATTATGTTATATAGGCTCAACTAATCTTGCTTAAGATATTATCTAATTACTTCATCTTTTCACTTCCTTGCTTATTTGTTATTATTTCTACTATATAGTATTATATAAGACTTTCTTATAATTATTGTATATATAAGGCTAAGAGCAGAGAGTTAGGATTTCTTACTCTCTTATTCTCATACTATCATAACCTTGTAGCTAAAGTCTCTCTCTTTTGTAATAGTATAGAAAGTTGCTAATAAACTCTCATACTACAGGAAAAGACGCGTCCTTTGAACACCCAATTCAGATCTGCCCCAGAACACACCACACACACGTTTTCACAGTTATAATCACATATCTATGGAGCCTGATTCTGGTACTACATGCTGGTTTTTTTCTGAGGAGTGATCTGGTCTAGATAAATAAATATACCCTTGTGAAGAAAATGAGGAAAATGTCACAGAAACCACCCCTTTGAACACTTTGTGACGTAATATTACGCTAGTGCTCGGTTACGATCAATTACAACTTGCTTACCGAGAGTTCTAATCATGGTGGTGCGTCGATCATTTGTCTGTCACACCTGAGACTGTTTTCAAGCTCTTAATCGATTGGATGGTTATTTCTCTATAGAACTTGGTACAGACATATCAGAGGTGTTGTTACCTCTTTGTATGTATTTTATTTTCTTATTGTATGCCTAGAGCAGTTGCAGATGAAGTGAATTTGGGCCTGTCTTTGTGAGTTTCACCAAATTTCGACAGTAGATGATTTTTATAGGCTTAAAACCTTGGTCAAACTCTCTATAAATTTGCATACACATTCACACACTTGTTCTTCAGATTCTGTTATTTTTTTGAGGTGAGAGACGAAGAAATGAGTGAGAAAGACCGTGGTGTTCAAAGGAACGGTCCTGTTCAAAGGACACGTCTTTTCCTGTATTATGATCTTATAGACTTAGTGTCTTTTGTACATGCTACAGTAGCTCAACCTCTTGTGATGCAGTCATCTTGTTAGGACCAGTGCAGATTGCTATAAGCAGATTGAGGATCAGCACTTGGCATTCTGCTCAGCTTGGGAACAGCTGAGCAAAAGGCCAAGTGCAGATTCTCTAGATCAATGCACCAGAACAAGTTCACTTACTCTGCTGATCTTAAGAAGCTATCTTGATCATGAGGAAGTGTGAGATAGGAAAAGTTGGATAAACAATAAGACACTAGTAGGGGTTAAGGAACTAGTCGTACACTAGATACCTAAGATAGATTAGAGTGGTGTCTAAGGTGACTAAGTGGCAGTACAAAGAAATCATAGGCAATACAAAAGAATTTCGCTAAAGAACTTCTGGTGGCAGTGCTTGCTACTTATATACTTTCTAAAGAGTCTGTCACCTGATTAGGGTTATAAGGAGGTCCTAGGCAGAAAAGGTCAGGGTAGATTCAATAAATCTGGCCTAGGACAACTAGAACGAGGCAGGGCTAGCACTAGATTGGAGCTAGAATAGCTAGAACCAGGCAGGGCAAGTACCAGACTGGAGCTAGGATGGCTAGGACTGAGTAGGACTAGTACCAAATTGGAGCTAGGATGGCTAGGATCAGGCAGGACTGGCACCAGTCTAGAGCTGGGACAGCATTGAACTGGCTAAACATAATACTTAAGCATATAGCTTATATAATCATAAATATTTTCACACTTATATATTAATATTAAAAATAGCAAAGTCCAAAATAGTGCTGTTATACATATCGTCAGGAGGGACTCGATAATAAGGGCCAACACCTAATCAAAGGGCAGAGGGGCGCTTATACTCAAGTGGGGGACTTGAGATGCCTGCTTGCACTAAGAGACAGTAGTGGTAAGTAGAATAGTCAGACAGGGGATAAAGAGGTCAAACTATCTACTTATATACACAATGCTTGTGAGAGCAAACTGCTTGCAAAGGGAGAGTTATGTGATAAATAAAAGGCAAAGTAATGAAACAGTCTGGGAAAAGTGATAGAACCTTCTAGAAGGATAAATAATCAATGTAACTTTGCACAGAAATTGGAAGGAAGGATTAGTAATGCAAATTAGATAAAAGGAAGATTTGTCATAAAGTAGTAAAATAGACCGTAAAGAGAATAAGAATGAAAAGGTCCTTACATCACCCCTCTCTAAGGTTGGGCAACTTGACCAACCATTAGAGTTACCGAGTGGAATTACTACTCGCAATGCTTTTTGAGGGAGTTTGATATGACAAGGAGTGCCAGGATGTTTTCTGTAGAAATCTGCAATAACCTCTTGAGCATTGACTAAGTCTGTCTCTGGCTGCCAGGTAGGCTGTTCGTATCCGACCCACTTAACTAGAAACTGTAGCTTTCTCCTATGCATTTGCAAGTCCGGCATCTCAGCAACCTCAAATTCAACTTCGTCATCTACTACAACTGACAGTGATGGTGGTGGTACCTGCTGGGATTTGAGCACAGGTTGAATGGCAAGCTTCAGGAGTATTTTATTAAACACTAGGTGAACCTTCTTCTATGATAGCAGGATCTTAAGTTTATATGCACTTGCTCTCACCTTTTGCTGTATTTCAAAGGGTCTGAACTATTTGTCTTCCAACTTTGCCATCGGTCTGACCATCTTGATATTGCAACCATCTAGGAATACCTTGTCACCTATTTTGTATTTCACCAGCTCTCCCACATGGCGATTGTAAAAGTGCTTCATGTTCTCAGCGGCCTTCTTGAGATTTGCCTGAGTGTTAGGATGTTTTTTCCCTTTCATTCATTTTCTTTTCTTTTCCTTCTTTTAATCATGGCCGCTCACGGACTCAAACACACGACTCCCCAATCCCCTCTTTCCTTTCTTTCCTTATTCGTCCGCTCACTTATTCATCATGGTCTGTGCACCATATTTACCTTCGTCGTCATTTGTTTATCCTTTATTTTGGCTAGTCTACCCTTTCTCGTGCTCGAAGCGCTTAAGTAGTTGGTCGGTAGAGTAGAAACCCCTTGTCTCGCTTTTCTACTTACCACCACCTTGTACTAGGTAGCTACTAACCGTTCACTCGTTTACTAATATATCTACTTACCACCACCTTGTACTAGTGTGCTGGACTCTAGCATCGATTCAGCTCGTCTTAGTGATGGTCTACTGAACTCGGCCTAACATAAAAGCGAGACCACCTTTCGAACTTACCGATACTCTCGGACTCTACTCACCACTCACATACCATCGAGCGGAACACTTATCAAATACCGCCCAACTACAAGGACCAACTGCCTTGTCGTTGTGTATGCCCGAACAAACCCAAGAGCAACAAATACATCCTGGCGCTGCAAGTGTCCGTCTGGTGGCATGCTCACCTCATCTAGACGAAGGTCTCTAGACGTTTCCAGTGCTCGACCTCTCTCTCGTTTGTCATCACCATCTCGAATTTTCACATTATGATTAGCTTCCGCGACGAACCGTCAAGATAGAGTCCCTATCGGAACAAGCGTGTGAAGCTTTCTCGGAAGGAGCTTGATACGACACCACCCGAGGAATCTTTCGTTGGAATGACGGAGACGAGGAGTGGACAATACAGTAGGAAGAGGAAAGTCTCGTCTGGCAGTGCGTAAATCCCACACCTGAGCCAGTTGCTCCGACTATCACACGCTCGATGCCCTTCACCAAAGCACGAGAACCCGATCCCCTTATCCCCTCTGACGACGAATTGGAAGACCCAGTCGCGATGTCGTCAACAACCGGCCTCTCCGCCCAGGTGAAAGCCGAAATCGCCGTGCTCATGGCAGCGGCTTTCTAGAATTATCAACCACCCGCTCCAACAAGCTCGAGCAGCACGCAAGGAAACAAGCCTCACGAGTTCTCAGAAGGAGAGAGCTACCAGGCGTTCATTCATGAGGTCCAGTTGTTCCTCCATGTGAACACATCGAAGTATGCTACTGACACGAGCAAAATCCTGCTCACTCTCTCATACCTCAAGGGGACCCATTCATCCTCCTGGGCCTGCATCTACACGAACAAGTACATGACCAATGGTGTGATTACATTCACTCAAACGTGGCCGCAGTTCCTGGACGAGCTCGAAGTAACCTTCTCCGATGTGAACGAGCGGGAGAAGGCCATGCAGAAATTCCGAGAGGCCGAGCAAGGAGGTGATACGGCGGCGGACTTCTTCATCCGTTTCGAAACGATCCTAGCGGAAGCGGGCCTGACCAAACCCAAACACAACCTGATTGTGATCGATCACCTGCACTTCGCCCTGCACATAGAGGTCGTTAAGGGCATCGCGCATGGAGATACCATCCCGGCCACATATCGGGACTACAAGAAGGCAGTGATCGAAGCGGACAAGGTCGAGCAGAGGGTCCGAAAGATCATCAGGGACAGGCGCCAGCCGACGACTCGCTACACAATGCCTCAGCCCCCACCCCAGTGTCAAGTGCCCCCTCTCGCGGACCGTCGTGATGCAACAGGGATCACCTTCGGCGGAGCCAGTCAAGCAATGGACATCTCTATAAACCAAGCGAAACGCCGGGGCGCCTGTTACAAATGCAGCCAGGAGGGACATCAGTCACGCGCCTGCCCCAAGTCGAAGGAAAAGATCCGGGCGATCGTCGCAGCGATGGAAGTTGAAGACCGAGCGGCCTTCTTCGAGGAACTTATGCATGCGAAGGAGCCGATGACCGATGAAGCGATCAGAGAGCTAAGCGACGAGAGAGGAATGGAGGTCTTTAGTGAAGACGAGCGCCGCGTCCTAGAAGACGGGGCAGGTTTTTCTGAGGGTCGCGAGTAGCTAGGTCTCCCGACACAACTATAGAGGCTTTTGTACAAAGAAATGGTCGACACTTTCAACCAGGACAGTATGTTATGACTAGACCTGGAATATACGTGCTTCGTTCGTACAAAAGACCGACGAGAGCCTCAAACAAACTAGCAGATGTTGAGCTGAGGAGATGTGAAGAAAGAGAGCTAGAGGAAGCTGAGCGAGTGGAGGAGGAGGTCGCAGACCACCTACCAGACAAACGAACGAGCGTAATTGTGCGTAGCTTGGCCGATCGAGAACTTAATGCCTACGTTACACTAAGGGCGGAAACTATCGACGGCCAACTTGAAGAAACGGACGCTCACGTACTGATAGACTCGGGAGCGACAGGGACATTCATTGACACAGGATTCGTAGAACGATACAACCTAAAGCAGGAGCGATATGTTCGTCCGATGAAGGTTCAAATGGCTGATGGAATAGCGGGAGGAGGCGGGACAATCTTTCACTTCGTCAGAGTGAAGGTGTCCTTCGAAGACCATGAGGAGGATCTGGTGATGTCCGTTATGAGACTGTCGTCGTCAAGCGTTTACCTAGGGCACGACTGGCTGGTCCGACATAACCCAGAGATCGATTGGAGGGCTGGGATCGTCAAGTTCACACGCTGCCCAGGGACGTGCGGTTTCTGACGACCAACCGAAGGGAGTGAGGAGGCGGTCCGACAAGTAACCGAGAGGACATGGCCAGAGTATCTGGATGAGTATGCGAACGTTTTCAGCGAGGAAAGTTTTGAGAAGCTACTGGGCTGACGCCCTTACGACCATGCGATCGACCTGAAACCGGACTTCAAGCCCAGCAAATGCAAGGTGTACCCGCTCAACCCCAGGGAACAAGATGCCCTCAAGGCATTCCTGGAGGAGAACCTAGCGTCCGGGCAAATCCACGAATCGAAGTCGCCGATGGCATCCCCCTCCTTCTTCATCAAGAAGACCGACGGCTCGCTCAGAGCTATTCAAGACTACCACAAGCTCAACGAAGGGATGGTCAAGAACAAGTATCCGCTGCCCCTAATCCAGGAGCTGGTCGACAAGGCGAGGGACGTGCACTTTTTCACCAAGCTGGACTTACGCTGGGGGTATTACAACATTCGAATACGCGAAGGAGATGAATGGAAGGCGGCCTTCAGAACGAATCTTGGCCTCTTTGAACCGACGGTAATGTTTTTCAGCCTCTGCAATACCCCATCAACCTTTCAGGCATTCATGAATGATGCCCTGCGAGAGCTCGTCCACGAAGGGAGGGTGGTAGTGTACATCAACGACATCTTGATTTTCTCACAAACGAAAGAAGAACATCGAGAGCTGGTCAGACGGGTATTCAAGGTACTGCAGGAGAAGAACCTGTATCTCAAACCCCAGAAATGTGAGTTCGAACAAGACCACGTCAAATTCTTAGAACACATCATCGGGCGAGGATACATGAAGGTAGACCTAGGCAAGATCGAAACGATCGAACAGTGGCCGGTACCGAGAAACCTCAAGGAGCTGCAAAAGGTCCTGGGGTTTGGAAACTGGCTCAGGTACTATGTCAAGGACTACAGCACAATTGTCAAGCCGCTCATGTCCTTGACAGGCAAGGCAACCTGGGTTTGGGAGGACGAACAGTAGAACACTTTCGAAGAACTCAAACGAGCACTGACCAACCCACCTGTTTTAGCACTACCATCGACCAAACGACCCTTTCGAGTGGAAGCAGATGCGTCGAACTTCGCAACCGGTGGCGTGCTTATACAACAACAAGAGGACAAAACCTGGCGACCGGTGGCCTATCGATCGTCGGCCCTAACGAGCGCTGAACGAAATTACGAGATCTATGATAAGGAAATGTTGGAAATCCTACTAGCGCTCAGAGAGTGGAGACAATACCTGGTTGGCATGCAGCATCAGTTCGAGGTTTGGTCGGATCACGCGAACCTAACGTACTTCAAGTCCCCACAGAAGCTGAACTACCATCAGGCGCATTGGAGGCTCGAACTGGCCAAGTACGACTTCGTTCTAGTACACAAACCGGGCGTTACGATGGGTAAGGCTGATCTCTTGTCCAGACGAACGGACTACGATCTAGGAGACATCGACAATCGCGACGTAATCTTCATGAAGGACAAATGGCTGAAGGCCCGAAGGATCGTCAGGGCGCTGGACAATGAAGGGCTGAGGGAGAGGCTCGTAGAGGCGACTCGAACGATGGACAAGGAGACACTGCCGCCATGGTTGGAAATCAGGGACAGATTGGCATGGAAGGACGACGGCCGCATCTTCGTCCCCGAGAGACTCAGGGAAATGATCATCCGCCAGCTACACAACACTCCTTTGGCCGGTCACCCGGGGATAGCACGAACGATCAAGTCGATACGCAAGGACTTCTGGTGGAAGGGGCTACACAACGACGTTGAACAGTACGTAAGGGCTGCAACAAGTGCCAAAGGACAAAAGCACCCTGCACGACAAGGACGCGCCCTTTACATCCGAACGTCATCCCAACGCGCCCCTGGCAGATCGTCTCGATCGACCTAATCGGAGAGCTACCTGAGTCAAAAGGACACAATGCCATCTGTGTAATCGTTGACCGTTTTAGCAAGCAGATGCACGCGATCCCAACCACGACTGGACTAACAGCTGAAGGAGTAGCGCACATCTATCGAGATCACGTCTTCCGCCTACATGGCCTGCCGGACAAGCTGATCCACGACCGAGGCGTTCAGTTTGTCAACAAGATGATGAAGGAGCTGTATCAACTCCTCTATATCGAAGGCAACCCCTCGACGGCATACCATCCACAGACGGACGGACAGATGGAGCGGGTAAATCAAGAGCTCGAGCAATTCCTCCGACTATACGTGAACCACAAACAAGACAACTGGGCAGACTGGCTGCCAGTGGCAGAGTTTGCGTACAATAACAGGGAGCACTCGGCCACGCGCATGACCCCATTCTTCGCTAACTACAGGTTCGAACCGGCAGGTTTCACGAGCATCCAGACAGCATCGACAAATGTCTCAGCTGAAGAGTTCGCAAAAGGTCTTAAGGAGGTACACAAGGCAGCCGAACAAAGCTTGACGAAGGCGGCAGAGGACATGAAGTGCTTCCACGACCGACACACGGGGCCAATGGTAGAGTACGAACTAGGAAGCAAGGTCATGGTCGAGGGAAGGAACATCCAGATGGATCGGTCGACAAAGAAGATAGACGACCGATGGTATGGACCCTACGAGATAATCGAACAAGTGGGAGCGAGCGCGTTGTCGTGCTGGAATGGTATTTGATGATTGTTTCAAATACACTTCCACTGAGTCAGCCGGTCTATTTATATAGGTGGGCAGTCTTCCTAGTTGTTCGAGAAAGCTAAAGTCAATAATTGTAGTTGAGGTTGAGATAGATTAGAGATGTTGAGAGTTATCTGTTTAAGTGTTATACTTAGACAGATACTTGAGATGCTAGTTGCCTTCACAATAGAAGCACTAGCTACTTGCTTAATGTTACTTGTTAAGGTTCAGCCCGGAGTTCCACTGGATTCAGATCATCTCCCAGTCTTCTAGTACAAGTGTATCCTTAAAGGGCTGTCCGCTGCTCCTAACACTGGGTTCGAAGCTAGAATTGAGAGGTGATCCTATTGAAGACAACTGGCTATATCTCGCGGTCCCCTTTCTAGTTGTGATACTGTCGATTTACAAGGTCTCACTGGAGGTTCCCTAGTAAGAGCAGGTTGGTATTGCCAAGAGGCGAGATAGTACAAGGTGCCTAAAGCTAGAGCAGGTTGCTAGAGAGAAAGCTAGAGCTGAAGGTTTGAAACAATTGAAAGATGGGGATCGAAGTCTCTAACTACTGCCCTATTTATGCCCTTCCTGAATTACCAATATCTTTTCCATCTGCTCTTCTTATTGGCTACAAACGCCCCCAAGTCTCCTGCTAAGATCCTACTGAATTGTGGCTGCGGCGTAGTCGGTGTCTTGCTGCTGCGCCTGCTGCAGTTTCGACTGCGCTTAGCTATGCATTAACTGTGCATTGCTGCGGCGGACTGTGCATTGACTGTGCCTGACTGCGGTAGGCTTTTCTGGGTTGCTCTGGATTGGTCTTCTTCAGAGCTACAGAAGCTTTGCATGTGGTCGCTTCCCTAATTGGGTGTCTAGTCACTGCGCCTATTGAGTGCTCCATGTGTGTCTTGCACTGCTCGCAGTTGATGGGGTGAGTAAGCCTTCTTGAGTGCTTCAATCATCATTGCTTGGCTCTGGTTTGACTGATGCTCGACGTGTTACTGTGCTTCTTCGATGTCTGGCTATGTGCGCTTGTGGCGGAATGACTGTTACACCTGGTGCATCCTGATGGTGTTCATCTTATGGTCCTTGTGGCGTAAGTGTCATGTCTGCAACTCTGTCTGAGTAGTCATGGATCCATTGCGGAGTCTGGCTTTCGCCTAGGGTAATGAGGAATAGGAATTCTTGCTTCTGGTCCTCATGGATCATAGACCGGAGTTGTAGTTTGCCGTGGCAGTGTACTTGCTTCGCATGTCCCCAGATGGCATTGACTATTGTTCCATACAGGAGTTTGCCTATTGGTTCCATCGCGGTTGGGCATACTGCTCGAACGAATACTTCTGCTGCATCACATTCGCTTTATGGTAGGCTGTCATAGATGCCTTGTATCTGCCAGCGCTGTGGTTGTATCTCTGGTGGCGAGCATAGCACATAAGTGACGTATCGATTAGTTCATTGGTGTGGAGGATTGGTGAGGTTTATGTGGTGTCGAATTGTCAGGTCGACGTCTAAGCTCCTGGTTGCCTGAACTTGAATTATTGTGCAGAACTCCTTGAGTAGTGTCCTGGCTATGAAGCATTTCATGCAGTGCTGTGGTCTTTCTGTTCGTCTGCTGTATTCCTGGCTTACATCAATTCTTGTGAATGGTGTAGACATATTGCGTCCTTGTGCTTGTGTAAGCTGTAGCGCTAGGGAATGTGGCTCGAAAGATTTGCGCTGATCGGTGGCTTGTATAGGATCGGTGAGATTGACAAGATCGACGTTTTCGAACGGATCCTATCATTACTTGAGAGTAACGAATCACTTTCCTAATCACTTTAGTTACTTATTACAGGTTACAGAGGGTGAGATGCAATCAAAGTTGACCACACCAAGCTAGACAGTGACAAACTATATAATATAGAAGTCTTGAGTCTAGAGGTAACACACACAAATAAGTAATCTTGAGATTAAGACTACTGATTCTTGAGGGTAGAGAGAGATATAGTACTTTCTAGTCCATCAGACTAGAAGATACTATTACAGTGATGACAAGTATTTAGCTTGTCCAATAATACTATTACTCACAGCACTGAACTGTAGTAATGAGTATACAAACGTACTTGAAAACTTTCACTTGTTATTCTTTTGGTCTTAGTCTTATAGACTCCTGACCCAATAACTAAATGAGGCCTGAGAGAGACACCTTCTACTAAGACTTTCTTAGGTAAAGGAGCCTAGCAGCTCAGCTTACTTGGGGGTACTTTAGATTCTTGAGTGATCTGTATTATTTGAGGGTATGTCTATATTCTGTGTGTCCTCCCTCTGTGCCTCTACATGCTGTCCTTATATAACTTTTCCAAGACTGCTTAGTAAGCAAACCAAGATTGCATTAGTAATCAGGCCAAGCCTATCTTAGTAAGCAATACTATAAACTTGGACTAATGAAAATAGAACAGTACTAGATACTGAATCTACCTATCTGTTAATCAAAATAGGGCATCTGGTACCAAGTATTCATCTTGTTTTATCAGAATAATAAAGTGAAAAAGCAGACTGATTAGTCATCCTCTCGGTAATTCTAGAACATTCTTCTCTTAGAGTAGCTTAGGGCTTGAAAAAGCTTGAGGTTATGGGTTCAATTCCCACTCTGGCCAGATATTATTCCTTGTTTATTTTAATTGCAGCACTTTTAGTCTTCTCTTCTTAAGCAATATATTGGATAGCTTCTTGAGTGAAATTAGTGATATGATATGACCAAGGACCTTTAAATCCTTTTGTTAGTTTCTCACGCTAGCTCATATTAGATATGAGTCGTCTCTTTGGTTGCTTTAAATTATCTTCTTTTGTTATGCCACCATCACAACTTTGTGCACGTCTTCACCGCTTCTTTGGTCATGCTTCAGGTCTTCTCAAGCTGGCCTTTACAAATCATCAATCTTCCTCTAACCCGATACAGTATGTCTTTTTCTTAAGATAAATTTCTTCTTATACTTATTAGTATGAAGAGTTTTTGTCGAGACGACTATTATGATCGAGGAGGAATGGGTCGAGTGGGTCCCAGTACTTGTTGCTAGGCACACCTTAGTCGAGTTGCACTAGTATGCTTGGCCTTTCTGATCGATGTCTTCCTTACTAACCCATTTATAGAGTCGCTTATTACTGTCATCTTTTTATTCTTTAATGCTCTTTTAATGTCTTGTTATGCTTCTTGTTAGATAGTGTGATGCTTGATGATAATATGACAATTTATGTTTGGGCAAGTTTCTGGCCTGACAGCGTACAGGCTCAAGCTACCGAGAGGATGGAAAAAGGTACACCCCGTTTTTAATGAGTCCCTCCTCAAGCCATACGTAGGACCAGCATATGACTCCCAAGCGCACCCACCTCCTCGACCGCCAGTGTTAATCGATGACCACGAAGAGTATGAGGTGGAGCAAATACTTGACTCGAAGATATACCGAGGAAGGATACAATTCCTCATCAAGTAGCTCAGATACGCAGAACCAACCTGGCAAACGGAGAAGGACGTCGAGAACGCTCAGGACGCGATCGAGGAGTTCTATCACAACCACCTGGGTGCCATCAGAAAATCATAGAAACGTCAATCGTTCGGGACGAACGACCTAGAGGAGGGGGTGATGTTAGGAGGTTTTTTCCCTTTCATTCATTTTCTTTTCTTTTCCTTCTTTTAATTATAGCCGCTCATGGACTCGAACACACGACTCCCCAATCCCCTCTTTCCTTTCTTTCCTTATTTGTCTGTTCGCTTATTCATCATGGTCTGTGCACCATGTTTACCTTCGTCGTCATTTGTTTATCCTTTATTTTGGCTAGTCTACCCTTTCTCGTGCTCGAAGTGCTTAAGTAGTTGGTCGGTAGAGTAGAAACCTCTTGTCTCGCTTTTCTACTTACTACCACCTTGTACTAGGTAGCTACTAACCGTTCACTCATTTACTAATATATCTACTTACCACCACCTTGTACTAGTGTGCTGGACTCTAGCATCGATTCAGCTCATCTTAGTGATGGTCTACTGAACTCAGCCTAACACTGAGCTTCCTCGTAGATCGTCTTCATGTTCTTTGCAAGTTTCTCAGCAGAGAGGCTAGACGAGGTTATACTTGCCAACGAGAAGTCTGTGGGATTTCTGCCTGTATTGACAAAGAAAAGCAAGAGTTTTATTGCTGAGTGTTTACAATTGTTATATGCAAACTCCACCATGAGGAGCTGCTCCACCCAGTCCGACTGTCGGTGATCCACATAGAGCTACAGGTACTGTTCAAGCTCCTGGTTGACCTGCTCTGTCTGGCCATCCATCTGAGGGTGGTATGCCATTGAGGGGTTCCCTTTGATGTGCAATAGCTTGTACAGCTCTTTCATTATCTTATTGTCAAATTGAGAGCCATGATCGTGGATAATCTTGTGTGGTAGTCTGTGGTGACAAAATACATAGTCTCGGTAAATCTTAGCCATACCTTCTGCCATCAGTCTGGTTGTTGTCAGTATTGCATGCATCTACTTGCTGAATCTGTCCACTAGCATGTAAATTGCATTGTACCCTTCTAATTCTAGCAGTTCGCCAATTAGGTCCACTGTTATGACCTGCCAAGGGGCTTCCAGTACTTCATTGGGGTGTAGTAGCTTTGCTCATGTCGTTCGCAAGGCCTTTGTCCTCTGGCAGCGATCACATCCCCTCACATATGCTCGTACATCTTTGAGCATGCTTGGCCACCAGAATTCTCGTCGGACCAGCTCCACTATCTTGGATGCACCTGGGTGCCCTGCCAGCAGCAAGTCATGCATCTCCCTGATCACATTCTCCCTTACTTCCTCTAGTACGAACACTCTGCTGCCCTTCTGTCACAATCCCACTTTGAGTTCCACTTCATTTGGCATCCCTTTCGCTTCTTGACTACCTTGCACCTCCTTCACCTTTCCTACTAGCGTCCCTATTGCTGCCTAAACTGTTGCTCTCGCCAGCCATTCCTCCTTCAGAAAGACAAGATCTTCATTGTCATACTCACCTTGGTCATAGTCAGCTCTTCGAGACAATCAATCTGCCTTGCCCATTGATTTCCCTGGCTTGTGCACTAGGAGGAAGTTGTAATCTGCCAACTCCAGTCTCTAGTGTACCTGTTGGTCCATTAGCTTCTGTGGTGCTCAGAAGTAGGTTAGGTTAGCATGGTCCAACCAGACTTCAAAACAATACTTGGCTTCTAGTAGGTATTGTCTCCATTCCCTTAATGCCAGGACAATAGCCAGTATCTCCTTGTTGTAGATTTCATAATTCTGCTCAGCTGGGATCATTGACGAAGAACAATAGGCTATTGGCTTCCATCGACCATCTTCTTGTTGCTGAGAGAGGACTGCTCCTGTCACAAAGCCTGAGACATCGGCTTCTACACAAAAAGGCAAGTTATCTCGTGGGATTGCCAATACTGGTGCTGAGTATAAATATTCCTTAAGTGTTTCCAAGGCTTCCTGTTGTTCCTTCCCCCACTCCCATTCTGCCTTACCCATCAGCTGAGTCAGAGGCTTGACAATTCAGCTGTAGTCCTTGATAAAATGTCATAGCCAGTTACCAAACCTAAGAACTTCCTGCAGCTACTTCTTGTTCACCGGGATTGGCCAGTTGCATACAGCTTCTACCTTGGCCAGATCGATACTAACCATGCCTTGTCCTATCACATGTCCCAGGTACTTGATGTGGTCTATTTCAAATTTGCACTTTTGCGGCTTCAGATATAGGTTGTTCACCCTCAGCACCTTGAACACTTGCTTAACAATCTGCCGGTAGTCCTCCCTATTCTTGGAAAAGATTAAAATGTCATCCAGGTAGATCACAACTGACCCCTCATATATTAATTCTCTAAAGATGTCATTCATGAAGTCTTGAAAGGTCGCTGGCGCATTTGTTAGCCCAAAGAACATGACTGTAGGTTCAAAAAGTCCCAGGTTGGTCTGAAAAGCTGCTTTTCATTCGTCACCTTCTTGAATTCATATGTTGTAGTATCCCCAACAAACGTTGAGCTTGGTAAAGATCCGAACATCCTTGACCTTGTTGATTAATCTCTGGATTAACGGCAGCAGATATTTGTTCTTGATCATCCCAGCATTTAACTTCCTATAGTTCTGGATTGCTTGTAAGCTACCATCCGCTTTCTTGATAAAGAAGAAAGGGGACACCATTGGGGATTTCAAGTATCTAATGTGCCCTAAGGCTAAGTTCTCCTCAATAAAGGCTTAGAGTCCCTCCTGCTCATTCAGACTAAGTGGGTATACCTTGCAATTATTAGGCTTAAACCCTGGCTGTAGCTCAATTGCATGGTCCTAATTGCAGTATTCTGGTAAGTGTTTGAAGCTCTCTTTACTGAAGACTGAGGCATATCGGTCCAGGTACTCTGGCCAGGTTTGTTCCTCCTTCTGCATCCCTCTTGTTATAACCTCCTCTTCAACCTTTCTATCATTAAATTTGCACTGCTCTGGACAACGAGTGAACTTGATCTTGCCCTTCTCCCAGTTGATTTCTGGGTTATGCTTCTTCAGCCAGTCATGCCCTAGAAAGATGTTGCTTAATGCCAGTGATGTCACGGTCAGCCGGATTGTTTCTATGTGCATCCTGAGTGTTAACTCTACCTCTACATACTCCATGATCAACCCTCTCTTATTGCTGGTACTGTTAGGACCAGTGCAGATCGTTATAAACAGATCAAGGATCAACACTTATCGTTCTCCTGACTTTAGGGCCGGGCAAATGATCAAGTGCAGATTCCTCAGATTGACACACCAGAACAAGTCCACTCACTCCGCTGATCTTGAGAGGCTATCTTGATTGTGGGGAAGTGCGAGATAGGGATAGTTAGGTAAACAATAAGGCACTAGTAGGGGTTAAGGGACCAGCTGTGCACTAGATACCTAAGATAGATTAGAGTGGTGCCTAAGGTAACTGAGTAGCTGTACAAAGAAGTCGTAGGCAATACAAAAGAATTTCACTAAAGAACTTCTGGTGGCAGTGCTTCTACTTATATACTTTCTGAATAGTCCGTCACCTGATCCTTCCTTCTGCAGCACCGCCCCAACGCTTCATCGGCACAGCCACTAGCCAATTCAGTGGCTGTGCGGAACCTTACAATTCTGTCGGGTTCTGTTCTATCCTTCTAGATCCTTCCTCTTCACATAGTCCTTACCGAGTGCTAATGATGACGCCATCTCCTGCCAATCCTGTGGCTGTACACTTCCGGGCTAACCCATCTTCTATTCCTGTCCCTGATGTTCTTAGAGCTCTCGGAGGTTTTGGGTGTAGCTCTACTCCGATACTAAGCTATCTGTATTCATCGGAGATCTGCCCCTGTTCTGTTCCTGGATCCACCCAATGACGTGCCTGTCATGTTCTGATGAGGTTCCTTCGATCGATGGATCTCGGGTATCAAGTCCGAGATAGAAGATAGGGTTCCAGTAGAATATTCTCCGGTCGTATCCATCGGGGATGACAATCTCATCGGTCTTGGTGTTTCTGCCGATCAAAAAGGTAGTGATCGCTCCGTCGATCTCTGTGCTCGAGAAGCATCCACTTATGAGGATTGTTCCCTCTAGTGTGCCTCTCTAGGCGGCCACAATTCGTCCTATGGTTGTGTTCCTTACTGTCTAAAGGTATCCTGGGGCATTGAGTGTCAGTGGCCATATGACATGTACTACTGCCCTATGGCAGTTTTCTGTACGGGGAAATCGGGAGATCCATGTGGTGACCATTGCATTTGCATAGTAGGTTTCCTTATCTCCAGACCAGACTAGCACTTCGTTCTCAAAGGCTGTGAGGTAGTGGTTGTAGAGTACTTGATGTTCTGTTCTAAGTGGTGACCATCCATAGTTGGTTTGAACTGTAATTGGTTCTGTTCGATCGATTATCATTATTGTCTCTTCCAGTATATCTTATGTGCATTCTTAGGCTTGCCTCCATGCCCATTGGCAATTCCTGCAGGAAGGTACTGGTAGTTGATCTGCACTTTTTGATCCAAAGAGGCAGTATCAGAATCGTGTATAGTATCATTGATCGGGTGCCAATCCTGCATCAGCCATAGTATGTCCTAAAATAGTAATCAGTCTATTTCCTTCTAACAAATTCATTATATTACTGGAAATATGGACACTCTTGGATTCATTGAAATTCTTGATAAGAACTTATATAAGTTACTAAGGAAGTGTGGCATAAAGTCAATGGGGCGATATGAGGTGCTATTCTAACAAGATAATGATCCGAAATATTGATCTAAGACAGCACAAGCATAGTTCAAGAAGAAGCTCTATTTACTTGCTTGGCCATCAAGCAGCCCAGATATGAACATTATAGAACATGTCTGGGACCACCTAGATAGGCTTATCCATGCACGAAATTGACTACCATGTAATAAGAAGGAGATGTTGGAGACAATATAGGAGGAATGGGCTAATTTTCCTAAGAGCTCACTGGACAAGCTCTTTGAGAGCATGCCCACTCAAGTTACTGCTCTTTTGAAAGCTCAGGGTGGCCATACCAAGTACTAACTGAGAGGTAAGTGAAATCTTTATTCTTTGAATTATTCTGACCTTATCAATTAGGCGGGTGCACAACAACAAAAGTATTGCACAGTACTTTTTCTTTTTCTTCTCCAATATTACCCCCTCACTCAGCTTTCTCTCAAATCTCATAGTGTATCACATAATGGCGTATCCTAATGTATATAACGTGCTATCTATCATGGAGTTTCATTGTGTTGTTGTTGCAGAATCACATCGAAAAGTGTCCGTGATGTGGCTGTGCAATACATTTGTCAGCCACTGTATCGGCTGTTCCCGTCCATAAGTAACAACGAACGACTCTGTTGTTCGCCTTACCCACTGACAACTTGTAAATAACTTCCACATTCACGACGACGACTGTCCCCCGCCTCCGCCTACACCCTTATCGCCACCATCAGTACCAAGAAGGGAGTGCAGCCGCCTCTCATATCACCAACCACAACCAACATGCAGCATCGCGATGTCTGTTGCCTCCTCTTCGACCTTGAGAAGAAGGCTGCCTTTGGAAATGCCTTTTCTGTCAAAGTCGCCCCTACTACGACCATTGAGGCCTTAACGAAGAAGGTCATGGAGGAGCGACGGAATGCCCTTGAATGCATTGACCCTGCTGATCTCACCGTGTGGAGATGCACAGACCCGGAACTGGATGCCTTGATGATGAATCAAGACGAACTGCAAGATAGGCTGGCCAGGGTCGACTTCAAGGACGAGAATAAGGTCAAGAAACTCGCTATCAGACAAAAGATATCTGCACTCGGACTCTCAAACAATGAAATACTGCTTATCGAGGTTCCTGGTGCGTCTCAGCAGAATCCGTTACTGAGCGAGCTGAGTCGCTGATCTGATTACACGATTTGTGCAGCCCAAACTCGCAAACGAAAGAGATCTAGCGATCGCTTGGACACTCGTGAGTGATTTTGTGGATATTTCATAGCTAGTATTCAAAGAAGGGAGTTTTAGGGTACAATGAGCAAGTCTTAAACGGGCGCAATGCGTGTGCTCCCTCTTTGGCCGCCAAGGATAGTCATATGGGTTCGGAGCAGCAGAAGTACCCATTATATAACGGACGTCCCGCTGCAAACCTCGGTCCCCCTCTTGTGATATATCACGAAGTTTTTGCACAGCTAAAGGACGACCTCGACCATCGTGACAACATAGAACCGGATGCAGACCTATCTCGAAAGACGCATGAATTGATGTTGAAATCCACTGCATTTTACAAGTCGGAATCCGATCGGATGAATAACACGAAACCCTTATGGGAAGGCATTCTGAATCAAGGCATGCCGAGGGTATCAGTCGAAGACAGCAGTGCAACAGGGGATGGTACTGTGCTGGTCAAAAGTCTGAATCTCCCAAGCAAAACCGCCGTTACTGGCTTCATCGAGTGGAAGCTGGAGCTCGGAAGTGTGGGCGATGCAGGCTATCAGGCGGCATGTACATATCGCAAGTATGTTACGCAGAAGACAATGGTATGATTTCTGATTTCTGATGGACCATTCGGATTTGACTCAATTTTGTGTGCAGGATGCCCCGATCCGTGATTTTACCTGCTGCCCTTGTCTGATCATCGGTATTATGGGTCCTTATTTCTGTATCATGGGCGCTGCTTTCACAGATATTCTGATTGTGGAACCATTCACGGACTGGATATTCCTGGGAGGCAATCCCGAAGGACGTATCGCCGACATAGCACGCATTTTCCAGGCGACGACGACGGCGTTCTCTCGCTTGGAAACGTACTACCAGAATATTACATCTACACTCAACGAGGAGACGAAGCGCAGGGCTCGCCTGCCCGCGCCAATTGCAAGTCACGGCTCACCGCAGCTCCCTTCCCTGTCTTTTATCGATAGGTTACTATCTTCACGACAATCGTTGGCGCGGCCTTTGTTCCGCGCAAAAATGGACGGTGTCGATGTCGTCGTAAAGTTTGTGGGTCAATATTGCGACGAGGCACACAAGCTTCTGGCCGACGTGCAGCTTGCACCCAAGCTGTACTTCTGTGGCAAGATTCTAGGGGGGCTTTATATGGTTGTTATGGACTATGTAGAAGGGGTTGAGGATGACGATCCCACGGGGGAGGAGATCCCAAGGGGTGCAATCGATGACGTTGCACGTGCTATTTCTCTGTTGCATGAGAGAAATCTGGTGTTCGGGGATCTGCGACGGCCCAACATCCTAGTCGTGGGCAAAGATACGAAGACAAATGTCGGGTCCGGGAAAATGCATGCAAGCGAGGGACATACTGGAGCGATCCTGATTGACTTTGATTGGTGTGGACGGGAGGGAACGGCGAGATACCCTTTAACCTTGAACGATACTGGGGCTATTGAGTGGGCCGAGGGTGTCAAACGAGGTGGTCTGATGATGAAGGGACATGATACGTTTCGTCTGGATCTCATTACAAAAGCAAGCGATCCCTAGGTTGTGGCCCTCCTTTCTGTGAGCGATGTTCGAAGACTTTGTATGCGTGTACATTGCAATCGCAAGGATAGTATAATATATAGGTATGCAAGTACTTTCAATTTGATGCGCCACATAACTGTGGATCTACAGGCAGAAACAAGTTAGAAGGAGGTAATTCGGAAGGTTGACCACAGCACAACCATTGTTGGTGGAGGTCTTGCCAAAGGAGCAAAGGATGTTGCTGACCATTACTGCGCTCCGGGTGAAGTATGTGGAGGTCCTGTGTCACAGTCACATAGGATAGCGTTTGAGGTTTACGACGCGAATAAAGGCACACCCGAGCCTGGCAGTCCGGGTCTTACTGGTGCCTTCCTTTCGTGCATGGGTGAGAAGGTGTACACATACCATCCTGTGGACAGGCGCGTCTGGAATACACCTCAGGCACCTTCCTCTTCAGGTGCTCCATGGTCGGTCGATATTGGTGAGACGAGCGTGTGGACGATCGTCGGAACTGATCAGATTCGATACAACTTACGACGCGTGTAGCACTTAGCGTCCACTAGAAGTGTTCGGTCGTTAGCAAGAAGATAAATTTATCACTGCCAGGCTTGTATTCATCAATTGATGTAATTCGGTCTTCGTGAGCAGTTCCACCGTCAATACAGCAGTACTCTAGGCAAAAAGCATTGATTAACCTGCCATACCACTTATAACTGGAGCACGTACTGTAACCTCTAAACAAGAGTAATCGCCGAGAATATCAAGAACACGGCTCATCTGACTGAAGATGAGGACACGGGACCCCTTTTCCTTCATTGACCTCAGTAGCTTATCATTTTGCCCGCGTTCTCAATAAGATGCTCGTCGGTCGTATACGGGGGCCCGGGTTCCTTGGAGGTGCATTAGCCAGACCCGTGGATATAATAAAAGGCAGAACATACAGCGCCGCCAAATAAGTACGGGTGGCAACAAACTGGTGGCATGTCGTCAGTAGATACAAGCACAAGGAGAACAACTTGTGGCATGCCTTTTCGAAGATGTTCATTAGTCGGGTCTTACCCTCCTTACCGGTCAAACCTGATAGTCTGATTCAGTACGATGTCACCAGAGGGATGGCGGTAATGCATACACACTGTTGACTGCGTCAATGTCCTTGGCGAGAACCGACTTATACCACTTTCGCTGCATCTCAGTTGAGCCAACATAGATATTGATTTCCTTTTCTGCACTTGTAGTCAGCGCGAAGTTTCAAACACGAATTGGGAAAGACGCCTACTCGGAAGAAGGTTCTTTTCGACATCGGACTTCACACGACGCAGCAGGAAGGAGCGAAGGATCTTGTGTGGCGTCTCAACTACCGTCCTACTCACTTCTTGATCATCTGCGGCACCCCCATCATCCTTGTGCAGGAAGCTTTCTAGGTCGGCATAGTCGGAGAAAATTTCAGGACAAATGAAGATAAGCAGCGCAAAGAGCTCCTTCATGTTATTCCGGAGAGGCGTACCAGTTATGAGCAACCGGCCGCGACTTGTGAAGGCACGAACAATTTGCGAGAGGATCGAGTCCACATTCTTGATACGGTGAGCTTCATCTATGACGATGTATTCAAACGACATTTTCTTGAGTGCTGACTTCTCGATGAGACAGATTTCGTAAGTTGTAATGCAGACTTCGAAGTCCAAGGGGATAAGCCTCGTCTGTATCGTTTCCTGACGCTCATCCTTCGTCCCGCTAAGGGTAGTTATGTTGAAGTCTGGTGTCCGTTTTACGAGCTCTCGTGCCTAGTTCTGAAGAGTAGACTTTGGCACAACGATAAGATGTGGGCCAATAATGTCGCGATAGTGCTTAAGATACGCGAGGAAAGACACGGTCTGCAATGTCTTGCCCAGGCCCATTTCATACTAGAATCCCGCTACAAGCCCTTCTCAATTCTGCAGGCAGTGACCGATAGGCAGTCGGCATCGTGTTTTCCCATGATTTACCGTTGTGCTGGCTCGCACCAAGAATGTGCCAAGAGTGTTAATAATTACCATATATACAGGAAAAGACGCGTCCTTTGAACACCCAACTCAGATCTGCCCCAGAACGCACCACACGCACATTTTCACAGTTTTAATCACATATTTATGGAGACTGATGCTGGTACTACATGCTGATTTTTTTCTGAGGAGTGACCTGGTCTAGATAAATAAATATACCCTTGTGAAGAAACTGAGGAAAATGTCACAGAAACCACTCCTTTGAACACTTTGTGACGTAATGTCACGCTAGTGCTCGGCTACGATCAATTACAATTTGCTTGCCGAGAGTTCTAATCATGGCGTGCGTCGATCATTTGTCTGTCACACCTGAGACTGTTTTCAAGTTCTTAATCGATGCAATGGTTATTTCTCCATAACACTTGGTACAGACATAGCAGAGGTGTTGTTACCTCTTTGTATGCACTTTATTTTCTTATTGTATGCCTAGAGCAGTTGCAGATGAAGTGAATTTGGGCATGTCTTTGTGAGTTTCACCAAATTTCGACAGTGGATGATTTTTACAGGCTCAAATCCATGGTCAAATTCTCTATAAATTTGCATACACATTCACACACTTGTTCTTCAGATGATGTTATTTTTCTGAGGTGAGAGACGAAGAAATGAGTGAGAAAGACCATGGTGTTCAAAGGAACGGTCCTGTTTAAAGGACGCGTCTTTTCCTGTATCGATTTTACTGCCCATCGAAAACCATCGGTCTTAGCCCATCTCAATTTGATGGGCAGTGAGCGATGGGCAGTCGGACCGGCAGTGCATGAGGTAATAAAAAGTGGGGATGCCGAGGCAACGTAGATAGCCATAGAATTGAGAGGGTTCGATGGGCAGCTGGTCCGTCGATCCGCTCATCCTGCCAAATAAAGCAAGGAGCGAAAGGGACCACGTCACATCAAGGAGAAGAACCTCTTTATTTTTTCAAACTCCGCTCACTGCCCATCGAACCATCAGTCGGGACTGATGGTTCGATGGGCAGTAAAATCCATACATATATGGAAATTATTAGCACTCTTGGCGGATCCTTGGCTTGTCCCAGCACAATGGTACACCGTGGGAAAAATGCGATGCCGACTGCCCATCGCTCACTGCCCATCAAATTGAGATGGGCTATTGCCAGTCCCCACTTCTTCTGCTGTATAAAATATATCTCATCACGTGATATAGTTATTTTGTCACGTGACTGATGAGCAAAATTCTCCAAGTACAGCAGCAGGGTCGTTGCTTGTCGTCGAGTCTGGCTGCTGCATACATTGACACAACGACGACCCTCTCCCGCTTCAATTTGCAACCATGTCCGCGGCGAAAGGCCTCAAGGCCATCTCTCCTGTTCCGACTGCATCGGACTTCCTCGACATCGTACTGAGTAAGACTCAACGAAAGACCCCTACGGTGAGCGCAAAGCCAAGTAGGATTAGACGTTGACCAATGGTGTCCCGCTTTCATCCTAGGTCATACACAAAAATTTCAAGATCAGTCGTATACGCAACTTTTACATGCGTAAAGTCAAGTTCACTCAGGATTCCTTTGATGAGAAGCTTGGGGCAATATTGAGCGAGTTCCCGATTCTTGACGTCCGTTTTTTCCCTCCCTCGATCTACCGCTTTTGTTTTGACTTCGGCCCTACAGGATTTGCATCCTTTCATGGCTTCACTCATGAATGTCCTGTATGACAAGAATCATTACAAACTTGCGCTCGGTCAGCTCCGAACCTGTAGACATCTCATCGACCAGGTTGCAAAGGATTACGTCCGCCTCTTAAAGTTCGGTGACAGTCTATACCGTTGCAAGCAACTCAAGCGTGCAGCTCTCGGTCGAATGGCGACAATCATGCGGCGACAGAAAGACCCGCTCGCGTATCTTGAGCAGGTTCGCCAACATCTCTCGCGTCTCCCCGCGATTGATCCAAACACTCGGACACTCTTGCTTTGTGGCTACCCAAACGTCGGCAAGTCATCCTTCCTGAACAAGGTCACTCGTGCGGATGTCGACGTACAACCATATGCATTCACGACCAAATCGCTTTTCGTCGGACATCTCGATTACAAGTATCTCCGCTGGCAAGTTATTGATACGCCAGGCATCCTCGATCACCCTCTGGAGGACATGAACACAATTGAAATGCAGAGCATTACCGCGCTAGCCCACCTGAAAGCATGCGTGCTGTACTTCATTGATGTCAGCGAACAATGTGGATACTCCATCCAGGCCCAATGCAACCTTTTCCACTCCATTATGCCTCTATTCAGCGGCAGGCCAGTCCTTCTGGTTGTGAACAAAATGGACATTTCCCGGCTCGAAGATCTAACGCCAGAGCTACGTGCGCTTGTGGATGAAATCGTGAACTCGGAAGGGGTTCAGTGCATTCAAGTGTCGTGCTATTCTGAAGAAGGGGTGATGGACCTTAAGAACGTTGCGTGTGATACCTTGCTAGCGCATCGTGTAGAGGCGAAGCTAAAGGGCAGCAAGATCGGCACGGTTATCAACCGGATACACGTTGCGCAACCGAAACCCAGGGACGATGTCGAGAGGACGCCGTTCATTCCAGAAGCAGTGCTATCTAAGAAGAAATACCATAAAGGTGATCCTGGACGCCGTACACTTGAGAGGGACATTGAAGACGCAGAGGGTGGACCAGGCGTCTACCTCGTTAATCTCAAGAGTGCGTATCTTCTTAAATTCGCGTCGAGTAGTCTTAAACGTTCCCTATCTGCAGAGAACTATGTTCTTGAAAATGACGAATGGAAGTTCGACGAAATTCCGGAAATCATGGATGGCAAGAATGTTGCAGATTTCATCGATCCAGATATCGAGGAAAAGTTGGAAGCACTTGAGCGTGAAGAGGAGAGGTTAGCAGCTGAGGGGTTCTACGATGAGAATTCAGACCTTGAACTGAACTCGGAAGACGAGCGAGAGGCTGAAGAGCTGCGAGCAACGAAACAAAAGAGGCTGGATTCCCAGGCGACCAAGAAGGCCCTGAAGAACGGCGCTCGCCTTCCGCGAACTGCAGGCTTGCGAACTCTGAGCGAGTTATCTCAAGGCCTTACGAAGGCTGGATACGACCCAAGCCGTATTCAAGAGCGTGCAGAGTTGATCGCGAAGGCTCAAGGACTGAAGCGGAAACGCGCGGAAGAGTCGGGGATGGACGTAGATGAAGACAAAGACAGCAATGAAGATGGAGAAGAAGTGGACTGGATGGATGTGGACGGGGAGGAAACGACGCCACAGAAGCGTTCGAGGTCAAGTTCCGGCATTGTCGCGTTGCACAGTAGGGCTCCGCGGAAGAACAGACAGCTTGTTGGTTTGCGTGACGATGAGGTCAGTCCTATATTCTCTGGTTTCAGGTGGTCGTCTTACTTCGCATCTGAGCGTAGCAAGCAGCAAGGGCTGTTAAACTACGTAATCTTGGGCAACGTGAGCGAAATTACCAGGCGAAAGCAGGGGAGGCTGACCGCGCCATTAAGACAAAAATGGTAAGCTGTAGATTTCAGAATAGATTGTGCTTGAGGATTAACCTCTAGTCGTTGCAGCCGAAGTACTTGTACTCGGGCAAGCGAAAATCGGGAAAAACGAACAGGCGATGACAGCCCGTGCCGTATTTTCACATATTGCTTTAGGATTTCCATGCTGCTTGATTTGGTGTCTATTCGATGTATCATTGTAACCCGATTTATACCTTCGTTCTACCTGCTAACGTTCTCCGAGAATCCGGTTCCAGGAGTTGCAAGACCAACAAGGACCTCCATGGCCTCTGATACTGCCTTCTTAATCCTCTATCACGTTGATATCCTTTCGTTGCCCACGTATGATGACGAAGTGGAACACATATTGCCCTCCCTCCGCTGTTGCAGGTGGAGCTTAGAGTTACTTGCGTAACCACACGCAGGACCATCCGGGATCGCATTAGCTTCCGATACTGGACTGAGACAGGCTGCATAGGCTACGCATAGTATCCTTGGCGGAAGTGCAAATGGAGTGTCTGTTGAATGTCTCGTCGCACCTGTCGGAACGAGTGGGAGGATGGTTCTTGATACTCTGCCAGTCTGGTGCTCTGATTCCTGCGATCTATTAATGGTCTAGATATCGGAATCCGAGCAGGCCCACAACTTGCTGTTTCATTGCCTTGCTGTTGCCAGGTGACTCATCCGGTGGATTTGGTCCTGTGGAGTTCGCCTCTCGTATGCGCTGGTAAATTTACTGTGCCTTGTAGGCCAATGCAGGATCTCGAATGCCTTAATAGTTTTGCCGATTTGGCCGGGCCATCTTAGTGCCAAGGTGCGATACTGTATTGCTGTCCGCGTGAAGTGTCTTTGAACTGTATGATTCGCCGACGGTGGTTGCTCTGTTTTATAGTTGCCAAGAATAACCAAGCTGTACGTGACGCTATGTAATCCCGATTGCGCCACTCGTGAACAGCCATAAGCCAAGGGACGATCAAGTGAACCCACAGACCCACAGCGACTACTTGAAAGGGCAACTCGTATGTCTACATTGACGTCAATGCGGTGCAATCAATCCTGGACTCTACTAGCGAAGCCATTGGAGCTACAAGTATAAATGACCGCTGTTGCTAGCACAGTTCCGTTCCCGTTCTTTTAATCCCATACCATTCTCTCTTGCTTTCTTTCTGAAGGTGGATTGTGTTCCCGACTCCTGGTGATATTTCTCACTGAATTTTTCAAGCTTCTGCACCTACTATTGGAGTTTGCATCATGCCACTCCTCAAGCATAGAAACCAGCCTCCCGAACATTCCCCTGAGCAAACGCCGCTTGAGCAGACGCCCGAGGCACGAGATAATACCCCGAAACGTAAAGGGTCCATCTTCTCGTGGCGCCGTCGTTCATCATCTTCAGATGATCTGCCAACGGGCACCCCGTCGACCGATCATGACGCACAGACAAGCGTTACCCATGATAACCATGATCACGATGGACGGTCTCGCAAGCGAGGAAGCATTTTCGCCCACCGACAAGCTGGCTCATCCTCCGACAATTCCACAAGCGGTGAAAGCAATCGTTTTGGTGACAAGACTCGGCAGTACAATGATCCATCTATAATTGCGGCCCGTCAAAAGGTATCCGAGGCTGAGGAAGCGGAACGCCATGCCGATCAAGCACTAATTGAAGCACGCGCTTCAGTCCGCGCAGCAAGAGAACATGTCAAGAATCTCGAGCTTGAGATCGAAGAGGAGTAGGTTTATCCGCCCGATATATGATCTTATCGTTATTCTGATCATCTTGAAGGGCACGACTTCACAGGTTGAAGGAGAAAGAGGCGAAGCAAGTTAGCAAGTCGATCAAAGGTTTGGGTAGGTACGGTTAGATGGAGTACTCGGTGTCTCGTCTTGCGTTATCGAGTCGAAGCTACCGGAAGATTCTCTTTTTGTGATTGCGTCCACCTACCAGAATCTCATGACATACCCAGTAACTCATAAATTATATTTGTATAGTGTGGGGAGTGGCACGGTCCGCCAAAAATCTGTGCATTCCCACGGTCTCGCTTAACCTATCCCAGTGATCGACATGTCGATCTTTGTGTTTCACTTTCTGTTTTCACGTTTGTCCTCCCAGAATAATTTACACAACTGAAGGAACTGTTTGGAAATAACATAGACAAAGGTTTTTGGGCCCAATAAACACAGTGGGATGAAAATTGAAGCAAAATAACAAATATTTTTATGGAATATGCCCAATTTTAGCCACGTTCTCAAGAACTAAGCAACTTCTCCAATTTTTTTTTTGGACAGAATGAAGAAAATCGCTTGAAAAGACTGTAGGTGCACTGAAACAGGTCAACTTTTCCAAACTCATAGAGGAAACAAGCATACATTCAGTGTACATAAGCTTCAGGTGTCATTTCTCATTTATTGAAGTGCACTAGAGCTTCTATTATTGCATGTATTTATGTATCATCATCACAACATTACCCATGAGTGATAATAAGCAGAGTTTTGTGTTGATGTCGTTGAAGGCAAGGGATCCTCCAAATCGATTGAATGCGGTCACGTGATCAGTCTGACCTAAATAAAGATGCTTTATCGTGGCGAAATATACCTCAGATTAAATAAATATTGCTTATTTAAGATATTATGAGGTGGTATTAAGGTATGGAACTCAATGCATTCACAGAGAGACGGTTTAACTGAGCCAGCAAACTTGGCCAGGTTGGTGTCGAGAGAGAAAGTGAGACAATATGATCGACGCGACTTACTATATTTAGGAAGTTATTCAAACTCCGACCAGGAAAAATTGTCACACGGATCACATAGGCCGTGCCACTCCCCATATAGTGGTAGCACTACACTACGCACGTGATTCTTCGCCTTGTATCAAAAAATGTTGCAAATAGTTATGTAAAGTTTTAACTACCAGAGTTTACTTTGGCTATAAGGCAGCAGTACTACGTGCTGCATGTGTTGCACGAAAGCGTGGGTACTAGGTCTCCCGTGGCTCGTGGCTTGTGCTATATTAAGCCTTCTGGTTCGTTGTGACCGGCTTTGCGTCTCTCTTCTTTTCCCGCCTTTCTCACCAGTTGAACTACGCTCTCGTCAAATCCCTCTGGCCATGTTGTTCACTTCCCCTCGATCTCCGCTAAGCATTCCGAAGAAAGATATTCTTTCATATATATTCGGTCCGTCCCTATTCCATCAGTTCTTTGGTCAGAAAGGTGCCAATTTTATCTCGAGACGACTGCAAGTATGTCTGGAACAGACCAGTGTTCATTGACGCCGAAGATCCTTCACGAATTATTACCGCAGGACAACTCCTCGATCTCACGAAACGCATCGGACGCGGGCTTCGCGAAGGAGCCGGTGTGCGCACGGGAGATATCGTGCTTCTGAGTACGAGCAACAGCATCGTCGTACCCGCTCTCATGCTCGGCATACTCTGCGCCGGTGCTACAATTACCGGAGCAAACCCAAGGGCGACTGTATCAGGTTGAGTCATCCCTTACTGATCCTTGTTCATTTGATATACCGATGCCAGCATATGCATTCCTCCCTGCATTCTAGAGCTCTCGTACCAGGTGATGGATAGTGGCGCAAAAGTCATCTTTGCTGTACCAGATACAATGGATACTGTTTTGCAATGCATCAAGGCACTGGGTCTTTCTGATTCGATGGTCTACCTCTCAACGCTAGAAAAGGGGCCAATACATGGCTTGAAAACTCTAGGAGACCTTCTAGACTTTGGCGAGATGGGCTGGGAACGGATAACAACGGAGGAGGCAATGAGGAGGCGGTCGCTATTTCCTCCAGTTATCCGTGCAACTTCGGAGCATGACTAATATACCGCCCTTTTCTGTTTCAGACTGGCGGCGCTTAATTATAGCAGTGGGACGTCTGGCCTCCCAAAAGGTTGCATGATCACAGTGTACAATATAGTTGCGCACTGTGAGCAACGGCGCATCGTACATGATCTTGGTCGGCAAGAGCTGAGGGCCCGGGGTGCAGTCGTCCCCGACAATGACGTTGTCATCGCATTTCTCCCCTTCTATCATGCTTGTATGTTCTTCAGTTTCAATTTTCTGGTACTCTGCCATTGCTAATGAGTGATCCTCCCTTCAGTTGGTCAGCAGCAATATGTGTTCAATGCTGTCCGGAACGGTGACACGATATACGTAATGACGTCCTTCTCTTTGCCAACTCTCCTTCGCTATATTCCCAAGTATCGAATCACAACCTTCGCTGCCGTTCCTCCTGTAGCCGTCCTTCTCGCAAAGCATCCCGATGTACTGAAAACGGACTTCAGCTCCTTGCATTCAATCACGTGCGGGGCAGCTCCACTTGGCGCAGAGACACAACTACAGGCCGAGGCCGCAATGAACAGCTTTAAGAAAGGGCAGGTGATAATTGTGCAAGGCTGGGGTATGAGTGAAGTTGTATGCGGAGCCTGTATCCCGGCCCTCCACGAACGTGATCCAGACGTTTCAGTCGTCGGCTGTCTTCTTTCTGGAATGTCTGCACGTATTGTCCCCGCTGATGGCTCTGACTATTCTCAATCACTCGGTTTGAATCAAGAGGGTGAGATTCTCCTGAAGGGACCAAACGTATTTCCAGGGTATTGGAAAAAGGAGAAAGAGACGACTGAGGCGTTCACGGAGGATGGATGGTATAAAACAGGAGATATCGGAGTGATGAAGAGGGGCGGGATAATGCGCATCGTCGACCGAAAAAAGGAGCTTATCAAAGTGAAAGGTGAAGTATCAATTACGCGAGACGGCGATGTTACGAGATGCGCAGGTTCTAATGCGTTTTACTATGGTAGGTTTCCAGGTCGCACCTGCTGAACTCGAAGATCTGCTTCTCAGAAGCCCGTATGTCGAGGACGTAGCAGTGATTGGAATACCAGGGTTAGAGCATCAGAAAATTAGGGACCTCCTCAACTCAAGCTGACTCCTTTGCAGGGAAGGGACAGAATACCCGCGTGCTTATGTTGTTCCTCCACCCTCGCGTCGAACATCACAAGAGGATGAGCTCCAGGTTCTCGCGGATGAGATTTGTCGGTTCGTATCGAACCGTGCTATCAGGCATAAACACATAACTGGGGGCATCGTCTTTGTCGAGAGCATACCCAAGAATCCGAGTGGGAAAATACTGAGGCGAGAGTTAAGGAATAGAGCAAGGAACAACTATGGCAGCGAGAAAGTATGGGCGTCAGAGAAAGGCGACATAGCAAGAGCGAAACTGTAGAACTTTTGAGGAGGCATGTGTAGACATGAAGTACAACTTGACGCGGCACATGTACAAAAGCCACCAAAACCGCATTGAAGTTTATTACTATTACAGTACTACGCAAAGCTTGCAAGTCAATTCGTCGACAGTTTCGCGCTGATATGGCAGAGAAAGCGACATTTCACTCATCGTACCAATACAGCGATGGAGACATCGTCCTACAATGTTCAGACAGCGAGTTCACTCCCTGTTACTTAAACTCGCATCTGGTTTCTATTCCGCGGTTAGCATCCGAGTCACCAGACGAAGATGCTATATCCTTAGCAGAGAACAGCTCCGTTATTTCAGGTCCTAGATCTTATATATCCTACGGCCACCGAAGGATTGGATGACGGAGCCCACCTTCCGAGAATTACGTCGCTATCCTCAGCTTGGGCAATCACAGCTGCTGCGGACAAGTACGATATGCCCCGCACTCTGGCTGCCATTCGTCCCATAATAATGACCCCTGGGTCGATGTGTCGCCAGATACTCGACATCTATGCGTTTGCTTCCCGATGGAATTGGGTAGAAGCGGCGCGCTTCGCCTCTGCAGGGACCCTTGTGACGCCTCTTTTACAATCCCGAATCTTCCCACCCTACGACCCATGGATGCGGAAAGCCTGTGCAAGCTACTTGAGCTCCACACGGCGCGAAAGGAGGTGATACTCAAGTTCTTTGACCTGAATGATCGGAACTTTATCGTAAACCAATGGGAGTGTGGTTGCCCGACAGAGGATGGCGGGACGAAGACCGAAACATTTATGCGAATGTGGGACTCGATGAGATGTCACGTTATCGCATCTCTCGAGACGTCGCCACTGGGTCGGGAGTTGCAGGAGTCGACCTTCTGGTCTAACCAGGATTCCAAGCTGTGGAACCTTCCTTGTGGGTTAATGCTCAACAAGCAGTACTTCATTAGGCGAGTCCGCGAGGTCTTCCAGAGAGCAAGCCTCCCATCGTTCGTATGACGCGGATATACAAGATCCGCTATGCAGATACATATCAGTAAAGATTTCCCTCTAATGGATATTATTGCCGGAGAGGATTACAAAGGAATAATAATACCCGCACTACACACCCTTAAAGAGCGTCCAGACGCCTTTCAAATACCCTACAATTTCGTCCGCACCAAGCTTACTTTCGCCAAATATGCGATCAACGAATGTGATGGGCACCTCTCCAATGGTGTATCCAGCCGCCCGGGCTCGGACCATCATCTCCATCTGAAACACGTACCCACGCGATTCTACGCTTGCGATAACTGATCGTAATACAGGCAGTCGATAAAGTCGGAAGGAACCAGTTAGATCGCTGACTCCGGGGGCCAATGCCGTATCTGCTAGAAAGTTGGCACCTCGGGAGACGAGCTTTCTCTTCAAATCCCAGCCGTATACACCCCCAGGTGAAGCGCCGGGAAGAGATGGGGATGATCGGTTCCTGTAACGTGTCCCGGTAACTATATCCAAATTGTAGGCTTTCTGCAATCTGCCGAAACAATCAACAATGAACTCCATCAACATGAGAAGACAGATCGTACCTTATGAACTGTGGGATGAATTTTGGCTAGATGTTGACCGTGAGCGCATATTGGGAAGCCAACTCGCAAGAACCTACATGATGAGAAAAGTCTGCGTCCATGATGATAACAAAGTCTCCAGAGCAAAAGTTGAGACCGTGAATGTAGGCCGTCCTTGTCTATCATCAGCACCGTCATACGGAAGCCTAGTAGTATGACACGTACCCAAGACCAAGTTTTCCGGCCCTTGGTTTAAGTATCTACAAGACTGCGCTTAACAACCTGACTCCCACACATCCAGAGGACACGCACAATTTTGTCGGCACCATACACTTTCGCAAGCTGCTTCGCGACGTCCTGAGTACCGTCCGGGCTCGCATCATCTACTATTATGATCTCCCAGCTCAATGCGCTACTGCTTCGTCAGCACTTTGGGATGCTTCGATGGGCTGTTCCACGTACTTTTCTTGAAAGGTACGGGCAAGGAGCCAAGTGATGATTGGAAGATTCTTTCGCTCATTGTAAGTCGGAAGGATAACGGAGTATTTATGTGTGTCCGGAGAGTTGTGCGAGCCCTGCATGTCCAGTGATATTGAACTCTCGAACGGGTTCATGTACGAGTTAAAAAAATGGAGGGCATAGAATGCGTTTGCTTGCAGTTAACGCGGTGGAATCAAAGCAGATATAATAATAATATAATACCGCGTCGTGACGTGTACTGATCGTCACGTGAACCGCTTCAAAAATCAAAAGTTTGTTGTCTGTTTGAGAATTTTGTATAGAAATACTAATAGCGATAGAATACACAACACAGAGACACGAGACACCAAAGAGTCAAATCTATGTCACAACTCAACATCCATGTCCATATCCATCGGCTCCCCGACTTCAAGTTCTTCCCGCTCCTGATCCATACTCACAGTCTCAACTGGATAGTTTCCCGAGGGCGTGAATGTGAGTGCCTCGCTCTCGTCAATCTCTTCCACTCGCACTCCATCATCCTCACCATCCTTTTGAGTGTTGTGATCTGACGATGGACGACTGAAAATTGGAAGAGGATGAGGCCTGAAAAGCACGAGCGCACCGCTCTTTTCTTCTCGACTCGATTTTGCAACATAGGGAAAGTTTGCTTGTTGTTTGATATGGTCAAGCAGGACTGCTGAAATACTGTAGTCGGCATTGGAATCCGCATGGTCTGTCGCATCGGGATGAGGTTCTGCCTCGGACTTGTACTCTTCGTGCTCAGCTTCTTCCACCGCCTCATCGAGGTCAGTGATGACTATCCCTACAAATATTTGAGAGATGAGCGGTGCGACATAAGAAGCGGTCGACTTACGATCTTTCTCGCGCTCGTACCAGGCCGGTTCAGCTCCCTTCATGCGCACTTCAGTGATGGGGGTCTCATCCGGTTGCATCAAAGGAAGTGATGGTTCAGCATGTAAATCATCCTTAAATTCGGGTGAAACGGGTTCTTCGACAGAGTAGAGCGGAATAAGGTCACTTTGAGACACGGGACTGATGCTACCGGCGGTATATGCATGCGACGTGTTAGATGCGGTCGACTGTACAGTAGAAACGAAGGGGATATTCCATGCTCTACTTTGCGTGTAAGTAGCGCTCGGTTGGCTCGCATTCGTGCCATCAATGTACATGCGTGCCATTCGGCGTTCGATGGTGTCACGCCGACGACGTTTCCTGTCGACACGCTCTCCATCATTATCGACGCAGCCCATGTTCTCAGGGGGAGGTGTTGGATAGAAAGAGGGTACGCCTTCCTGATCACTGTCAGAGTTTCTGCCGTTGTCTTCATCTGATGATTCTGAGTGCTTGCGCTTGAGAGATGGATGCGAGAACCAGGGGTGTCTGAGCGGATTGTCGACCGACACCGCCCAGGCGGACATCATAATCGGAGCAGGGCTTAAGCCCTCCGGGATGAGTTTGTAATGCGGATGTGTAGATGATTCAAGGCCGTACCGGGTGTTGCAATGGCAAGGACGCAGAAACCGACAACTACTGTCTATGTCTATAATATAACGGGATGAGAGAGGAAGGCAGGAGAGGAAGAATCACGTGCCAACTCGAATGCTCAAGAACCTTCCATCCAATTTCGGCATTTATTTGTCACATGCGTCAAATTATGTAATACATTAATTATTATTGCTCGTTCTAGTAGCTAGCAGATCTTTCGATGTGTGAAGGTGGTTCATGAACAAATTCTGTCCAATGCCCACCTTGGTGACCGCCGCATCAGTGTCCTTCTAGGAGGGTCACACTGTCTTTATTGTGCAGCGTTGAAACATCTCACTTTCGCATCGAATGTAACGCCCATGAGTATATCGAGAATACGGAGACAAATAATTCTGGCAAGGATCGCATTCTCAGATCGTGTTCCGTAATATCGCCCGTGTCTGTCTGTCCTCAATAATAAATGATTCCCCAGAGGCAAGTCGTCTTCTAAGCCTTGCTATTCCAGCTACAGCTCGGAAAGATAGAATGATACCGTACATTGCTGCGCATAATACTTATTGGGTCAACAAACGAGGAAAAATGCCAGGAACATCAATGTGAGATTTCATAGCAGCACACAAACGCGCACACGGTTTTGACTAGTCAATCCCAGCACCTTAATCCCATCCACTTGACGCCGGTGCTGCATCAGCGCCCCATCCGTCCCCACCAGCAGGCTCCGCAGCCCAATCACCCGCACCCGTAGCAGGCTCAGCGGACCAATCGAGGGCACCTGCAATAGAATTAGAACCATGATAGAAAAACGAATCATCGTCACATACCGGACTCGAGGACAGTCGGGTTGATGGCACCTGCGGCGGGTGCAGCCGTAGTGTCCCACTCAGTAGCTGTGGCCTCCTGCTGCTCACCTGCTGCAGCCTTAGCCTGCGCCTCCTCTTGCTGCTGCTTCTCGACTTCCTCAGGGTCACGGTAGAAGAACATGTCCACCATGACATCCCAACCATCTTTCGTCCGGGGGATAGTACCGCGAAGACGAAGAACTTCACGGCAGAGTAACCACCAGATGAGACCGACAGCGTGATGACCCTTGTTGTTTGTCGGGATCGCAACGTCAACGAATTGCAGGGGAGCGTCAGTGTCGCAGAGGGCAATGACAGGAATATTCACGTATGCCGCTTCCCGAATGGCCTGGGCGTCGATCCGCGGGTCTGTCACGACGAGCAGTCGAGGTTCCTTGAACGACCGGGTAATGTAGTTTGTAAAGTTACCGGGCGTGAACCGACCCGCAATTGCTTGCGCGCCAGTGTTCGCAGCAAACTTGAGGACAGCGCGTTGACCAAATTGACGAGCAGAGACGACGCAGACATCATGTGGGTTTTCAACCGCGGCAATGATGCGTGCAGCGAGTACAATTTTCTCCCAGGTCTTTCCAATGTTTATCAAATGGATCCCGTCTGGTCTTCGCTTCCAGACGTAGGGCTCCATATGCTTATCGCAGTTTTTTGAGCCAATATGGCATTGTGCCGCCAGCAGGAGCTGGATATCATCTTCTGTCGCGCTGAGTATTGAGGGCAGCTTTGTTGACGCCATCTAGCAGAAAAGTCAGGACTCTGGTTCCCAATCCAAACGAATGAATGCATGTTGGCGTTGCTCATTCGCCAACACGAAAGCGGTATTCAGAGGCACCCATCCATATGTTGACCGAAGAATCCATCCATTCAGCTTCTTCTAACTCACCCACCATGTCATATGGTGGGTCATTTAGGTGTCAGAAAAAACGATACTCACATTCTCAATGACACTCGGGCGTTGAGAAAGGCGTTTGAAGACGAGTCCTTGGATGTTGTACACGACGCCGACAGTGGTGTACCAGGTCACGAGCTGAGGCTGTGCGACCGTGTCGCATCTTCAATTCACGCTGTAACCAAGCATTTATATACTTTTTGTTCCCATTCCCATTTCAATATCGTACAATGTATCGAATCCACAAAAATAGTCAAAGCAAACAAATCCTTGCATGCAGAGATAAGCGTAGTCAATAAATGAGTCAGCGTACAGCGGGCCTCGGGGCGGGCAGGCTTCGTGGCCATATCGAAAGAAGTTTAAGGTGCGACATCAGCAGGAACAGCACGCGTCCGCTTCGTAGGTGCCTCCTCGCTCATGCTAGCATCTCGCAGCTCAGGCGAGCCGGGCGCACTCCTCTTCCGCGCATTTATAGTTGTCGGTGCCGCTATTGTGTCCCCGACATTTGCAACAGGTGTCAGTGCAGGAGTAGGTCCGTCGTTACCCTTGGCATCCCGATCAGTATGCTTGGCACCTTCCGATTCCTCCTTCCCGTTGGACGAAGAAACAAGACGGTCCTCGGAACCGGAGTCGGGGTTATCGGTATTGCCGTTAATACTGTCGACAAAGACCGGGCCAGGATTGGGTGGGCTGTCGGGGAAGGCGCGGAACGATACCAATTTGCCGTTGTCATCGTACTCCGCTATTTGCATTCTGTGCCTCTCAAGCTTTCGGACCTGGCCGCGACTTGTTGAAGCAGCATTTGACCCCGATTCTGGAGTCGGTTCTGGCCGAGACGAGGCTGTAGTTGCAGAAACAGATGAGGCTTCATGCATCCGGATCTGCTCAAAATCTCCAGAAACTCCAGTACTTCGAAGTTCCTGCGACTCAGGCGTAACATTCAAAGCTGGTTCGTGGGGATCAACTTGAGACGTCATCACCTCCGTGAATGACCCAGCATTGGCCACATGGGACAAGAAGCTATTGTTTGGAGTATCATCTAACGCCTCGGGATCATTCTTGGATAATGGTGCTAGCCACGGATGTTTCAATGCATCCGCGCATGACATGCGCTCTGCGGGATTCTCCTCCAAGAGACGTTCGAGGAATTTACGGCAGTTAAGAGAAATATTTTTGGTTTCGACAAGACTCCAATCGATATATCGGCTCCTGAAGCGAACGTGGATGATCGAAGCCTCATCATCCAAGAACGGTTGCGTATTTGCTATCCTAATAGTGAACCCGTCAACATCCAGACTATACCGTAAGATACCAGAAAGGCAGAAACTTACATTGCAAATATAATGACCCCGGCACTCCAGCTATCGACCAAACGGTTGTACGTTTCCTGAGAATCGCGAAGGATGACCTCAGGGGCGAGGTAAACGGGAGTACCACACATCGTCTGCCCAGAAGTGTCAGTAGTGTCTTATTATCACAATAACAGAAACTCACTTTAAACCTCGTCGCACTGTCAACTGCTTTCGCCAAGCCAAAGTCGGCGATCTTTAAAACAGGAGGGTCGTCCCTCGTCATGAGGATATTCTCAGGTTTGAGGTCGCGATGGGCTATGTCTCTCGCGTGAATGTACTTGAGAGCTTTGCATAGCTGGAATGCAAGCCAGCGGGCTTCGTCTTCCGAAAGGCCCGCGCGCTGAACAATATAGTCCAGCAAATCGCCTCCATCAACGTACTCGAGCACGAGTACAATATCTTCTGGTTCCTGGAATGTGTCCACCAGTTGACAGATATTCTTGTGATGTAGCTTGCTAAGAATATCGATTTCCTTCATGAACACATTTGTAGGCCCGGTGGCATTCGAGGGTATCCTATTGCGATTAATCATCTTCACCGCGTACATTCGTCCATCGGTCCGTCCGACTGCACGATAGACTGTTGCAAACGACCCACGACCTATTTCGGGTCCAATGTCGTAGTACTTGTGTATACCGTCTTGCGGTGGACCAGAGGCCATGAAACGGAATATGTATCTGTGATTATCCGACGAATTGATCTCCGAGTATGGGCCGAATGCAATTTCATTCCCGTCCTTGAGCATCGCAGACCTGCCTCGTCCTACTTTAATGCCATTAATCTGCAGACGGCGTCATAGCTTGAATCTTCGCGGAAGCTTCGATAAACATACCCAGGTCCCATTACTCGACTTGTCATGCACTATTACACTCGTATCACTGTGCTGGCTCCCATTCCACGTGAGAACGCAATGTTTGTTACTTATTTTCAGGTTTTTCAGCTGCACGTCGTTCTCGTGGGCCCGACCGACGGAGACGCTGCTCTTCTCCTTCTTCAATTCGATGCGGTTGAGGGAGTGATGGAGTGGCTTAAGAACACCCCACAGGGTGTCATCCCAAGGTTCTGTTCCGGTCTGCAGCTGGGACGCCTGCTGAGTCTGTTCGAGCTGTGTGTTGGCATAGGGGTCGATATCCAATTCGTCATGGTGCGGTGGTTCGTACATCATCGCTATCTAACAGACCTGCGGTGTATGCGAGGAGTGAGGTTTGGCGCGAACTGCTTCTTGCGAGCAGACGTACCGTTACGCGTCTCCTTTCGTTTGGTGGGAGGACTAGTACGAGGGAAAGCAGAGACAAGGAAGAGGACGCGTCCACGTTGTTTTATAGGCCCGTTGATGATGCTGAACTGCCTTGTCTTCTAAACGGGTAAGAGGTACCAAATTGGTGGATGGTAGAAAAGAAGGAGCTAGGAGTCGGTAATGATGAGAAGAAAGCGGTTTTGCACAAGGACGGTAGGGCACCGCCTTGAATAACAATTGCTGTGGTCGTGGTCGGAGGAGAAGAGCGCAGCCAAAGCACTCACACTTTAAGCAGCATTGTGGCTTGAAGCGTGGAAGAACTGTTCACGTGACCTTGTCACCTCAGCCCATCATGACCTGATCTCGCGCTTGTATGTGATTATTATTCCTGATATTAAAACACATCATGGCTTCATCCATCCATCTTCTTGATGGTGGCTTTGTGCGTTCTCTTCTTTTCGAAAATACTTGCCTGCACTCACCTCGAATATAGGGAACCACTCTCGAGGATGTCTTTGGTAAAGATATTTCCGGTGCGCTATGGTCCGCATCTATGATAGACAAAGAGCCTCTCGCACTCGTTGGAGCTCATAAAGCTTTCTTAGATGCGGGCTCGGACGTCATTCTCACATCTACGTGAGCCAAAGTCTCAGAGAATTCATACATAGTACCAACAAGAACGGACAGATATCAATGCTCATTCGAAACATTCGAGAGTGCAGGTTACTCCGAGTACGAAGCTGTAGTCCTAATGCGTAACTCCGTCCACCTCGCTTCAAGGGCCAAGGAAGAGACACGTATGTATGGCATACGAGCCCGCATTGCGCTCTCGTTGGGGCCCTTCGGGGCTACACTATCACCAGCTCAAGAATACGACGGTTTCTATCCTCCGCCTTATGGACCACGAGGGTACACATCTGATGGAGGCAACGTAAATGCATTTAAGGACGTTAAAGATGAATGGGCCGCAACACATGCACTCGCCGATTTCCATTACAAACGACTCAGAGTGTTTACCGACGACGACGTATGGTCGCTAATAGATATGATCGCCTTTGAGACTGTTCCCCTTCGACGGGAAATATACGCCATTCGGATGGCCATGGCTCGTCTGAGATCACATTTGTCGGCTCAGGGATTGGCATACAGACCCTGGTTGATCAGTACCGTTTGGCCAATGGGTATTCATCCGGGGTTGGAGAAGCCGAATGGCCCTAATATCCGGCCCGAAGCCATTGCTCATGCTCTACTCTCGGGCCACGGAGCCGCCGAACACAGTGACACTACGATTGAAATGGACGTTCCTGATGGCATCGGCGTCAACTGCACACACATCCTTCATTTGGACGTACTCAGTGAACTGAGGGCTGCCATTAGCAAGATGAAACTGGAAAGGAAGCCCGCTCTGGCGCTGTATCCAAACGGAGGCGGTGTCTATGATATTGTCGAGCATGTTTGGATCCCCGAGGAGGATGTGACTGGAGTGAAGATTTCTCGCGAATCGTGGGCGCAGCGTACCGGGCAGTATGCTTTAGTCGAACGGGACTCTGAAGTCTGGTCAGAAATATTCGTTGGTGGGTGTTGCAGGACGACTCCGGAGCATATTAAATTGTTGGCAGAATACCTTGGTAAAAACAGAAACATATAATTCTTTTGTACAGTACAAGCTCTTGACACAGTGCACGTGACCATCTGCGGATATTTAGCTGAACGGGGTTGGTTGGAGGAGCGGACCCACACAAAGCAACCAGTATCAGCCATGGACCATGCCTACGAGGAGGTACAAGGTTCTTGTACTTCGCCTGATCTCAGAACTGATAGAGATAGTCACTAGAGACGGACAAGCAACATACTGCTCGAAACGACGGACAAGACCAAGTATAAGGCTGCTATCCAGCATCCTTTCCTCGAAGCAGCTCGAGCGGGAACGTTAAATAACGAGTTGTTGTCTCTGTGGTTATCACAAGACCGCATATATGCTGCGCATGGCTATCCTCGGTTCATCGGTGCGCTGATCACGAAGATTCCCTTCTCGCACAAGCACCGCATAGGCGCCGAGGCAGAGGCGAAGAACCAGCGTATTCTGTCCGTTCTATCTTATTCGTTGCAGAACGTTGTGCGGGAAGCAAACTTCTTTCTCGATATTGCGCAAAAGTACGGATTTGATCTGGAAAGCTGGAAAGAGCGTGGTGCGACTAAAGCTTACTGTGCCGAGATGGCGCGGGTCGCTAGCTGGGGAAGTCTTGAGGAAGGACTTGTCTTTCTATGGGCAATGGAAAAGGTAGGGAATACTGTTTTCTTCAGCAAAAGTACTACTGCATTAAAACAAGCAAACTACAGCTTTATCTCGACTCGTGGTCCTTCGTCCACCATGGACTGACAAAGCAAATATCCGCCGACGAAAACATTAATACAGCATCAGAAGCGGTCCAAGAATTTGCGAAGAATTGGACGAATGATGAGTTTATCAAGTTCGTTGAGGAGCTACGCGAGATAGTCGATGGGCTCGATATTGCACCCAGTTCTGAAGGCGTGAAGGCTGTGTGGGATAGAGTGGTCGAGCTTGAGATTGAATTTTGGCCACAAGTGGGCGAGGAGAAGCGTGAGAGAACTGGTGAATAATGACGTTACGTAATGTACATATCCTAAATTTGGGCTGAGATTGAATAGCAGTGCGTCGATCCTCACGTATGTCTATGTCGGTCGCGTGACATGCATGTCCTCCTCCTCCTCCTCCTCCTGTTCCTTCCCGTTGTTCCCCCTCCCACCCAACTCCGCCTCGCTCATACTCGTTTCGTCTGACAAATTGTAGTTTATACGAGCTGCATGGCGTTGTTGCAGAATGGCGACCCCATAAGCCGTTCTGCTTCCGTCAATGATGTCGTTACTGATCACTCTCCTTCCTGTTCATCTACCACGACTCAATCGCCCCGCAGGCCACAACTCGGTCGGAGAGGAATTACAGATCATGACCTATCTAGTCGTCGTGAAAGAGCCCCTCGAGGTGGTGAACGCGAGTGGACCCTGTTTGGTCAGTTAATGGAAGAGACTGCTCAACTCCAGCCGAATGACCGCTCCCACTCCGTCAAAATGCGCCGCTCACAGCGCAGCATGCGAGACAGTGCATTATATGTACCTATCTCGAACGGACCCGACACCGTCTTGGGTGGAGCAACGTCGGTTGTCCAGTCCCCAACTCAGGGGACCCTGCCAGAACTAGACAGAACAACCATGATACAGACGAACTATGACTCGGATTCTGACTCTGACTCTACAGCAAGCTCAGTTTCTGAGCCTCATCCTTCTGCTAGCCAGCGGCGCATGCCAAAGATACCAGTTCTCTACCGCAACATTCTCAAATGTGCCGTGGCGTACTTCATCGGCTCTCTCTGGACTTACGTAACGCCGTTGTCCCTCATGATCGGAAACATATCATCTGAGGGAGATAGAGTTCCTTTTCCTTCGGGCCATATGGTTGCGACAGTGTGAGTCAAGTTGTTTGAGGCGACGAAGCCTGATCTTACAATTTGCTCCTAAGAACGGTATATTTCAATCCTGCGAAGACTGTTGGTGCAATGCTCGAGGCAGACCTCTTCTGCCTCTATGGCTTGGCGTGGGCCTCATTCATCAGCCTCGGGAGTATGGCGATGTTCTGGTGGATAGACGTCAAACCTGGCTGGGAATGGCTGGCGGACGTTACGGTAATCACATGGATCGGGATCGGGATGACAATCGTCGCGTTCATGAAAGTGTGGATGGCGAAGCCGACATTCAACACCGGTATTCGTCTTCACCGTTAAATTGCTTCGTGATGTACTGAGATCCATCGTAGCCTGCAGTATGACCTCTATCATCCTATTTGTTGTGTAAGCCGTTGTAACAGTTGTCCAGTAGAGGATCACTCTAACGTAGCTCTTAGGGTCGTGAAAGAAGGAGGCTTGGAAACATTGCTGGTTGTCGTCAAGGTGGTCTTTGTCGGTACTGTAATAACGAACCTCGTCTGTTATTCCTTGTGGCCACAGACCGCATACTCGGGACTGCAGAAAAACATGACGCGCACATTGGACTCCTTTGGCACTCTCCTCGATCTTCTTACTCGGACATTCTTGATCGCAGATACAGAAACAACTGTCCCGCAAAGTCATCTTCAGCGGGCAGTGAATGCCCACCAGGCGAGCTTCACAGGCTTGCAGAAGAATCTGGCCGAGGCACGTGGCGAGTGGTTATTGGGAGGCGCGGAAGCTGCTCAGGCATATGACGACGCGGTCGGCTGCATGAATCGTCTCGCTCAGCACTTAAACGGACTGAGAAGCGGCACCCGTTTGCAGACTGAACTTGCACATGCAGCTCGAGAGGGTCGGATCACGCTTGGAAGAGACACGCCTAACTCTCCCAAGATGACTGGAATGTCAGATGGGGCTCTGAAAGATGGAAGAAAAAAGGATACAGTCACATTGCAGATTGCTGCTCGCATCTTTGAGGAACTGGTTGACGATATGGGACCACCTCTTCAAGCATTATCCGTACGTATCATGCGCTTCTGTAACGTGCTTGTGCTCACATGGCGTCGTGCAGAATGTCTGCACGAAGACGCTACGCCGTCTACGCAAGTCTTTCGCTGAGCGTCAAGATGCGCGAACAACTAACATTCATCGCTTCGTTCAACTCACTGACGATATTCAACGTGCACTCTTCACTTTTGAAAGCACCTCGAATCAAGTCGTCATGCGTATCTACAGACGCAGCGACCTCTTCGCGTCAGAGACCTTCATGTCGGCCGCTGAATCAATTGCCGCCATGAACAGTAGGAATAAAGGTTCATACAAGGAAGAGGAAAATGAACTGCTCATGCGTTCTGGTGCGGACGAAACAGTCTTCTTAGTTTACTTGTGCGTGCAGCATCTCAGGTGCCTCGGGAACATGTCCTAACAAAAGTAATGCAGCTTCATCTTCACGCTGCAAGAATTCGCAAAGGAATTGACGGCGCTAACGGAGACAATGTGCAGGATTTATGCAATTGAGCGTGCTGCCTATGAACGACACTGGTGGAATAGGGTTGTTCGTTTCTTCACTTTCTCGAGCTGCAGGGGACACTCGCTAGGGCTACCCCCGACTGTTAGCATGAAGGCATCAAGGCCGACGCTCTCGAAGCGCTTTAGTACGTCAGAAGCAGCAGAACCTATTTCTCCACTAATGGGATACTTTCAACAGGTACATTCATCATGCCGAATTCACGGAAGCGTCAGCCTATTTTCCCCAAAGTGCGACCACATGCGCCGAACACATTGTTAACCCCGGGGCGGGAACAGCTTAGCTTCTTCCAACGCCTGGGACAGTCAATATGGCGGTTAAACGAGACGCTAAAAACAAATACTGTTAAGTATTCTATCAAGGCTGGCATGGCTACCGCACTCCTAGCGTCTCCCGCTTTCTTTGATAAGACTCGCCCTATCTTCACCGACTATCGTGGAGAATGGGCTTTGATTTCTGTGGGTTTCACGGTTCTTGTTTGATTTCCTGTCTCTTATGGAATCGCGTTTCTAGTTCTTTGTCGTTATTTCTCCGACAATAGGAGCGGTACGTCTTTTCTCAAGGTTCGATGTGTTAAGTGAATTTTCCAGAATAACTCGATGCTCCAGACAAATTTCCTTAGCCTGCATAGGCTTCTCGGAACTTTGTACGCCGTATTTCTTTGTTGCGACTTTTTTTTTGACAATCAAGCTCTTTCATTGGACAGACTGGGTGCTATAGTCGCTGTTGTAGCCTTTACCGTGTTCCCTGAGAATCCGGTTGCGCTGTCCATTTTCGGCTTTTTCTACTCCATCCCATGCTTCTATGTCATTGTCTCGATGCCACAGTATGCGACAAGCAGTCGCTTTGTCCTGCTCACGTATAACTTGACCTGCCTATACGCGTACGTACACAGTTCTCCCACCCGACTCTACGATTATATCTTACTATGGCCTGCAGATACAATGCTCGCCAGGATGACTTGCCGGTCACAGATATCGCATTTCGCAGGGCTGTTGCCGTTGCTACTGGGGTAATCTATGCTGGTGTCGTATCTCGTTTATGGTGGCCTTCGGAAGCTCGTCGAGAGCTTTCGAGTGCGCTGAGTTCGTAAGTGGATATGATTTCTTCTTCACGCTCGGTCTTGATGTGATTGGAAACAGATTCTGCCTAAATATTGGATGGCTTTACACACATCTGGTGGCGGCGAATTCCGGTATTCTTGTTAATATGTCTTCTGCCCCGATGGATCTGCAACATGAAGCTCAAAATGCGGTGAGCGGCATTGAGGGAGGCTCGATGCTATTCAACAGTGCAAATACCGATGAGACAGCACGTCTGATGTCTTCCACCGTCGGCGAGAGACTAAACAGTTCAATACAGACCTTTATGGCTATGTAATCGTGTTTAGTCGTTTCCAAACGCTTGACGCTCATGTAGTTATCTTTCTAGGGAGCTACATCTACAAATAAAGTTAATCGAGCTACAAAATCTGCTGAAGCAGACGCAGCACGAGCCACGTATGAAGGGGCCTTTTCCCGTTCAAATGTATCGCTCCATCCTGGCGAGTCTTCAGACGATATTGGACAGGCTGCATAGTATGCGTTGCGTTACTACGAGGGAAGAATGGTGAGACCTTCGGTCGCAATTGTTGAGACCTTATCGGTGACTGATACACACATCTAACAGGCACACTGTGAGTGTTTCGAGATGTCAAGGATGAAGTTGTCTGTTCAGACTCTGTAAACTTAGTCGGTTCGGCAAGATTTTGTGCTTCCCGTCAACCGTGAACGACGCGAGATGGTCGGAAACGTGATCCTATACCTCTCTGTTCTATCGGCAGCGTTTAAGTTGAAGACGCCCCTTCCCCCTTATCTACCACCTGCGGAGAAGTCTCGTCAAAGACTGGTTGGTCAATTACTTCAGTCATTTCTGGATTGCGCTCTGAAACAATCGTTAGGTCGACGCGATCAGAAAATTGGACGTTGTTAAGAAGCGGGACGTCCGAGGTTCCCAACAGTTATTATTCTTCGCCTATGCGCTTACCATGAAAGGTGTTATTCAGGAGCTGGACTTCCTTGGGAGAACACTACAAGATGCGTTTGGTGTTATAGGACAATCTCTGACAGAGTTTGAGGCTATGTTCAGGCCCACTGACCAGGATGCAAAGACAGTATGATTAACTGAGCTGGTATCCGTATAATTTCTCGCATTTGGTTTTTTGGGCCTGGGTAATATACTTCAATAACAGAAATATGGTTCAGTACCGTGCAGACCTATATAACAAGTTCTTTATCTATTGTATAAACTACTCAGGTCTTGCAAGTTGACACATGCTATACCCCTCATGTGCAATCGATGACCACACCGCCGCCTTGTAGTGAGCTAGCCAACCAGTGCAGAGCTTGCCTCATATTACTTCAGATGATATATTTCGTGAATGGCCTGCATTTGTGACAATATAGTACATCGATTAAGAGTCCACACATATATAGACATTTCCTCTAGCGAATATATACGACGTCCTCGCTATGAGATTAGGCGTTTTTCAACTCCTTTGAGCGATTGATCGAAGAGATGATAGTGTTTGGAACAATAAATCTTAGAATCGACGAGCAGGCAAAGACACTCCGTATCCACCTGAGTTGCTGCGCCGGTTGCGACGACCAGATGTTGTGAGACCGACATCGTCTGCGTAAGGGTCGCCATGCGCATGCGAGCTCGCACCATCGTCTCTATTTTCCTCTACTGGGCTGAGCCCTGTTGTGCCAGCGTTGCGAGGACCAGAGGCAGGTCCACCGACTTGCACCGTTCGGGTCAGTGGTGAATTGGATGCGAGCGGTGTTAGAGGAACACCTCGCCCCGTCTGAGCATCCCGCTCCTGTCGGTACTGGCGTGGAAGAAGTGAGAGGCCGGCGAGGTATAGCAATGGGAGAATCTGCAAGCCCGCTCAGTAATAAATATCTTGCATCAACCTCATCACATCACAATCCATGCGATCCAAGCAGACTCAACGCCAGACGGCGCAGCTCCGCGCCCGATCAACCGCCATTCATCTTTATAGCCAGTCCGAACTTGATAAAACGACAATGCAATGACCAGCAAGCCAACGATTGCATGAACGTAGTTCTGCGGGGGACGGTGCCACGTGCCGTTTGCTTTCGGAGACGGCTTAACGAAGTGGATAACGCCCCCGAAGACGCATTGAGCGAAATATAGCACAAAAATCGCAACTCCCCACCGCTTATGGTCATCATTTAAGTGTGGTGCGCCCGCTTGGCTGACAGCCGCTATGCCGAGCGCAACACCAGAAACAATGAGAGCACCGGCGAGGTAGAACTGGATGATCCAATGACCTTTAAACCAATTCGGAGAGAAAGTGCGCAACCAGCGAGCAAGGAGTGCCCCTGCCGGAAGCAAAATAAGGAATGCGACACCGAGAAGCACAGCATGAGCGATGACGAGCTTCTGGAAGCCTAGTAGAGGTGCCGACGAGCCTGAGCTGCTTGACGCAGGATCTGTGGCCGAGCCAGAGGCCAAGGTCTTGGTCAAGTCCAGGGACAACGTACCAGCCGCGTCATGCACCTGTATGTTTGCAGATTCTGATGAGTCGTCGGGATTTGTGCTTGAGAACGCCCATATGATAGATTGGGTCGTGTCTGAGTTCGCCTGACGGTATTCGGATCAATTAGGTTAAGTGTAGATGAGATGAGCACCATGAATACTTACCGGAACACTATAAGCGAACCTCGGTTGAGACCCAGTGGCACTAGTCAGATTTGACAATAAGGTCGCTGCACGAGATGGGGAAGAGTCGACAGAGGGCTGGACTCTTCCGGACGCAATTCGCTGCGACAAGGTTACTGACCCATCCGAATTGGCCCACATTATGACCATTGGTGAGTTGGCCATCTGGGAGCCAAAACCCCTGTACAAATTAATATCAGTTCACGTAGCACCATCTATCACTCATAGAACGTACATTGCCATCCATCCGAGAGTGCTGGCGCCTGTGCTCTGGAGTACGTACTGGACTGTTCCGCCATTCACTACGGCGGAAATGCACATGTCCTAAGAAACATATTGGCTTGGTATCATGCACTGGTATTGAAAGGACGTCTGACATACGCTGCTACATTGGCTGTCGCCCGTGTCCCCAGTCAGGCCGCTGGAGGCGACTCCTGAATTGGTGCCTCCCGGTGCAGAGGAAGTCGCCGAGGGGCTATTACCACCCGAATCGTCATCGTCGCTGTCACCGTCATCCCCATCGTATCTGCCTCTACCGTGATCGTCGTCGTCCCAGCCAGGAGGGCGCGCCACAGCAGAAAGCGCCAAGGGAAGGACCGCATAAGATAAAATAGTTGTGAGACGCATCTGTTCCGTAGCAATGAAAGGACACCTGGTTGGTGACGAGAGCAGGGGGTGCACTGTTGGGGAAACGCTGGCAACCGGTCTATGAAGCCTAAGGTCTCTTAACACGCGGGGGGTGATGCTTATATCAGAACAGATGAATCTAACATATATGGGACAACGACCGTCATGATGCTATGCGTCTTACGCATCTTCGTGTTACCATTGGGCCCGGAGAACACTGCTCATCTGGGTAAATTTCACGTTAGATAACGGGATTTATACAAAAACTCGACGTACAATGCTTGTCTTCGCTTGGCACCACATTCCATGACATATAAGGTGGTACTGAATGGGTATGGAGATAAAACGGGTAGCTTCTCTCACACACTCCAACCTTTGGGCCTCGTGTGAAATCTGTGTCCGCAGCATGGATTCCCGGACCAATGCTTTTGCATACTTGCCGAGCTGTGCATGCCCTTGAAACCATCACTGCATGGGTATCGATAATCTCGCCTGCATCGAGGAAGCACCTCGCATTGTCTTGGCACCTCGATTGACTACGTATACAAGGCTTTGTCGGATGAAACAAGTCCGATTTACAGGAAACCAAGCCTGTATCCCATTTACGGTCCAGAGCCAGAGAATACACCGATCGACAACAAAATAAAATGAAAGAGTAATTCAGATTGGGTTGGATATGATTATTAGTATCGCTTACTAGAGATTTTAGTTTCTGTTCGTCCGTTTCCTTTTACGGCCATTGCCATGATCACCTATGACACTGCCTCTGCTATCACCTAACCTCGCCAACAGACTCAAACCGCCACCGCTGAGCGCTCTCGTCTCTTTTTCATCAACCCCATGACGCTCCGCAGCACCTCGAATCTTGATCTCACCTTCTGAGCTCGCCGAAGCACCCAAGATTTTGATCTCCATGGGTTCAATACATGAACTCTCCTTCAGTCCTAGTTTCTGGGCCGTGTCCAAGCTTCCCGCTTGTTCATTTCCTCCATTTGTCGAAAACTTCTTTGTGTGCAGACGAGTGCCGTTTCGCATGTCAACGGAGACTGATAGGGCAAGTCCGCGCAAACCATCAGAGGCCGCGCACTCTATATCTACTCATAGAAAGATAGTCAGATCGAATACTGAACATTATTAATACATCCATTGACATACCTCCTGTTCGTGAGTTGCTGTTGTTTGTTATACGCGACAACAGAGTGCCACTTCTATTACCACCGTGACTGACATTCGCAGATGAACCGCTTAGCCGGCACGAATTGGACTTCCTAGAAGCCTCCGACGCAAGCTCTACTGTCGACGGCCGCAAGCGGTTGAGGAGCGAAGACGATCCGCTGTCTGCTTCGCGTAAGGCGTCACCTATTCCATTCTTCCTTGGCTTCTTCCAAGCATGTGGCGACGAATCACGGTCGATACCCCCTTCCAACTGGCTGCCGGTCGATATCTGTTGCGTTCGCCCACTGGACTGCCTCGTGGCGGCGGCACCACGTCCCGCGTTGCGCTCAAGGGGCGAGCCAGGTGGACTGGACGCTGGAACTGAGAAATCAGGACCACCATGTCTTGTGGTGGCTTTGGGCAGCCTGTTCTGGGCGCTTGATAGGTCTCCGTGATTCTGACGTTCGACCGCATGCAATAAACTCTGTGGGGCAATAGTTCAAAGGGAAAACATGTCGGAATCATTTCACCTCCCAATGAAGATGCTAAAAGGAAAAGATGAAAGCGGGAGCATGTCCGGCGAAGGTTGGAAAAAATGACATCATATATACTTTGGTACGAAGAATGATGGAAGAGAACAATGAAGGAAAATGAAAGAGACGGAAGAACGCGAACCCTTGATATATCAATAGCTTGCTTGGCCTCGACACAGAGTTCAACAGCACACGTCTGTTCTTGCCTCGTCGTGCCCGCGTCCGTTGCTCGCCTCTTCACCGTGTTCCCAATCGACGACACAGAAGAAAGTTCAGAGATGAGTGCCTTTAGAGCCACCACCAAACGAGGTGGAAGAGAGTAGCCTTCTTTGGTGTTGATGATATACTGGAGATGCGCATGTTAATACACTTCCAAAACAGGGAAAGTGAATGGACGACCTCTTGGAGTGCTCGTAGCGACACCAGACATAACCGAGATATTGCGTCAACCTTCTGTGCCGGAATGCACTTTATCAAGACCTGGGCATGCGGAGTTAGAGAGAAACTAACACACTGTCGATGTCATTGGCGCGTACATTGAGTAGAGAGGGGACGATATTTGCCATTTGGCATCGGGTGGCAAGATGGTCACTATAGGCCATCGAAGATCGGTAGGCAGCACAAACACACTCTGCAACCTTCAAACCAGCTTCGCGTGGCACATGTTGCATTAACGAGTCATCTGCGAAAAACCTGAGCACGTTGAGAGCATCGCCTATCGGACCAGGACGGATAGACGGTGTGCCTGGTACTGGAAGACCTGCAGACTCGGAACGTCCCATTGTTGGTGAAGGGTTGATAATACAAACAACCTCTTCAGTGAGAGAACAGAGTTTGATAACGTCAGGATCATCCGTTTCTAGTGTATTGCGAGTAGCATCGAGTAGAGCCCCAAGGATCGCGTTTCCCTCCTGCGTGAGTCCGTTGGAAAGAGAAGGTAGATTCAATATGATTTCATTGACAATAGTACGTAGTTCTGACGAGGATGCCTGGGGAATAACCTAGCGATGCATTCATGTTCAGCAGAATAGAGTCAAGTAACCAGGAGAGCCTAACCTCAGTCAATGTCCTCAATAGTATCACCTCAACATCGTATTCTTTGACGGCCCTTGATAAACATGCGCGATATTTCTCCGCCAGAAACTGGAGTACTAATCCGCGTAACCGTACCCGTAGCATCCGCTCTTCGTCGTCCACAAACTCCGTAGAGTTGAGCATACACTGATCGCATAATACTTGCAATGTGCTCCGAGGATCCAGGTCGATATGTTCCTGCAAAGCTCGTTTTATGACCGCTACCTCGTATGAATCGTCTAAATATGCTATGAGGATTATCGCATTCTGCAATGACCAGAAGGATTCACACGGACCACTCTGTAGCAGCTGCACAAGAACGTCTGCATTACGTACAATCCAGCTTTGGTTCCTCCTTGAAATTGATGTAACTGCTCCGTAACCTGCCATCCGGATCTTTCACGTACCATGAGAAGGCGAAAAGGTAACCAGTAAGAATAATACAGATGCGTTACCTCTTGTTCTTGATCTTCACACATGTCGTAGACGACGTTGATTGCCTCGTCTTGGAAATCCGGGAAGTCAACGAAGAAGTCCTTTACTCTTTCCGCGATGAGCTTTTTGCAGGATGCATCCAGACCCGGATCCCTTGAAAGGTCCAACATGCGTCTGAAGGCCATCTTCCGCTGAATAAGATATACCTCATTATTCATGAGAGGTGACCCAAACTTGAGATATACGCACCAATGGGCTTTGTTTGTCGGGATCACTGGCTGCGCGCCTGAGGTAGCTCCCAAGCTCGAGTCGCTCGGCATCTGTAAGGGTAGCCATCGTAAAGTAAAGGCTGGCGGTGGTGGTGATGGAGAGAAAAGCAGGGAGGTGGATTATGCAAGCACATATTACATAAATTTCCATAACAGGAAGGTATTGCTCACGGGTATTTACTGACTGCAACAAGGTGCTGAGCTGACGGAACGAACGAATGAAAAACGGTCGCATCTTGGCATGTAACCTCATCCCCCAACTAAACTATCTACGACCATGTCTGAAAACAAAGTACTTCATCGCATACTTCGGAAGCTCGCAGGTTGGGCGGTTTGGTCTTTTTTCTCCGAGGTACATATCATTGGCGAGGAGAACGTGCCAGCAGATGGCCCGTTGATTGTGTACGTCCCCTCACTCCTCTCTAGACGGCACACACTCCAGGAGACCTAAGCAGGTTTTGAATACAGAGTTGCTACGCATCATAATATGATGCTTGACCCTGCAGTTTTATGTGAGCCGTGGATCCATTTCGCGAGAAGCGTGCCCCCTTAACCATCAACAATTAAGCTTCAAATTTTCCTCACAAGCGAGTGCTCAACTACTGGACGAAGGCCTCCCTATTCAAGAACCCTGTCCTTAAGCCGATTCTTCTAAGCACAGGAAATATACCCGTTGCCCGTAAAAGCAAGGATAACCGCGTTCTCTTCAAAGGCACATTTGATGTGCTTGCACGGGGCGAAGCCGTCGCCCTCTTTCCGGAAGGGACGAGTTACACTGAGCCTCGCATAATGCAGGTCAAGGACGGAGCCTCCTGGGGTGCTCTTGAGTACATGAAGTGGGCGAAGGAGAATCCTGGCAAAGCTGTTGACAGGCAGCTCTTGGTCGTTCCTGCGGCAATAGTTTACACAAATAAGTCGAAGTACCGAAGCCAAGTAAGCGTGCTTTCTTTTCTCAGGCCAGGCTCAAGAGCATGATTAAATACTCTTGTGCGTGCTTTCTAGGTTATAATAGAGTGCGTCTATTACCACTGTTCCCGATCCGAAGCTGATGTAAGTCAGGTTTGGCGAGCCTATTTCGATGAAGGACTACGAGGAGCAGTTCTTGTCTTCTACTGAGGTTGAGCGTCGCATGGCAGTCAAACGTCTCACGCAGCGTATAGAAGAAGATCTTACACGTGCTACCATCAATGCACCTGACTGGTGAGTGGCTGAGGTAGTGCACATACGCACCACATACACACCACAAACATTGCTTGATAGGGACACACTCTATGTCGCTCGAATGGCCCGAAGTCTGCTCTGGGAGAAAAGCAAGTCGATCAATCTCAACGACTTTGTCGTCGTTTCCCAAACGTGAGTCTTCATGTCAGTTTCAACTGGTTTGTCTGAAGTAGCGCAGGCTTGTCGACTTATTCTCAACTCCACATGCAACATCGAATATCGCCCAAGTTCGACGCCGTCTCCTGGAGTATTATTCGCTACTACAATATTCCAAATTGAATAACTCTGCACTGGCTGCCCTTCCACTCCCGAAAGCACTCGATCCACGTCGAACAGAACCGCTACCCTCCCGCTTGCGTACGCTCCTTGTCCTACTGCGGGACTCCCTTTCTGTTCTTGTCAGACTTCCTTTCTTCGTATTTCCCTTAGTTGTTCATCTTCCGGCCTACTTGGCCTCTCGAGCCGCCGCACGCCTTGCCGAAGATGAAGAAGAAACTCAAGCACAAAGCAAGGCTGTCACCGGCCTTATATTCTTACTCATGATTTATCCTGCAGCCTTCTTCTTTCTCTGGGCGTTGTTCTGGTACACTCCTGTCGGTGCGCTTGTGGCGGCTGTGACTGTCTGGTTGTTTGCAGTATATCACGTGAAGCTGATAGACGGTGAGCTTGATGTCCTTACACGACAGTGCCTGTGTATGCTCACTCATATCCAGATGTTTACGATCAGTGAGGACCCTTCTGCAGATTGAGGAGCCGAACCTGATCATTGTTGAATAGCGCAAAGCAGCTGGTTGCAGCATGGCGTGTTTTAGTCGGAGTGTGGTCCCCAAAGAAAAGTGAACTGTCGATAGGGGCACTGCAGCAATATCTGACCCCAAGACACCGCCAGAAAATCCCTGGATCGACAAGAATAAGCCGAATGCGTCCGAACCGCAGCGGCTATCCTCATCTTCGTCCCCGGGGAGTAGTTCTCCACCGGATCCGGTCGCCTCTGCTGAAACGAGATCAACAAAACCTGGATCTAAACGGCCACCACCAACGCGACAGCTTGTTCGTCACGTTTTGAGATCTCGTGCTAGAGCTATTCATGCGCTTGCTTCGTTTTTCTCTGAGCTTGAACGAGCTCCAAAGGGGAAGCGTGTGCATGCAAGTACGCACCTAGCCCGACTTTACGGTGGCTTGCCGGAGTACGCTTCCGTTGAGACTAATGAACGATCCATGTCACAAGGTTGGCGCGAAGCTGCGGAAGTGTTGGTGTTCCTACGTGATCGTGGGGCGAAATTCACCTCGCTCGAATCTCATATCGCGGCCGACTACTGGGCCGAGAGTCGTGCGGTCCTGAGTGACCCTGAAGAGGAAGGGGAGACAGAGACGGAATATAGCTGTGAAGCTCCAGACAGCGTCAAGGGTAATGAGGATCTGGAGTGGGTTACGCCCCTGATACGGTAGATGGCGTCGTCCTAACGTCTTTAGCGTATATTTGCCACCTCCGGACCTCACACTTCTGACACAGCTATGGCTCAATACGGTGCTTTTCGTACTACAGTGGAATTCCCATATTGCTTAATGTCGAATTGCATAATATGAACTTTCTCTGGGAAGTCGCATGGCATGTACAAGGTGGCCTTCCGCAGATACGTTTGTGTGGGGGTGAAACCTGATCAGCTGTGGGCGACGTTACGTATTTCCCGGTGTCGGGAACACCACAATTCCCTGGGCATGAGTATTTATTCTACAGAGAAGACAGGACATGATCGAGTCATGCACAGGTGTTCGATCACGGAAATGCCTGGTGACGCCTCATAATTTTGCTGATCCCCCCTCTCATGGACGGTGGGGCGCCCGTAGCCTCGTTCGTCGCTCGTGAGGCTAGCTTCGAGCAAGTCTAAAGTGAGGAAGTGTCGAAGGCTGGTACCTAACTAGGCTGACATGTCCATGCACGTACAACAACCCTCCCTCATTGCTCACTCTGACGAATAGAAGTCTCTGTTCCCTTTAGCTGCCAAATGATGCGAGCATCTTCAGACTCTAGCCGTGGAATACCAGATACGGCATCATTGTTTCTGGCTGGTTGTCCTAGTTGTTGCCAACCCCTGAACGCTCTGGCGTCACTGCATGTTCGGCAGGCCGGTATGCGAGTATGCACCACACCCGTTCTTAAATCTGCGCGAACACGCGAAGCTGAATGTTTTTTCCTCGGTAGGCATCCATCGTCCCAACTATAGTGTTGCAGAAGAACAGCGCTGCATATAACCTTATCGGACCAAAGTGGAAGGGGGAAACAACGATCGCCCGTAGTTCTCTGCCTGAGTCACCGGTCGTTGTGCAAAACAATCGCCTGCCATCGTACCTCGGTCTAACGGTTGATACCGACGAAGGAGCAGTCTTCTGCGCGAAGCTTCTGAGAGCGCACTGGTTCCGTATAGTATTGTGAATCTTCTCAGTCTCTACAAGGACCGTCGCAGTTCTCAACACTAGATTCCATTTCAGTAAACGATGAACAGCATCAAGCCCTAGCCGCACGTGGCAATGTTGATTCTTTGTAGCGTGTATTTCCTGTATAGCCCCCACAGTATGGTCGGGGAACAGACTGTGGGTAAACCTATTACTGTACAACAGAAGCGAAGTGTTAGAGTCTCGCGAATAGACTAGATTCTCCTTCCGACTGCGACTGCTCCCGAGCGTGTCGGCAAATTCGCATACCCTTGTCATGCCACCAGCGCTCCGCCTCTGCATCGGCGTCGTAACCAAACTGTTCTTGATTCTTACGCGGATCCGCCCATTGGTTACTGTTACCTTCCCCGTTAAACTCCCCCGGTGTAGAGCCACCACGGCCCCACCTTGCAAGCTCAACCGCCATGGCTGCTCGCATGCTTGAGTCCCGTTCCTCCTGTTCGGGCCCATCTGGAAGGTGGAAGATATGCTGATTAAGCCGTGAGCTAGCCTGAGTTCCAGCTGTGCGTGAATGTCGAAGTAGTTCGTATCCGCGTAGCATCGGCAAGAGCTCAGCAGGGTGGCTGAGGCGCGACAGAATGCTCCCGAGAACAGCTGCGTCTTCGATTGCCATAGCCGCCCCTTGCGCGCGATATGGCTGCATAATTGCAAAATTCAGAAGCACGTTCTCCGTAAGATCGTGTACAACAGATGCGTACCAGCATGGGATGACACGCGTCGCCCAGTAAAACTACATGTCCTTCTCGATGAATCCATGTCGGTATGGGTTTACGGTCCATTAATTTCCAATTGAGAGTTGAAGGCACAAAGGATAATAACTTCTCGATTCTGATATGCGTTCGTTAGACCTTGAAGGAGCTACCCGAGCGAATTCACTGACCTTGGCTCCCAACCTTTAAAATCTGCGCGCATTTTCTCAGCGCTCCCTTCTGCAGTCCATGACTCTACGGAACCATCATCGGGATGAATTAGAACGAGATTGTATTCACGTTTTGCGCGCTATAATCGCAAAGGACAAAGGACAAAATTATAATCAATATGCATATAGATAAACGGCATGTAATTACAATACAATATGCCATTATGTGCCTTTGTGATAACGAGATCAGACAAGAAACGCGGAAAAATGGTTAAGAGCCTCGTACCTGCGTGGGCCCATCCAACCGGTCATCTCCGGATTCTCCACGAATGGTCGTAGCTCAGGATCGGCGAGCATCTTCTCCGTAGGTATCACTGCACGATACGCTGCGTCCCCGGTTGCTGTCGCTTTGGTGGGTTCACCAAGTACGACTTCTCTTACCATACTCTTCACGCCATCAGCCCCGATGATGAGGTCAGCAGAGATTACCTCTCCGGTTGTGAGGGTGACTGAAGGGCGAGGTGCGGAAGGGTTCACCGAGGCAACCGTGCTGTTAAGACGTAGGGTGCTAACTGACAAGGCAAGATCCATAAGAAGTCTATGAAAGTCTGCACGATGGATATGATAATATGGTGCGCCGTAATCCCTGTCCATAACGTCGCCCCATTTCGTCCAGCCGACCAGTTCGCCCGTGTTGTCTGAAAATAGAGAAAATTTATCTGTCCGTTCCGGACTGAACTTGACAAGACAGGAACTCACATCTTCGCAAGGCAATAGCCTCCGGTCTAACAGCGACTTTCCGTAACTGCTCTCCAAGGCCCCATCGGATGAGAAGCCTGCTCACATTCGGAGTCACCTGAATCCCAGCCCCAATTTCACCAATCGCGGGCGCCGATTCTAGTATGGTGACACGATGACCGGCGTGTCCCAATGCGTGAGCAGCGGCCAGGCCGCCAAGGCCGCAACCAATCACGATAATGTCGAGAGGGAGTGACGTTTTGCGTCCGTCAAATAGTCGGAGGGACTAGTGTGTAAATGTACCCGTTAGGACGCTTGGGCTTAGATGGCGGACGCGTAAGGGATACACGCCTCTGTGACACCAACAGCACGGGCTTCGGAGTCGGCCTCAGCATAATGGTTTGCGGTGACAGTTGCTTGGGCTTGACTCTGGATGCAACCGGGGTTCAAACAGGGCACTAAACAGGGCACTTTCACTACGTACCATTGTAATGATCAAAGATGTTTACTGGTTGGTACACGACGCCGAGAGGAAGAGACTCCTGGTGCTGATAGGCCCGTCCCATCCCACGACGAGTCCAAATATATATATATAAGAATGGGGGGGTGGGAATTGGACCATGAGACATAGGAGTGCCGGTAAATAGTTTGTGCGAGTGTGTAGTACGTCAAGTTCAGTAATTCTGCATTGGGCACGTCTGGTTCCGCTGTTCGACTATGGTTCAAGACCATTTGTGCTCACTCTCACGAGAAGGTCAAGGATAACCAACGAACGCAGCGTCAGATGAGCGTCCAATCCAGGTTTGTCCAAATTTGGTAACAACTGGATCATCATTCTCCCTGTCTTCACGTGACTCAAAAGCCACGCCAACTAATCAAAGTGCAACTCCCTACTCTTTTGCCAGATCTTTCTGCCGTTGCAGACGGACTGTATGTACGACGTGAATGAAGAACCGGATGTGATGCTTCCATCGTTCACTTATCACCCAATACGCGCATCGCTGACCGTGAGTCTGAGTTCCTGGATAAAGCCTCATGCATGTTTATTTACCCATGGTTTGGTCCGTTCAAGTGTTGAGCCAAGTTCCGATGATGAGCCAAAGTCCTTTCCCTGATATGCCATTTCATTTGGCCAACACTGGGCATAAAAAATGGGCGGAAGAACAGTAGTTCCTATAAACGTTCCAGCGTAAGTCCGTGCATTCGGCAGAAATCTTTACCAGTATTCACTGCCTGGGTCCTGTTCCATCATCCGATAAGCGTGGAGCCTGTGAGGCACCCGAGTCAGCCTCAATTCCGAGTGCGGAATATCTGTTCTGTACGAACGTACGTACATAAATTATCACTTGGCGAATAGTAACAGTGCAGCATGAAGGCTTTGCCTATGCTATACGCGTTTCAGTAATACGCTCAACAATGAACCCTGGTCCCTTGGCATTGTTTTTGACTACAACTTAACTTAAGAAGTACGCTTCCAACCCGGGATGTGCGAATGGAACGTTATCTGACGCAAGGCACATCCGATAGTGACTCAGAACCTACAAATTCATTGCAACGAACACACCCATCAACGGTTACTGATTTTGAACCCTCAGTAGTAGACTTGGTACCCTCCTCCAAACGTGATATTACGCACCGAAGCGCAAACAAAACATGTCTCCGTGACATTCGGCGCGAGTACCGCCGACTAAGCGCACAAGTCAACACTTTCCTCATCATTGCATCACCATCTAACTGTTTGTCCACATCGGGGCACTCAGCAGCGGCCACGCGGAACGAGCAGACGTGAGCAGAACGTGATCGTTATGACTGATGAGTGACCCGCCTCAAGCGTATCTTGTCTCCGAGTATCCTCCAGGTCCATAGAGAATACGGGGCAATGATTTCGCGTTTCGCGTCATGTTACCGTGATACCCGTGGATTCATTCGCCTCTTCTGGAGTGGCCGTACTGCTTTGGCATCCTACCATGTTGAAGCAATAGTCAATCCAAAGCTATCCATTCAAACTAAAGACTATAGATGTCCAAATGATTATGACAACAGCATCGAGATGCTGAGGACAGCAGCCAGAGTGCTGAACAGTATTGAATATAATGCGGAAGTGGGATCCGTGCGGCAAGCGGCGCTGGCTACCTCTGACCCGGATGGCAATGGAATATCTCCGCCTGTAATTCTAGCCGTTGTGGTCCCCGAAGGTTGCGGTGCTGTCTCGGGTAACGAGGAAGAGAGATACGATATTGAAGGAATCGAAATCGATATAGTCGATGCCGGAAGAGAAGTTGTAAGCGAAAATACGGAAGTAAGTTGGGGGCCGTCCATACCATTAGCGCCGCCTGCTTCATCGGAAAGCTGGGCAAATCCAACAGATGGCGGCTCAAAACGGAATACAGTATAAACGTTTTTCTTCAGCAAAAAACCTAGTTAGCCAGGCAAGCAATTCGGATGAAACAGTAAGAATGGCCTACGAGGAAAGTATCACCAACAACCCAAGCAGGTATCGAGTTACTTGCATCGATATTTGTCCCAGCATCGAGGTCAAAGATGCCCCCAAGACAGTTCTGACCGCGCGTGTCTATCGCTCCAAGGTTGAAATCTGCATCGCTGATCGCCCAGGATCGAGAGCCAAAGTTAAGAGTAACAGCTACCGTTGTGTCGCATGCTGAGCGAAAAAAAAAGAGAACCAGTTCACAAAGAGATGATCAACGGGGATAGTGTATACCACGCACGGAACGAAAAGAATCCTTCAAGCTGCCCAGTAAGACTCTGCGAGCCTGGGATCCCAGCAAAGATGTTCTGCACAGCTTCCGTCGGTCCAGCAACAAGCGTCGTTCCAGTGTCGATCGCTGCGAGTCCCGCGTTACCAGTTGGGATCGACACGGAGCTGCCCTGCACGGTTACCTCCTCAAGCGGGAGAAGCCAGAAGCTCGGAGTGACACTACTCGGTATATTTACAAAGTCGATATCACCCGTAAAAAGACTCGCATTGACGCCGCCAAGCGTGAACGATCCACCGAATTCGAGTTCTCGAGCTTGAGGATCGTTAACAAAGCGAGTCAACCAGAAGCTCATTTCCGAAGTCGTCAGCTGATTCTCTTCTGCAAGGAACTGCCAGAATGGCGTTGCGCTGGATTGTGCGATTGTATCAAACGCAAGGCCCATCAGTCCAGAGACAGGAGGCGTCAAGAAGTTAGACGTTATCCTGTCAACAAGGGCTAGTGCGAATTCGTGCATTAGACGTGATCGAATTGCTGGGGCAACGTTATTCCAAAATACTTTACTTACACAAAACCTGGTCTGTTACGGTGAAACCGCCCATGCTGACAGTATCCGTCACCACGGTGCCTGCGACGCTGCCCGAGCCATAGTTGATAGTGATACTTCGCTGAGCCGAATTAAGCGAAGATGATTGAGTAGGGTCAAACAAAGATGTTCCCTCTGGGCAGGCCAGGCAGTCGTCAGAGGAGACCCAGAGGTCAGCGGAACCAGTGTCGAGTATGACGTTAAACGTCTGGGGTCTAGTATGGCAGAGAGGTTATTGGGATATAAAATACGACAAGTCAACGACGCACGGAGAGCCAACAGTAATAGGCGCAAAATAGCTCAAGTCTGCCTCTTGGTTTGTCAAATCTATATTCGCGGTATTTTGTCTCTTCTTTGACGAGGAGCCTAACGCAGGTCTCCCGTACTTCTGGCGTATCTTGTCTGCTGCAACTGCAAAATCATCGATCGACCTTGGCGCATTCCTTCGTCTAGCGAGTGGTACATGTAAGGGAGTAGCCTCCTGTGCATGGGTATCTGCGGCGGAAGACGAAAGTACGGAGAGCACGGTCAGGCACACGGCGACCGCGGATAATTTGGACATTTCTTTCGCAGGCAGGACACTCCTACAAGACAAAGAGACCTAGGGAGTGGTAGTAGAAAGAAAAGGATGAGGGTGATGGCGTCTGTGCCGAGTCGAATTCACTTCGCTGCTGAGCCCTTGCACAAGTATGACAAGCTATTTCTCTACTTACTCATTCCGCATGGGAACGTTCCCATTCCCCGCAGCATCATCCGCATCATCTTTCTTTGCCGGCTTTATTCCAACGCGGTATTTTCTGCTAGATTTTTCTTTTTCTTAGCCCAAGACGCCGCGGTAATTTGCCCAGGCCTTGCAGTAACCGCCAAGGTATTTAAATCGGATCACGTGCTCGTGCCGGTGCGCTGCACTTTTAACTTTAAACAAAACACACTCGAAATGCAAAGCAAAGTGCGGTCTAAGGCATGAGAGGGTATACTTAACCGCGAAATCCTCTAACAACCGTCAATAATTTACTTGAGCGGAATAGGCGTACCGGAAACCCTTACAGGCCCGAAAATTGCGTGAGATAAACGCGGCATAAATCGTGTCAGAGGATCTATCATCGGCCTTGTACAGACTGATATGGCCGGCAGTAGTTTGTCAATGGTACGCTACCCGTTGTAGCACTCCAATAGAGCCTAACCATGATCTAACTGGTACCGTCACTGCTATCCTCGTCCTGACTGCTCGCACCATCCACCTCTGAATCGTTCGCACCTGCCGTCCAATCCGATACGTCAAGCTTCTCATGTTTATACACGCCACCAGTCTCAACCTCAAAACCAGCTTGCGTAACACACTTCACAAGTTCAGCTCTGGACCCAACACGCGTGTTTTTCCCAAGAATACATCCATCCAGTTTCGCGCCGTCCTCAATGACGCAGTATTCCATCAACACGGACCCCGTAAGCTTGACGTTCTTTCCAATAACGCAGTGGCTGCCAATCGCACAACGTTTGACTGTGCTGCGTTCGCCGACGCGTGTTGAGGAGCCAATTAAGCTATCGGGAGTGACGTTCGCTTTTGGGTCGATTAATGCGCGTAGAGCGGGATCGTGCGTCGGTGGGGCAGTCGTTCCTAACGCAGCTCGATTCAATTCGAGATAAGCTTGTAAGTTATTTGCGCGTGCGGCGACACCTTTTGAGAACGGATGGATGACAAGGCCAATACGAAAACTAGGAGGTACGGCGTCATTCTCTTCCTCATCGGCCGATGGAGATGTTCCTGCACTCCCTCCGGATGAAGGCGATTTCAGTTTCTGGATAGAAGGCGGGTGCAAAGTCGAATGCTCCAGTGCAAGTGTTTGCGTCACCGTATTCGTAATCGGGTTCAGCACCTTCTCGTATTTTTGTCGTTTTGAACGTTGTGTATGCACTTTACAAAGCCACGGTATGAATTCCTCTCGGAACGAGTCAAATCGACCCTTCTTCAACTGTAAAGCATCGAGTACGGCGTGACGACAGACATACACATGAGCATCGATTAGACGAGTCGTGAGTGTTGTTTGAGGATACGCCCAAAGCGTACACATACGAATCGCAAGCTCGTCACCGTCGTGATCTTGGTCATCAAGTGTGTCAACATGCAAAATCGTGCCGCTTTTGCCATCATACGCAACAGGCATCGGCGCTATAGGAGAAGCCCACGCTTCTTCCGAGCTCTTACCCTTCTCACTTTCCAGCGGACGCTGTTCGAAGAAAAGCGCAGTGGCGAGAGAACCATCCGTATTCGCCTCAACACGGAACTTGTTCAACACACTCTCAAGACGTAATGACGGTGGCGGTAGAAAGTCGCATGGTAGAAGGACGAAATCGCTTGTTATGCGAGATGCGAAGTGTGCGAGGACACTTGCTGTACCCGCCGGGATGTCTTGCGACTGATCATACGTTTGTATTTCGATACTCAAATTTGAGAGAGATGATGACGAGGGATCCGAGTTGATGTGATGAGAGATAGGGTCGCGATGTGTTGTCGGGCATATGAGTAGCACATCTTATTTTTTTCATGAGTAGCAGCAGGACAAGAAAGGCAGAGCACAACGTACCTTTCAACCCTGCTTCCTCAATCCAATTCAAAACGTACGAAATCATAGGCTTGTTTCCAATGGGCAATAATGCTTTCGGACACGGCTGGTCACCATAATTACTTGTCAATGGCTGTAACCTGCACCATCAACTAAACTTTCGCCATCGCAATGCCTGCAGGGACTCACTCATTACCAAATCCTGCAAGGATGACGGCGAGAAACTCGCGAGGGTTTTGTATGGAAGGAGTCTCTGTGAAGTTCATGGTTGATACTTACGCAGACTCTCAAGCAAGCAAGAGACAGTTACTCGCGACAATAGTACTAGATCTATAGCGCTGGAGTGTGGTTAGCATACAGTCGAGTCAGTCAGACTAGTATTACGTAAGGTTTACCACGCATATAATAGCATATATTCAAGTAATTTCATTCATATGCATTATCTATCGTATCCTCAAGACAAGGCTAGGCAGTCGAAGGGACCACCGGGACTCTAGATGAAATACTTTGTCTGCAAACAGAGGCAACGATGCGCCTCAATGCTTCCGTGACATACTCAGAACTAAGCGGCTCTCCTACTGGCGGGCAGTGTACGAAAAGCACCTTCGTCTTCTTGCCTCTCCCACGAGCACGCTGCGCCTCGGCGAGTGAGCAATAGTATATAAAATCGCAGAGATATCGCCCGGCATTTGTGCTTGCCTCCGTTTGCTGTAACCAAGACTCAGAGTCACATCGTGAACAAAGAACGACAGGTACTCACATCCACGCCTGCTTCTTGCAATTCCTGCACAAGTGCATCAACGTCAATAGCCGTCCTCAGCTCTTCGTCGAACGGTTTGTATTTCCCGGTGAATCCCCTCAACTCTGTATCCCCCGTCGCAGCCGCCACCCGGGTTCGTTCAAAGTCTTCGGCAGCATCGAGACCTGCTTTCCATCCACCTTCGCCCTCGTCATGTACTACGGGTGCCAGCTTATTCTCCACGTCCGGCATATCATATCCAAGCTTATGACCGAGTTTCTCTATGCGGATGTTTCCTCTGCGACCAGCACCTACATGTACGATCAGGTCGTACCCATCCTCGGGTGGATCCGGGCCAATAGTAAACGCAGACAACTCGTCATCATCGTTCTTTGTTGGAGGTAAAGCAGGCGGTCTTGCATGCAATTTGGGAACCAAGGACAAGACGCCAGAGTAGGTGACTGGAACCAACAGTGTGGTTATGTGTATCGGCCGAAAGTCTACGGTGTCTGAGAATACTTGTTGGTTTTCGAGGGTGACTGGTTCTGTTGGGTTGGCATTTTCGAGCAGGACGTTGTGGAGAGGGCGTACGGCGAGCCATGAAGGGTTTACTTTGTAGTTGGCAAATGGCTGGGATGAATGAATGTGAGATGAAGGATCGTGAACGTCGATTGCATCGTCACCTCAAAGCCCGTTACTAGAACACGAACTGCATCTTTATGAGCGCCATCAGAAACGACGAGGGGTACATGAGGCATGGTGCAGTTTACATACAAGATTTTCAGAAGTAGGCGAACAACTTGATTATGGCGGATAATCCCGAGAAATGATCACGCAAAATGATTCAGTCAAACCAAATTTTATTCAACAAAAGTACAATAAAAAGTAATCCATCAGACAAACGCTGCACTCGCTGGCTAGCTCACTGCATACTTCCTAAGAAGCTCACAGCAAGACAAGCCAAACGTCCTCGAGCCCAACACAAAGGAGGGCATTGTTCTCAGTTATACGAGGCTGCGCTTTTGTCATCGACTGGATATGAAGGGTGTGGCATGTGTAAACATGCGAGACTCGAGTTAGTACCTATAGAATAGATCCTAGCTGAGTATAGTCTGAAGGAAAAACAGTTTTCGGGAGTACATTTCGTTTTATAGCAGTCGTGGATGGTCTGTGCGTATGAGAATACATTGCCTTATATGGATAACTCTCAGGTGATCGCCGTGATACAAGACTGTGACAGGCTGTGACCGCGCGTGCATCAGACGGTCTACAGAAAGCAGTTCTGTACGTAAAGACACGTCGTACTCGATAGTGAAGGGATTACACATAATTCTTCCGCGGGATGTCAGAGTGTTGTATAAAGCTACCGGGTCCAGCATTAGTTGTACAAAATATCGCGTCGGATTAGCCCTTCAGTTTTAGAGTCTTGCCTAGTTAGTGATGATTGGATTGCAAGATCGGCTAACGTGTCACGTGTCACGTGAGTACGAGTTACCTAAAGGAGACCCCGACCCGCGTCTGTGTCTACTCCCACAACATACGCGGATACACAACACATCGTCAACGCACAAGGCGGGATAGTCAAGATTTACGGACTATCATGGCGAAATCTAGGCGATTGACACTCGAGAACAACTACAAAATGACCGACTTCTTCGTCCAACAACCCTCATCGTCCTTACGCGCTCCTCCGTCTTCATCTCCCGTCTTTGGCAGCACTGCAAAGCGTTTCAGCAGTCAACAGTCTGAGTCAAGGAAGACATCGCTGTCGCAAACACAACCACTGATGCAACTTCAACCTAATCTGATCACAAAGCCTCCTCCATCGCCTCTCCGAAGTGTAAAGAAGGAAAATGCACCGCCAGTTGCCTCGCCGAGATCGCGTGTTCAGCCTCCCTCTGAACGCGACGTGACCTACATCTCTTCCTCCTCCGATGCCCAGACACACATATCTATCTCCAGCTCGTCTATACGATCTGTCGACAGCAACGTTGTTGAGGTAGTCCCTCCCGTAAAGCAAGATCGGCGACAATTGCAGAAAAACATCATCTCTTCCTCTTCCCCTCTTTCATCACAGAAGAGATGCTCTTCAAGGTCGCAGACAACGTTTAGGCGCTCAAAACGTTCGGATAACCCGAGCATTGCGCAACAACCACGAAGACCGGCTCAGAAGAAGAGAAAGAAGCCGGAGGGGGTACAGTCGGACGATGGGGATGCGGTCGATTTAGAAGCGATGGAGGAAGTCATCTATGTTTCCTCAAAGCCTGCCCATATCAACGTGAGGAATCGTTTCGCAAATGTTATGGTTTGTCCTAATTCCCTTCTCTAGCTTATAACTCCTGAGCCCTCCGAGATATCGCGTCCGACTGCTTCACGAAAGCGAACCTGCATGAGTGTAGATCAGCTACCGGACGCATCCTCAGAAGCCGTGGACATCATACCGTCATCACAATCAGACGAGCAGGAGCTAAGTATTCCAAAGAAGGAACGCAGGAATATACAGGAGATCACAGACAGCGTCCGAGAATGGCAGCTCAATTCATCACAATCCGCTATTCCTCTCGACTCTGGTGATCCCTTTGTAATGGCCTGCGATGACCCGGGTATATCCATCGATATGGACTACTCCTACAGCCCGTTTAGGCCACGGGACAGGTCGAAGACACCTACATCATCGGCGAGAATGCAGAGCAATTTGTCTCAAGTTACTCCTCAGAAGACGTCTCCAGTGAAGACGCCTAGGGCGTCATCGTCGTCGCGTAGAGCCATTTCTTCAACCCTTTCAGGGTCCTTCGGAATACCAGAACGTCCCAATTCGCCTTCACCGGTAGCCATATCGTTGGCATCGTCCATTACAAAGGTCAATACGCCAGTGCGCATGTCTCCCAAGAAGAGCGGGACACCGAGGAGCTCACCCAGCAGGAAGGGCATAATGGAGTCTCCCGCTAGAGCGTCGCCGCACTCTACGCGGTCACGGATGGACGTCGATGCTCCACTTCTCAACCAGAATGAGAAAACCGATGCAATCGTTGAGCGGATTAAAGCAGAAGCTCGTGCCAAAGCATTGGCTATGCCCGACGATGAAACTATGATACTCGGATCATTGGACGATAGTGATAGCGAGCTAGGCAGTGCTTCGGGTTTTCTCACAGAACTCGTCAAGGACAGGAGGTGAGCAGCCCAGAAGACTATCCTTGATACGGTTTCTGATAATTCAACTATAGATCAAGCGAAATAGTCAGTACAGGCAGCTCAAAGATCGTGCAGCAGATCCTCATGGAAGGATGTGGCTCACCGCACTCGGATAGTGATGAAATAGACGACCGGCTCGGCAGTATACGCCGCTCAAAACGACGTTCGCCATCAACGTCATCATCTTCAGTCGCAACGAGAATACGGAGGGCTCCGAACATGTTACCGACTATGCTAACAAAACCTCCCCCTGTAAAGCTAAAGAAGTCGGTTAACCCTTTCGCGAAACTTCGAAAGGAGAAGGCCCGCCGGGACAGAATTGCCGAGATGATCATGAGCCCTCCTGGAATAGACTCGGATGTTAATCTCTCTGACGCTGTGGAGGGTGATTCTCGTTTGGGATCAGGATCACCTTTGCGTCGGCAGAACAGCGATGAAGGAGATTTCGAGACCGCTGTACGTGAGGCAGATCGACTAAAGGTATTTGGCGAAGACGATACCAGTGCCCTCGGAAAGATTCTTGAGAACGACCGCAAGGACAGGCGCAAAGGCAAGCAAATCAGCATCGGACTCGGGATTCCGTTCTGGCAAGCAGGAGAATGTGCTGCCTCGAATGCTGACATACCCCGCCTCGAAATCGTGACCAAGAACTCTTCAGTCGAGCTAATCCGGGAGGCCGTCGCTACGAAAGGTCTGTTGTCTATTCTAAGAAGTAAGAGTAGTACTCAGACTTTTGCAGATGTGGAGGGGCTCGCACTCGTCCTGCAATCCGGTCTACTAGCTATTGAGGATATGGGATACATGGAGTGGTTACTTGAAGTTGCCACATGCACCAGCGGAAGCTTGGCCAATGCTGCGCATACTGCGTTAGAACATGCCTCCGGGTCTTGGTCGAAAGGGCTCGCCATTTCTAGTTCTCCTATTCTTAAGGCTTTAGCAAGGCTCGGAGCGAGGCGAGATCTTTTGGAGGCGCTTGGCGTGCAGCTACCATCGTGTTGCAACTGGACTGTCACTGAAAAGCAGCGGCCGGTAGCGCTCTGGAAGCTTTCAGACGCCGTCCGACTCTTCGCCTCGGAGGCGATGTTACAAGCTGGAGACGTACCGTCCTTGTTTGGCCTACTTGTTGCTATCGGTATGGATATAAGGACCGATTTCAACCTGAAGCTGAATATCAAGCATACCCTCCGAACTCTCATCAAAGTTTATTGCGGCGCGTTCTCTGATGAAAGAGGGGAGTTGGTAAGCACAGTTTTTTTTTCGTGTCCGAAACCTGCTAACCAGGGCTTATAGGAGGTGAACATCTGCTCAAGAATATTGGGGCTCATTCCCGGCTTGAATGCGGCGAACAAGACTTATCTTCTGTCCTTTATTGACGGAGAAGACGTGATGTCTCGTCGGATCGGACAATGGATTGCATTTGCAATGCTAGCTGGCGATTATGGTGTCCAACGGGTGAGTTTCCGCAGCTTATCTTGTCGAGCGGGATCTAAGTTTCTCGATAGGCAAACCTGGTTGTAACTGGGCCTCCGTCCCTTGTTGATATCATCGCCCTCCTTGACCCTCATCTAGAATCCGATCTGCGAACAGATGTATTCAATACCAGTCGTAACTCGGAACACTTCGACACACTGGACTATGCCGCGTTGACGTCTCACGTCGAAGTCCTTGGACATGTGTTGATGAACATCCCTCAGTATGTCTCACTTGAGAGGAAAGAGGCAAAGGAGAAACAGAACAACAGCGACTCGCCAAGACGCCTTAAGGAGATGTCCAAGTTGGAAATCATCAAAGCACTGTTGGAGCGTCTCGGAAATAACATTGGTGCGACTTCCATACTTCCATACTTCCTTTATTCCATTCATTCCACTTCTTAACCCCCTTCATCTGTTTCAGCTGACACGCGCGCTGCCCATCTCGATCGTTCACAAGCCAAAGCAGTAATTCAACAGCTAGCAATGCGGATACACTATCAACGAAAGGCGGCCACGAGCGAAAGGCCAAAGCTGGACAATTACTTTAGACGTACTAAACCAACTTAGAGGATCCTTATGACGCGCCCTAGGTTTTCGTCTCCTCGACTGATTTCCATGTATACCATTCACTTTGTCGCTCTACCCCTTCTCGTGTGCCCTCATTTATCCTGCTCTTCGTCTTCACCTTTACATTCGCCTACATCTGTTTTTTTGCCATTCTTTGCACGCACGAGCAACACCTTTTCACCGCCGTTTCAAGCAATCTCCTCGCAGTAATCAACACCAACGATTCGACTTTATTTGTACATCATTCTCTTTCTTCTGTGGAGTGGAGAACGAACGGTTTCAATACGTAGAATTATACAGAGGTAGACTTCTCCGTTGCCTTCCGTAATAAGAATAGGAAAATAAGACTCAAGTCACAGGAGGCCTAAACTCATTTTCTAACGGAGAAAATGAGCTTGTGCCTCCTGTGAGTGTTAGTTTCTGACAACTTTGACCCCGGGAGGGAGGAGATGCAAATACACAGGGTATTTGAGGAGAGCAGCCACAAGCCGTGGTTTCCTACTATTGACCACTTTGTATACTCTGTCCTGGACCACGCACACAACCATCGGCGACTCAAAGGACACATTTGTATCAGTTAATGTTAATGATGAATTTTTGTACAATTGAATAACATGCAAGGAAAAACTCTAGCAATCAATGCAACTCGAACACATGAATGAAAGGGAAAAGCAGGAAAAGAGGTGGGCCAAGGAATGGTGTTTGTCGACGTATATCCATGCTAACCATGCAGACGAGCTAGATGGAGGATCTGCAGGACATTGGGGGAGGAGATAATGTTGGATGGACAGCAGTCTAAGAGGGGAGGTTAGGATAGAAAAGAAGGGATGTATATGCATGTTCGTTAATATGGTTACTCTACAAATGATGCCAGTGCGTTTGCGTTCTGTTAGGATGATGCTGGGGAGAGAAGTGAAACAGGAATCCGGTCGTCAAGCACGGCCAAAGGGAAGGGAGCGCTATAGGTGAAGATGCGTTTATTAGACAGATCGTAAAAAAGGCAATAGAGGAAGGAAGGAAGGAAGAAGTGCAAAACACGAGAACGGAGATCATTCACGGTCTTCTCCCCCCCAGATCGCCCTCTCCTTCCACGCCCTCCGACATTCGCGGTAAAATCGCACTGGGCGTCCACCCCTCTACTTTACTCCCCTTTCTCGAATGCGCATGCATCAGCGAATGTGGCCGTGAGTGCGACTGCGACTGAGGGGTAGAAGGCCCAGATCCCAACGTAGTAGAAGACTCCTCCGTCCCAATCTCATAATCCAACCCCTCAAGTCCTAACCCCTCATACACAGGTCGTCTCGGCAACTCCTTACCGAATGTCGTCTCCGTGCTCGACGAACCAGGCCCAAACGACTCAAACGTCGTTCCCGTACTGGGCATCTGACTACTCGAATACGAAACGCGGAAATCCGAATTGCGTTGGAACATCCTCGCGGAAGACGCGGTTGTGGGAGTTATAACAGGGTCAGGCGTGTCAAGAGGCTGTTGTTGGTGTTGGTCCTGGTACGGCGTGGGATTGCAAGGCCGCTCGTCCAGATAACCTGAACCAGCTCCTCCTCGTAATCGGGAAGCACCGTGTCCTTCAACGTCTTTCTCTTCTATCATCGAGTTCTTCCTGGATCCACTCCCAGCCGATGAAGGAGTTCGCCTCCATTTGCCCAAGCGCACCGTTGAATCGAAACGTGAACCCTGCGACATGCGTTTGCGCAGAAGAGCCCATATACTCAAGTTAACAAGGATATTGAAGAACATCAAGATGACGCATAAACTCGCGACGACGGCTGCTGCAATGCCAACTGCCACTCTCGGAATCGCGTCGACATTGAAGTTCTCGACGAACGCAAATATTAACGCAGTAATAAGAATTCGCCCGACGGAAAGTGTACCAGCGAGGATATCGGCGCCGCGGGTAGGGTGTGGCCGGAATACGATGATTGAAACGAAAAGGAAGACCTCCACGATCAGGATGATAATGAGCTGGGCTAAGCCCGACGCGAATCCAAAGGCTGTAACGACGGCTTTGATGAAGAGAACAGTTATCGTAATCATGAAAAACCACCAGCGGGGTGGTCGGTAAGCGCCGTAGAATGGCGCGAAAGAAGTGCGATAGTAGTCCTCTTCGTACAACGCATCCGGGCGCGACCGCCTGGCAAGTCGGATGATGAGGAATGACGGGTAAAGAATATAGAATAGGATTACGAGGAAGGTAAGTACGGAGAAGAGTGTTGCGAGCCACGAGTCCTTAAGAGTCCATTGGTGCATGGAGAAGATCATGACAGGTAAGAAGACGATGAGAATCTACCATGAAGTCGACATCAGCAGTGCACAGGTGCAAGCAATAATAAACCTACAAGTCTAAATGCCCATGACTTGGAGAATCCTGTATAGCCTTGTCTCCACTCTTCCGATCTGCTTGAATCATTTTCTTGCTTCTCTTTCCTTTTCGAGAGCAAGAACACAATAAGCCAGCCAATGCCGAGGACAGTCAGGGCGATCGCAATGAGCATCAGGAGCGTAAAGAATACTGTCATGAATGCGTTTGCGGTGCTAATACCGAGGGAGTTGACATATACCGGAACGCCTGCATTTAGAACATTCTCGTCCGTTAACGTTACCGTTGTATCCCTCTTTGCAAATTCTTGAACCCCCGACGTCCGATTAACAAGAAGTTGCTGATTCAGAGCAATCTTCTGCTGCAGGTTCTTGATGGCCTCGCGTGTCTGGGCGTTCACGACGGTCGCAATGTTATACGGACTGAGCTTCCTGTTCACCAATGCCACACCGTCTCCGGAATCGTCGTTCATCTCCCCTCCCGTTCGGCGTCGCATATTGTCAATCGCACTCTGGATCTTGCTTCCGTCGATTGAGCCGAACAGTCCAAGAGCCCAACTGAAATTTGTTGCGAACGCGCGATACACTACGGGATAATTGAGGTCGAGAAGCGCGCTGGCTGCAATGGTCTGGAACAGGAGCATGAGGTCGACCAGTCGCTGGGGTGCCAGAGACGGCGAGGATAAAAATGCGGCTAGGATCGCAGAAATAAGCGCAACGATCGCAAGACTTCCTGTCACCCATTCCACCGCCGGCTGTCGCGTCGACCATCCGTTTGAAAGCGTTGATTGAACACACGCCTTGACTTCCCCGGTGTCTACTCGGGTGAGCGTCAGCTGCGCGAATGCCTCTAAATCCGGGATCTTGTATGCAATGCCTGGTATCTGACTTGAAAGATCAAGATCGAGAGATCTGAGTGATAACGTCTCGCTGCCGATGAAGTTGTATGTCGGGAGAGGGCAAAGAGCGCCATTTAATAAGTTGCATAGGTCGAGAGTGATATTAATGCTATTACTGCCGTATACGTTTAACATCAAGTTGGCGGTTACGTTGACGTTCTCCTCGACGGAGGCGGCGGATATGTTGAAGAAAACCGAATCGTTATTCGCAAAGTACATGACATCGAATTGTTGAACGAGAATGAGTTGTGGTGGCTCGCAATAAGACACCGACGAAGTAACTTTGGAGATAGAGATGAGTAAAGTCGAATGGCACTCCGGGACGGGGATTGGGATAAAAGAAGGATAAGACTGTAGATCCAATAATAAAATAGACGATCATGATAGGCGCCGATCGGCGCGGAACAGTCCTCCGTGTGTACGTCAACAATCAACAAACCCGACAAACGCGGTGCCCAATAATTAATGCCAACATTCGCCAGCTCAGCAGGAATGACCACATTCAACTCCGCCGTCGTCGTCTGTCGTACGAGGCGAGGTATTTGCACAAGAATTCCTCCGCAGCACCGCCTCCAACACCCTATGTCCCCTCCCGCGACTCCCGATTGCAAGATGTGAAAGCAAGTACTCACATAGAACCTCATCCTTTGCACCAACGCGTGAAGCAAACGCAAGGCTTGCGAAAGCCACAGCGGCATACTGTCGCAACCTGGCGACGGAGAGCACCATAATAATAATGGAGACCAGTCCCGTAGGGAAGAGATGTTAAGTGAGTGGAGTGGATAGTCAAAGGAATAATAGTAAGGACTGCGGAGAATGAGATAGAGAAGGGGGAATGAGAGAGGGTGGAAGTGGTGGAAGTGATAGATAGGCCTGGCTGCTTTTGTGGTCGACGCCTCGTCTGTGGTGGACAATAATGGTTGTGAATAATAAGGTTGACGTCGATCAGAGGCCGAAAGAGGAAAGCAATGTATTTCTTTATTTTCGTGCGTCGTGCGTTGTGCTTTGTGCTTGGATACGCGGAAGATGTCGTCGTCGTCGATGGGATGGACTAGATGGTGAAGAGGTGAGAGGAGGAGGAGGAGGACCAGGGGAGACGAGGCCATCCAAATTATTTTATGTTTTTATTTTTATTTTTATTTTTATTTCATTTCCTCTTCCCCTTGACGCAGTGGAAGTGGATTCCCACGCCACTGATCCAGTTCTTGCTCGCATCCCGTCTCTCCACTACACTACACCACCATTATTATTTAGTTTGAATAATTGCTTGTATTTTCTTTGTACCGTACCGTAGTCACGTCATTCATCTCACTACACGTGCTGCCTCGCCTGCGCACGAACACGCGACAAACATGCTCATCGATTCTTTATCCCGCCCTTGTCCATGACTTTCTGCCATGTCCTCACCCTGTCTTTGAACAATGCAGTGCAATCGCCGAGCTTCCCTTTGCTTTGGATAGGCATCTCATCTTGAATCTATCATTGGGCTGCAATGAGAATATCACCTGTAGTTGAAGATGACATGCACCCCACCCCTCGCAAGAGAACTTGCTTGATTGTTCCCTTGTCTGTGCGTACTTGCTGTTCCTTATTCATTCTTCTGCATCACTATCCATCAGATAGACAACGTTCCACTTGCTGTTGCACTGCTGTCATGCAAACCCCATTCCCAAGGACATTCCGTTTACTGCGTGGGTATCATGACGAAGCTAGTCTGACTAAACGTGAACCTAACTTCGCATCGTATAGTGGCAAAGTCTATTTATAGCTTGTCCGCTTTGCACCGTGTATGCGTGCTGGAAAAGATCAGGGTAAGCTGCACATTGCAACGTCGCTCATTCTTCCAGTAGGAAATAGGAAACACCTATTCAGGCTCACAAGGGACCTTCGGGTTATGTATAACTGATCTATTTGGTACTTCGGGCAAAGAAAAAAAAGGAGTACTGTCAGCAATGGCGAAGCTCAAGGAGCCTCGATACTTATGGAAGCCGCTGTTCTGCCTATCGGAATCTTCCACTTATAGTTGACAGAGCTTGTCTCCTAATTGTTTGCAGTCCTGTCACGTTCACAAGGTGTGAGTTTTTCCCTCCAGGCCCAGTATCACAGAGGTAAGCATTCAAAGAAGAGTTTTCAAATACACTACCTAACGATTCACGATCTATAATATTTTATTAGAGGTATCACTCTGGTGCAGCTCCTCGCTTAGTGACGACGTCACTAGCCCACTCAGCGCTCTTCTCTGAAAAACTACAGTCCCTTTCCTCTCCCTCTTCCTTATCTGCGCCATCTCGTTATCCCCCTCATCTAAATGTACGCGTTCTCATTTGTCCCCATTTACACTTGCACTTCCTTCAATCGGTTTCTTGAGAGCAGGCTTTGATGGGCCGTCTATATGCGTCGTTGAACCTTGCACTGGCTCAGCTTTAGCCGATTTCCTACTACTTCTTGACGAAATCCCCAGCTTTTGCGGATAATGGGTTAGTCTATCCCCACTGCCTGTGTTAGCCTTGGACATACATCACAATCACAACCCACTAGCTGCTGCTGCTGAAACCCTCTCTTATAGAAAGCTTGGGGAGGGGGTCTCTTGCCTTGCAAATTGTTCTTCGGTCACGTTCGTCCCTTCCTTCATTCTAAAATACTTCGATAAAGCAAGCCAGGTGACTTATTTACAGATATTCGCACCCAATCTACTGTAGCCCAGCCTCAGTTGCCTGTCTCATTGCAAGTGGATGTCCTATTCCGGGCTTTAATTGTAAGCTTGAGAGATCGGTAGGCTCAGTTGCCGACAGGACAGGTTTCCATCATGATATCATTTATGCAGCGCAAAGCTGATAATTACAGAACACGAGTCAAGCGCATTTCTGTACCTCTGTACGCCATTCCTTATCGTTATGTCGATTGTCGTGGGCGAGTAGATCCATTGCAACATGCAACATGAAGTCGGGAATTGTACTCAAAGGCAGCCCTGTTCGTGTTCATAAATCATTCCTGGAAAATATCCGATCACACGCTAGCTCCTCAAGTTTTCAACAAAGGAATGCTATTCATGTAAAGAGCGACTCGTGTAAGGAGCGACTTAATCATCCCCGACTACAGGGGCCTATTATTTGCTTTCTTTTTCCTCCTCCCGCCTCAGGACCATCAGCCTCTTGTTTCGCTGCATGCACACATCAGTAATCCTGAACCGTACCGTTCTTATTTGCTGCCTCTTCTCAGGGTGCATAGCCATCAAATGTATGAGGACCACGTAGAGAATTGAGTAAATGAGATCGAGCTCTGCTTCTTGCCGATCAGCAGCGCGCCCTTGCGGTTTTGGAATGGTAGACATGGTTTTACAGGTCTTGTCGAATATGCATTGCTTCCAAGAGTCTGAGATCATTGTTATATCGGTCAATTATCCGAATTCAGAAAAAAGGAAAGAATATTACATACCAGCATACGGCCGAATTACGTCCATGTCCTTTGCAAGCTCAGTGGTCCCGAAGAAGAGTTGCAGATCTGAAGCATCAATTCCAAAAGGTTCAGACCCTGTATTAGCTTGCCCAAAAACACAAGCTCACATTCATCCACGCCTCCACGCAGCTTCTTGTCAATCTCGCCCCAAGAAGAGTCCCGAGAAGCATCTCCTAGGTTAGACTGCCCAAGGCTGCTATTAAATGAGGCTGCGGCGGAAATCCGCTCGGTTGCTGCATGGTCGTTAGCTGCCTGAGGGGTGAGCTCCTTGTTGCCAACATCCGTGGCAAGTGCAACCGCATCTGAACCACCTGCTCCTCTATCAGGTTCACCACTTGCATGAACACGCACAGCCTCGGTCCCAGGCTGTACAGAACTTCCCTTCAAACTTCCATCCTGCATAGACTAGAGTTGGATAATTGTCTGGCGTATCCATAGGCGGGTAGCTTATTATGCATACGAAAGGAATTGACTTTGCTACTTAGCGAGATCGCAAACTCGTTGACGAAGGAGGCACAAAGGGAAAACAAGACATGAAAGACAACGTGTCGCACGGAAAACGATAGTAGAAACGTCGAAGCGACAGGCTGAAGGGATCAAGGATCTTTATGCTTCCGCGCAGGACGGATCGCAGCAGATTCAGAGCCGTATTTTGCTCGTGGCGTCTATTACACGTCAGCCTTACAAGTCCGAAAGCTCCTGTTCCCTCGGATGGGACGCAGGACAGAAACGAGGCCTCGTGGAAGCGGAGCTGCGAAATAATTGTTTAGCAGATGTGTTGTACCTTCATCACATTTGTATTCAGGGGGTCGAAGACAACTCGTCCGTCTCCTGGTAGTATTATGTAAGGCTATCCTCCGAGTCTCGTCATCACGTGTCACCAGACTCACTCGTTAAGGCAAGATCTCCATAAGGCAAGTGGCTCGCACAAGGGAACTGCAACCGAGCCAGTCAGCGCCAAACCTTCATTCAACAACGACTGGCAAAGCGGCATTCTCAATCGAAGGCTTGGGAAGGTGACAAAGTCCCAATTGTTCAGTCGTAGTCGGCGAAAAGACATCCCCGAAGAACCAAACTAAGTACGGATGATCTACACCTCAAGCGAGCCTTGAGAAGATTGCAGGTAAGGTTACCGAGAGAAGTTCATTTTGTTCAGCACAGCCCTCCGCCATCGTCTACTCCGAGTTGCCTCAGATCTCTTCCATTTGATCGGACCTTAAGAGATTGGTCACGTGATATAATCCAAGCAAAAGTATAATCGATTGTTTATCCATTACACGTACACGACACGTACACTTCACGAATTGGATAAATAGCATGTAAAGAATGAATGTAAACAATTCGGATCCAACGTCCGAGCGTTCAAAGTCCGAATAAAGCTATAGATACAACAATGTCCTATGTCAAAGATAATAAAGGAGAGGGTCAACCTAATGAGAGTGAGTAGTGATTACGAAGAACGAAGGTGAATGTAGGGCATTATGTACTCGTACTACGTGACGACGACAAGCTAGCTAGAAGATTGGAGAAAAGAACAGCTAGTTAAGATAAAGAACCTCGATAGCTAACAACAGCGAAAGCAAAAGTCAATAAAGATACACATCAAGTTCCAGACCGGGGTAAAGTCCGCCTTGCACCAGTACTTTGGCTATGGGGGGTAGGGGATGGGAATGGAGGATAAGGAAAGTGGGAGGGAAGGCGAAATGTCCTCGAGCGTCCGTAGTGCAATGTCCGTGTGCAATGTCGAATGGGCATACAGCTATTCCCTCCGCAACAACCCCATTATAACCAAACCTAAACCAAAAATGAAGTCCATCCAAAGTCCCAAGGTCTATCCTACCGCTAAGAAAGTCCCAAAGCGTCCATGCGGCTATCCGCGCATTACTACTCAACCAAAGCAAGGTCCGTGTTCGGCAGGGAAAAAGAAACAAAGAATGATGCGTGAAAGGGAGTGAGCAGTCGTGCATACGTACGTCATGCCGAAACAAGAAAAAAAAAATGTCCGTCTCATCGTAGGATGGAAAGGTGCAATAAGGTAAAGAGCAAACCGCTCTCGGCGGAAGAAGAATAAGCATGAGATGGATAAAGTGACATGCTTTAAAATGCATCGCAACGAAGCATTTCCTACCATCGACGCGTGATGCAGCCAAGGGAGGAGGAGGGAGGAGGGCGAGGGTAGCGGAAGGCGGTGACAATGGCGTCGGCGGCAGTGATATTGCTCCTTGCTGGCTTGCTGCAGCATTTCAAAATCAAAATAAGCGGGATCACGGCATAGGCGCACCCAAAAATTTAAAAAAAGGACGATGACGGTGGCTAGGCAGGGCCAGCATCACAAGAGAAGAGAAACCCACAACTTCATCCGAGTGGAAAATTAATTGTGAAATGCTCGGATGTCGAGAAAAACAAAGACGTCACGTCGTCACATCGTCAAGGGCCACTAAAATCGACTCCGATCGACCCGGCCGGAGTGCGTTGCGAGTGGCGCGTCCAAAAAGGTCCTACGACAGCACAAGCGGGGGTTGATATGCTGCACCCGATACCCCAAATCGATAACGAGGAGCGTGAGTGTCGTCAAGTCGAGCCGAATGCGGAAAGGTCGCGCGGTACAATCCACATGCCGTTTTCCATTCCAATTCGATTGCCATTAGATAAATGTAATGAGACCCAAAGAGAGAAAAAGGAAAATAGCAACAATCAGATCTTTGCTACTCAGGTAGATAAAAATATAACAAAGTAGGGATAACGATAACACTATATAGTAAAGAAGGGGGTGGCTACGTACCGGAACCCGGACTTGAGTCCATACCCGTGAAGGTATGAGTATTTCTAGTTCCCTGAAGGCGCACCAGTGCTGCGAGTATAGTGCCATGATCATGTGGCACCCAGGCCGACGCGGAACATCCTGGTGTCGCAGCGCTAGCTTGCACAGGCTCCCAAGTGAAAACGTCAGCAAGCACGGACCAGCAGCTCTGCATCAGATGTTTCAGTTAGCGACAAAAGAAAAAGCATGCGCATGAAATTCTACATACTCCAAACACGGGGTCCAGTAGAGGATAATCTTTCTCCCCAACATGCGATCTTGTGAGGGCGGCAGCCGCACGCGCAGCCCTTACGCACTTGTCAAGACTCGCATTAACACCGGCCCGTGCAAGGCGGCAATGCAATCGCACGACACTAGAATGGACAAGGGCATGAAGCACGACCTGCTTCCTCCTCTCACCATCTGGAAGCCCTGCACCCAACTGCTGCATGGGCAGTAAGGCAGATGCGAGTCGCGCAAGGCATGCTTCAAGGCGGGCAAAAGCGACCGACGGGTCCTCGGCGTTCTGTGCTACGTTCGAAGGTGAGGAAGTGGAAGATGAAACGTATATGGCCGGAGGAGGCGACGCGGGGGAGTGGACACCCCAGTTGACTGAAGTCCTCGCGCAAGCTGCGTACAGTGCTGATGCCTTGGAAAGTAAAGCGAGCGGTGCAAACCCTCCTAACGAAGCTCCAGGGACTTGCATGCCCTGGCTGATAAAGAACGAACGCAATGTCGCCGAACCATTTATACTCTCCATAGGAATCTGCTCGTAAGAAATAGTATCAATAAACATGCTTTACATAACCACCTCGATAAAAGAGTGATACTTACGTTCTCATATTCTTCCACCTCTTCGGGCCAAGGCGTGTCCACGCGAGTTTCAATACACTCATCATCTGCAATACACGGAGGAAGACCAAGTGCAGTAGATACAACCCGATCCAGCACGAATGCCGTCCAGAAAAGAGCCACGCGCTCTCCGAGTGTCACAGGATCACTCGTAGGCGGAAGATGTAGTCTACCCGCTCCGGTCTCGTTTACGGCTCCGTTAGACGATAGCTGATGCAAACCAAGCTGTAGGACGAGATCAGCGGCTCCTGAAGTATGCACACGCGACTCGTTAGTCCGTCCCTCCGCAAAGAGATACCGAGCAAGGAGGATATGAGCTTGTAAGGCGTCGAGTGCAGGAGCAATGTAACTCTCGGTTCCTTGGCCCAGCTTCTGGTCATGCATCGACGGCGAAACACTACCATCCGGCTGCGAGGGTCGCTGAAGAGAAGCAAGGCGCAAAGCATCGCTCACTCCAGCCTGGGCACGCCTCAGTAAATTCGTCTCAGCCGACTCACTAATGATTGAAGTACCACATGCACGTCGCGCAAGATATGCGCCCATTAGCATGAGCGCATCCTTCAATACGGGATGATTTTGCGTATTAGGCATCTGAGAAAGCGATGACAATAGGCGTCCCGGGTGCAAGGCAAGTCCAAACTGATCACGGTGTGCAACAACCAGTTGCACGAGAGTTGCTTCCGAATCCGGGCTGATATCCAACCCCATCTCACGATCGAGGCACATTGACGCAAATGCGGGGACGGTAGACGCGAACACCGAGGGGTCCGGAGAAGGGAAGGGAGAAACCTCATGGGATAACGGGTCTATTTGGAAGTCAATGAGCAACGACTAATGAGCAGGAAATACGGCAACCTTACCGGCATAGTTGCTGTAGGGTGACGCTCCCAGCTGTTGTCCATGACCACCAATGCTACCGACGGTGCTTGAGCTTGGACTCGGTGGACCCGTGCTGGATGTCCTCGAGTGTGCCAACTGGAACTGATTCTGATAAGGCGATCCGTAACCTTGCGCGAGCGGGTGGTTCGCGCTGTATCCAAACACGCCAGACGAAGGGCGGGGCCTTTCCTTTGTTGGCTCGCGCAGAATACCACTGCCGGTTGTCCGAAGGCGATCACGTGGCCGTATTGTGCGGTTACGCTGAACCCCGCCCTCCAGCTCATATGTATCCAAAGAATCAAACGGGATAGGCTCGGAAGTGAAAGCGGGTGCGGAGGTAGACATTGATGGATCTGAGAGGCTTGTGGTAGGACGTTCAATATCCATACCCGAGCTGGGTCCGAAGGCGTCAGCGCCAAAGTCTACAAAGTCGAACTCGCCGTACGTATTCGTATTGTCGCTCGCGCTCGACGAGCTGGAGGGCGGCGGCGGAGGCGCGTGTGGATCCATGAGGAATATACTGTCTTCCCGCGCTCCCGGACTGCCCATCGATGATTCACCCCGACCTTCACGGAGCCTTTGGAGCTCCGCCTCGAGCCGAACGATCCGTTCTCGCAAAGCCTGTGTACGGGTCTTGCCGCGTCCATCATCATACTGACAGGCATCACCCTTGTGTGCACGGACGCACTGTGCACAGGCCGGGTGTGCACCATCACAGCGCTGAAATGAAACGGTCAATCACCAGAGCGAGGGGGAAAATTAATAAAGAAAACATGCGATGATCGCAATCGAATCTCTACCGTGGTAGACTGGAGCACATGAAGCGAATCGAAGTGCAGAGAAAGCGTGCACCGCATGAGATGGACGAAATAGATACTGATAAAAAATAATTGACAATAATCAAAGACTAACCATCTTGCGCTTTCGACATCTCAGGCAAGCTTTTCCTCGGGGGAGAGATGTCATGCTCGAGGCTGAACCTGCGCGAACTTCGGCTGAGGCAGAGCCTGAACCCGAGGCAGAGCCCGAATCAGAGGGAGTTGCTCCTTGGTGAGTCATGAGAAGTACTGTTGGAAAGCAAAGCTGGGAGTACTAGTGTAGTAGGATGAGAGGGCGGGTAGGAGATGTATGTAGATTACAATAGCGTCGATTTGAAGATTGTACGCTATGAAGATGATGGTTGACTGAGTATGTTTGTCTCTGAGGGTGACAATTGCGAGTGACGACTAATTGCAAGAAATGTCCATAGCGTAAACGAGAAAAAATCGAAGAGGAAAGGGTTTAAGAGAGAGAGAGAGCTTTAAGGGCGGATCGGGGGATATATAGTAGAGATTATATACGGCGTCGGCATCGGAGTTAGCCTGTCGGTACGAGTGATGCGAAGGGAGTGATCAAAGTTGATCTGATCTACTATATACTACTGTACACAATTGATTAGCCTTTCATCGTATCTCTCGGCGTATACTTCGTCCTCCTCCTCCCTCCTCCTCCTCTCCCTCGCATTGCAATATGTCTTTGTCTCAGTCACATCTCGCACTGCCTTTTCATCCAATCCAATCATCATCAGGGTCTTCGCATTCATATAGTGCTGCTCTTCTTCTTCTTGTGTTGGTATCAGATACCAATTAATGTTCAACACAAAGGCTGCGCCGACTGATGCAACTATTCATATTATATTAATGTTTGTTCGCAGTCGTGCACAGTTACTACATAGTTAGTTGCAAATGACAGTGTGACAGTACGTGACTCGGCACGTGCACTTGCCGGCCCTCATCTAAAATCTCACACATCGGTCACCCTTCGCCGCAACGCGTGGCTGAGTCATTTCTTTTGCCCCTCCCCTCACCTCGTCTGTTGTCAGCTACTTACAACTGTACTGAACTACTGCACCGCATCGCCTACAGGGTGTCTCAACTGCGTGAATCATCCCACTGGAGCCTTGTCTCGCTCTTTTTCCATGAAGGTATTCCGCGATACAGGTTCCTGATCGCCATCTCCATCAAAGACATTCACATCCCTCAAGGCAGTGCAACTCTAATCCCAATAATCAATGTATTCCTGCTCAAATGCCGCCGCTAATCTATCAAATTTCCCTCCCACCTTCATTTCCCTTCAATGGTCGAAACTTGCCCTGCTTCCCTTGCATCACTTGGCTTAACCGACGATTCATCCCTTTCGATCGTCTGCTTCGACATCGGAATTTCTACAACACCTGCAAAGTAAACTCTTCTCAAAACTTGACTCATCTTTCTCTCGTAAGTAGCTCATTTCTTGTCCCCAAGTGTCCAACCGACCCACGGAAATCACTCTATTGCTATTGAACTGCCGAAATCTGCCAAGCGCTCCCGACAAGCAGATAATGTCGTCACACGACACTCGACCTGTCAGAAAATGCCGCCACGACATTCCGTTGGTATGTGCTATCAGTGATCTCTCTTCGATTTGGTTAGCGCAAAGTAACAGCAGGGTCTATCCAAGCAGATGCGCCTGAATATTTATGAATCAGTGCAAGACCTGCTGTTGATGCGTCAGGGAAGTTGAACACAAGCTAGTTCTGTGGGCGCTGTTGTGTATGTCACGTCCGAGTTTCTCCACATTATCAGCAGATCCGGTCATACGCACCTTTATGGTGAGCAAAAAGTAACTTGACTGGCTGATTTCTCGTCCTACCTGATTTCCGTCTTCGCATTTAAATATCTCACTACGTGTTCGTCTTTGCTTCTCCTGTTGAACAACTTGACGCGAGATCAATTCTATCGGTAGGATATAAAGGATTGTATCTGAACCGGTCGCTATAGCCCAAGATCGAGGCATTACTCTGCATGCCTTTGCGTCATCAAAGATGGTAGAGGAATAAATGCCAGACGTGTACTGTCCGTCCGATCCACTCGGTGTTGTTTCATCATAACCGTGCTGCATGTGGGAAATTACCCGCCTAAAGAAAGCCACACGTATTCGGGTGAAGTAAAGGGACTGCGCTTACACGGCGGTTTGGAAGGCGAAGGGCTGTACACCCTGAGCACGGGGCATACGTTCCTCCGTTCGCACTGAAGAGCTTCTCTCGTTTAGTCCTCGGACCATGAATGACAACCAAGCTCGTTCTGTCTATATTTCGCTGTGGTTCAGAGGGTTCTACGGACTGAACACGCATCACAGCAAATATAGAACTGCCATCTTTGCAGATAACAAAACCCTATCCTAGATATGTTTCCAGCTTTTTATCGCTCATAACACAGGGAGTTACGGCGGTCTTCTCGGGATGGGCGCAGATAACAAACGTATGGATCGATCCCCCCCAATGCAAGCAGACGCGTGCAGTTTTCTCGAGGACCTCGCCACCAAAAACCACACTGGAGGATACCAAAAGGATCATACAGATCACCAACCTCTCGAATCTTCGAAGATCTCGTCGATCCCAATCCCAAATTCTCGGCCACAGCATTTGTAACTGCACCGCACCACATTCGATATTATTGCCGCCAACTAATCACAAGTGATCCGTGTGACATGGCCACCCTTCCCAAGTTTCTGCATTAGCCACTCAGGATGCAGAAGAAAAAGGTTCACATTCAGTGTTCAATTTTCGTAGGCGTGTGAAAAGCTGCAGGACATACGTCGGATGCACTCTACATCTTCGTCAATCTCTCTCGGACTCCAAGTCCGAGGCACGAAGCCGGAGTTGCCGGTACAGCATTCCAGCTTTCCTTTATGGCTCACATACATACTGATGCAGAACTGCCTGTCTTGACTTGGCCCGGATCGACGTTTAACGGATCACGGAGCCGGAAGGGCGGAGGGCTATGCAGGTACGTAATCGGACGGCGTAGAGTGAGTTGTGCTCGGCTCTCCTCACTACATACACATGCTACTTACGTTCCGCTTATGCGTCAATATAGATGGTTATCGTCATCTCAGTGAATTGCTTCCTGGTGATAAAGAGATGATTAGGACCGCGATATCCTTCCAGATCAGGCACCAAACCCGTATGAACGAGATACTTCGCTCCGTATGTGTACCGCATTCCCGACTAGTGCACCCTATGTCCTTTTGAATCAAGTCCATATAGCTACAGTTACGAAACTTGTACCGAATGGACCGCTTCAAAGGTAAGCTTGTACAGTGCTCTGATGAATGTAGAGCTCCGTCCGACATGCTTCTCGTTACTTCTACACCACAATCACCGGTGAGTTCATATGTTTCATGAGGAAATACTAGGCGCCCTGATGAAACTGCAATCCATCATCGGTGAAGTGAAGTAATCCAAGCCTGCAAACGGCATTCACAATCGACTTTGTCAAACTGCGACAGAAAAGTATGTGGAATCAGGCACACCCTAATTGCCTCTGTGAAAGCGGCTCCGATTCCGCCCACTACGGAGCTCACCATGACCACCACCTCTTTCGGGATCTAATTTTGAATATACCAGGGGACTAGAAATATCCATTACAGAACTCAAATCAACACAAGCAGCTCATCTCAAGATATTGTAAGTCTTGCTACTATCTTGATGGACGTATCCTCTCTCATATCGTACATGAAGTGAACCAGCCTTGGTTAGTGTTCTGATGATATAATTCGATGAACATTGACGAGAGGTATAGTATGCATATATTACCCTATCTTGTAGGTAGCGATTGCAGATAGCTCCGAATATCTCTGAGTTAAACAAATCCAGTTCTACCTCCCCTTGAAGCACTAATCGAGGTCCGATCGTTCATAGGAACTGAGTGTATGCCTCCAGTCCGAATACCTCCTTCCAGGCAGATTCTTATCCAGGACAGGGCTCCTAAATTGCATATTGGTCTTGCATATCACTGTGTTTGTGGAGCATAACTTTCTATTGCATTCTAGAACACTGTTGGCAGGAGATTGGTGCATTTTAGCTCATCTCTTACAGACCTTTTTTTTTTTAAAAAAAAGGATAGATTTCTTACATATGTCAGTGATCAAGTTGCTGTGTATGGTAGCTAACTGTATACATTGATAAGGCTTGTAGGATGAGTTGTTTATACACACCTTAACCTTGTACCACTACCTTTCTAATTGGGAATATGTGACAACACCATAGCAAAAAACACAAGAAAACTACAGCACAAAGCCTATAAACATTAGACAGTGCTCACAAATACTGGAGATCCAGTAGTAGAAGAGAGCATAGAGATAATAAGAATGGACACTAGTGAGTTGTTATTATCTCAAGAAGCCTCCTCTTGCCTTCAGACTCTCACACCACAGGGTGGCTCAGACTGACCCTCTTGGGGCTGGTCCAACTTTATCTTAGCAGTGCCAACCTCTCTAATAATAATTGATGACAATAATAGTACCCCTCCTCTTTAATACAAATAAAAATATCTTGTAGACATACTATCACTCTGCAAACTAGCTACTAGGTACCATATTCAAGCTTCATAGGGTACAGATACTTATTCTAGAACTATTACAGCTACAGCTATTTTCAGAAGTATTATTACACCTGTGATTTTGTCATAATTGGCCTCTTCTATATCTCAAAATACAAAATAAATTGTAGCTCACCTAATTCTTGACTGTTTTGTATCATCTATAGTTAAAGTAAAAAACCTGGCACTGATGTGAAATTGCCATTTTCAGCCTTCTCAGTATCTCAAAACACAAAATAAATTGTAGCTCACTTACAGCTAAATGCAAAAATCCTGAGAATTTGAAAAACCTCATGATTTTTTTTCACACATGTTATGCCCTTAGAGGTCAAAAATGCACTAATTGGTGATTTTCTCAGTCAATACTGCACATAAAAATCTGATCTCACTATGTAAAAAAAGTACTCGAAAATCTTCTTCTAATGGTGTAAATATGTCATAGAAATGTAGAGTGTGCATGGCGGAACAAAAAAAAAACAATTACATCAAGTTGGTACCTCACGTCCTTCTTCAGATAATGCAAAAATTGTAACTCTCTGAATACTGCATGTAAAAATCTAATCTTACTAGGTAAAAAAGTACTCAAAAATGTGCTTCTAATGGTGTAAAAATGTTTCAGAAATGTGGTGTATATACAGCAGAACAAAAAAGATAACCTCATCAAGTCAGTATCTCACCTCCTCCCTCTCATTCTGCAGAAGTTGTAACTCACTGAATACTGCACATAAAAACATGATCTTACCATGTACAAAAAGTACTTAAAATTCTGCTTCTGTATATGTAAATATCTCTGAGAGATGTTGTGTATATGTGGTGAAACAAAAAGACAACCTGAGAACCTCAGTCCTCACCCCCTATCGGATTGCATCCTTCATAACTCATGCATTTTGCCACCAAAAATATAATTCTTTTTGCCAGATTAGCATGCTAATGGGGGCTTTCAGAAATGGTAAAATTTGAGGTAGGATAACCAGATTCAACTGCTAGAATATATGTATCACTGTATTCTACTTCTATGTATGCAGGTACCAAACATGATCAATATTCCCTGGCACTTGCAACTCTTTCTCTTACCATCACTCACTACTCCTGAACCCAGCCCACCCACATTGGTAACATCTCCTTCACCTTTTGAGCCAGAGCAATCTCAGAATGCATCAAAGAACTAGATAGGCCAACTACAGTTTACGGTGCCTCCTATCGTGCAACAGAGCTAGAGCATGCAGCATGTGCATACAGATATAGCTTTGCCAGCAGCTCAGCTCAGTTTATTCAATATACCAGATGGAAACCCCAGTGCTACCCTGACCCTCGCTGCATGAAGGCACAGTTCTTCCATATCTGCCCTCACAATCCTGATATACTTCTACACCATCAATTTTGGCCAGTCAGCTCTCCAACCTGTCACATCTCAGACACCAAATATGCCCCCGCCTTTGCCTCTAAACCCTTATATGCATGGTATTACACTCACAGAGACAGAGCAATGACCAAAGCACGGTAATGAGAATTACATCAAGTGTCTCGAAATGCATTTATTCTATTCTGCTACGAGTGCTACTTGCAGAAGAATGAAGTAGAGGCTGCAGTGGCACATGAAGGAGATCCTGTAATATGACGACAGCACCAAGCCAACCTATCTAAAACAATTTCGTAGCAATGGCATTTGTTGTCTGCCGAGGAGCATAAATACTGGGACAACTTGGTGAAGTGGCATAGGAAAGAGCACGAGGAGATATATCTGTGGTACATCTACCAACCTACACATTCCAAAAAGAAGAAGAAGAAGTCAGGCAAGGAATCAATGGGCAGTGGGAAGGCAAAGAGGGAGAAGGAGAGAAAGAAAGAGAGGAGGGAGCATACTAAATTATCTAGTCGCATTTGTAAAACCAGCACACGTGTACAAAACAGCTCTGCATGCACAATGGATAGCATAGCAAGCATGACTAGCATGTCTTCTTCGGCATCAACAGTCAACTTGGACAACTTTAGCGAGCTCAATTCCCTATCTGCTGATAGATTGCTCTACAGTGCATATGAGTATGCAAATGGTGCATGCAGCAGCATATCGGAGGTTGAAGTAGTGGATCTTGGAGAGTTTGACATGAGTGAGGAGAATGCACAGAACCAAAGTCAGGTGTAGCCACTCTCTCTCCCTCTCAGCCTATCGATGCCATCACTTCCTGGTCAGTATGGTTCTAGGTCAGGTGCAAGTCTTGCTATTGACATGCAGAATGCGCTGGCAAGTTTCTTGCTTGAATCGGGCCCTATCTCGACTTTTTCCTACTCTCACTCACACTATGGCGAACATAGGCAAGAGCATGGTCACTCACTATTGGCACAGATCCCTACGCAGACTGTACAGAATATCGTTTTTGGCCTGCTAAGCTTTGTCCTCCCCCAGAGTCGATGCTTGACAAGTGCACCCGACACACCAACTCCTCCGGCCGACCTCTATCCAACTGCCCCACCAACCATCAAGCTCCTATAATTGCTCGAGATGAACTCTAACTCAAACAATTTGTTGACTTCTAAGTTGTCTGTAATGGAGAGTGCAACGAGTTTGAATGAGCAGCAGTTACAGGTAAATGGGCAGGTGCCGGTGCAGCAAAGAGTATAATGTAACGATAAGCAGTTGTAAGGACATTTTCATTTTTATTTCCTTTATGGTCTATTTTGCTACCTTATGACAAATCTTTCCCTTATCTAATTTGCCTTACTAATCCTTTCTTCCAATTTCTGTGCAAAGTTACATTGATTACTCATCCTTCTAGAAGGTTCTATCACTTTGCCCAGACCGTTTACTACTTTGCCCTTTATTTATCACATGACCCTCTCTTTGCAAGCAGTTTGCTCCCACAAGCAACATGTATATAAGTAGATAGTCTGACTCCCTTTGTCCCTTGTCTGACTATTCTACTTACCACCACTGTCTCTTAGGTAGCTACTCACTGTTTGCTAGTTTGCTAATATATCTACTTACCACCACTGTCTCTTAGTGCAAGCAGGCGTCCCAAGTCCCCCACTTGAGTATAAGTGCCCTCCTGCCCTTTGATTAGGTGTTGGCCCTCATCGTCAAGTCCCTCCTGACGATTCACGTAACATAATAGTCAGACCTCCCTTAGGTCCTACAGACAGACTGTTGACACTGTTTGCAATTTCTTCGCGTCTAGCCTAGAGTCTCTTCTCTCGAAGGGCGACAACGTGTAAAACCCCGGTTTACCTCGAGTTAGCCGACAACCCTTAACCCAGCCCAGTTTTACCCGATTGGTGGAGCTGTATTGTCTGAACAGACCCGACACAACACATCACTCTGGCGCTCAGCCTAACTCTCTAGTGAATCGCCACGTCATCTGGTCTAGGTGTTTCCCCTCCTTTGTCTGCTCTCAATGTATCTCCTTTGTCATTGCTGTCTGGATCTTTAAGATAGTCATAGCCTTTGATGAGGAGCACCTACCACGGTAGTACCAGGACCTAATCCTGATCCCACCACCACGTGGATAGACGGGTTACAGAATCTCGACGACCTACTAGGAGACCCCTAACCCCCTTTCCCAGTCACCCCTAGTCAACACTCTTTCCCCTCTGTTGACTCAGACGACAAGATGTGTTAGAAGGAAATAGACTGATTGCTATTCCAGGATAAGTTATGACCGATGCAGGATTGGCACCTGATCGACGATACCATACACGATTCCGCTACTGCCCCTTTGGGTCAAGAAGGGTAGACAATCCACCAGTACATTCCTGCAGGAATTGCCAATGGGCATGGAGACAAGCCTGGGAATGTGCACAAGACATACTAGAGGAAACAATGGAAATAATTGAACAAACAGAACTAACCACAATTTGAACCAACTATGGATACTCCCTACACAGGACACAACATCAAGTACTCTACAACCACTACCTCACAGCCTTCGAGAATGAAGTGGTGGTCTGGTCTGGAAATGAAGAAACGTACTACGCTAATGTAACGGCCACAGCATGGATCTGTCAATCCCCACATGTCGAGGAATGCCACAGGACAGCGGTACAGGTTACATGGCCGCTGACACTCAATGCCCCAGAATATCTCAAGCATATACGGGACACAACGATAGGGCAAATCGCAAGCAGCTGGAGGGGCACGCTGGAGGGAACAATCCTCATAAGCGGATGCTTCTCGAGCATAGGGATCGACGGAGCGATCGCCACCTTCTTGATCGGCAGGGACACCACACCAGATGGGATCATTATCCCTGATGGATATGACTGGGGAATATTCTACCGGAACCTGGCAACCTACCCCGGACTTAGCAACCAAGATCTACCGATCGAAGGAACCCCATCGGAACATGATAGGTACGTCATTGGATGGATCCAGGAACAGAACAGAAGCGGATCTCCGATGAATACAGATAGCTCGGTATCAGAGTGGAGCTACACCCGAAACCTTCGAGAACTCCGAGAACACTGGGGACAGGAATAGCAGACGGGTTAGCTTGGAGGTGTACAGCTACAGGATTGGCAGGGGATGGCATCATCATTAGCACTCGGCAAGGACCATGTGGAGAAGAAGGATCTAGAAGGACAGAATGGAACACGACGGAGTTGCAGGGTTCTGCACAGCCACCAGATTGGCTAGTGGCTGTGCCGAAGAAGTGTTGGGGGCTGTGCCGACATGAGGTTGGGGCGGTGCTGCAGAAGGACGGATCAGGTGATGGACTTTCTAGAAAGTATATAAGTAGTGAGCACTGCCACCAGAAGTTCCTTAGCGAAATTCTTTTGTATTGCCTACGACTTCTTTGTACTGCTACTTAGTCACCTTAGGCACCACTCTAATCTATCTTAGGTATCTAGTGCACGGCTGGTCCCTTGACCCCTACTAGTGCCTTATTGTTTACCTGACTATCCCTATCTTGCACTTTCCCACGATCAAGATAGCTTCTCAAGATCAGCAGAGTGAGTGGACTTGTTCTGGTGCATCAATCTGAGGGATCTGCACTTGGCCTTTCGCTCGGTCCTTATCAAGCCAAGGGGAATGCCAAGTGCCGATCCCTGATCTGCTTATAGCGATCTGCACTGGTCCTAATAAGAGAATTTTGCTCCAATCCTGGGTCTCCCCTACTTGCATGCGATAGATGTAGCCCCCATCTATCGATGTAAGTATAAGGGACTCCTGGGAGGGTTTCATTTAGCGCATGTGATTTTGCTAACGGCGGTACAGTGTCTATACCCCCGGTAGCACGCACATACCAGGTTTGGTCCGCCTATAATCGAACCTTCTTCCAATTCGAACGACTTCTTTGCAAAGCACAGAAGCTAATCAAGTTCTATATCGGTAAGCAATCCCCTAGCTTGTGGGAACCCTACCAGTTGCCTTGGACGTCTGCAGTGAAGTACTATGAGACTGCTGCGGAAGAAGTGGCTCAGCTGCCACGCCAGTTGGAACAAGCCCGGAACGCCCTGGTGAAAGGAGATCACCTGAACTGGAGGATTTGGGCAGCCGACACACTAACTACCCTCGAAGACTTCCTGCACTATTTAAATGAGTACGGGGAATACATCTACACCCTCCAAGAACACTGCACACTCCTCCACAATATCTTAGTCTACGTTCAAAGAGCTGAAGACAAATGTGTTCGGGAATTGTGCAAAAAATGGCACTTAGAGAGGCCCTTCTTCTCTACCTCCTCTCTCTCATCGTGAGCATCGTCATCATCGTCATCGTCTTTGGCTGGTCTCCGATCCTTCTTCTGTTTCGATCTGCTACACGTTCAATTGCCACCTGGTCCACCCGTCTTCATCAACGCGCGATATCAACATTCCTCGGAGCAATCTTCCAAGTCGGATACTGTATTGGAAGGATTACTGGCTACCTGGCACCTCGCGAACATACCTCTCTGGAATAGCTATACCTCAGGATTTCTGGAGTCGGAGCAGTATTTGAACAAACTGCACACCGGCTGTCTCGAGAGGTGGGCCGCTACGGGCGCGACATCGGGCATATGCGACGAATGCTCGAGGATGGCACAAACATGGTGGTGCAAGCTGACTAGAGAGATGCAGATATCATGGAGCAACTCCAGGCGATGAGGTCCCTGCTGAAATTGGTAAGGGAGGTAGCTCGACTATTCGAGGGGTACATGGAAAGGCGAGTCACTGCCTGGAATAGCTTCCACACCAGCTGGGTGGACATGCGCCACCTGCAGGCAATCCGCTGGCACGAACAACAGGTATCCCAGCAAACGATCCAGGCCCAACACCTCACAACGACCCAACGAACAGAGGCAAACTCCCAGGAACTCAAAAGGCTAGCGGCACGTCTCAGCAGCCTGGAAGGAATGGTCAGGAGCATTCACCAGGCGGTTCACCAAGAAGAAACAGAGGACTACGAGGCAACGACAATCATCCAGCGGGCACACCAAATCTTCGAACTGGTCGACATGCATGCGGTCACCGACAGAAGTGCTACAGACGGTCGCCTGGATGAAATCGACCAGAACATTGCGAGTCTCCTGCAACGAGTAGACCCGTAGAATGTCTTTGCCGGCAACCGCACCTCTCCAGCACCGGTACCAGTCACCGAAAGGCACCCACAGGTCCCCTCGCCGGTCTACGTGCAGTCGGCACCTGCTCGCCTTTCTTGGTGGCCCATGGGAGGAAATTACGCCCTGGATGAACGCTCAGACGAGTACTACTGACACCCTCGCTCACCGCTAGGATTGCTGATACCAAACATCAGGGAGGTCAGAGCCAGAGAACAGGCGGCAGGATACGTCAATGGGGCAGGACCCAGCTTTGCACCACCCGTCCAGTATCGAGACACTGGCTGGCCCGTTCAATCGACTCTCCCAGCAGCAAGGTGAACTGGCCCACAGGACACCTACTCCTAGAATCAGTCAGATGCAGTAGGCTTCCCGGCTCAGAACTACTCGGCAACGACGGCGAACGATGAGATATGGTCAGAATGGCCTCCGGCACCTCCAGACTGGGATCAAGAGGCACAAGAGCTCTACACCCCAGTCGTCATCCCCCTCCAGCCAGTAGCAAGTCAGGACAGTAGCGTCGGTCAGGAGTCAAGTCAGGAAAGCGAAGAGCCAGAGGACATTGAGAAACAGTAAAGGGCAACGGCAGGCAACATGAACAGGACAAAGGCAACCAAGTAGTGGGGTGGGGTACGGCTAGTAGCTTAGAGCTCGCCTCCTGTAACACTAGTGTACTAAAAATATTTATGTATTGACACGTTTCAACTTACAGACAATGACTACAAACGCCAACACAAGCAAGGGAACGGAGAAGTACCCCCTGTTCAGGGGCGAAATCTCAGAAAGCATCGAAAGCTGAAAGAATCAAATGACTTCCAGGCTGAATGAACGGCACCCAGGAGACCTTAACAAGCAGGTCGTGTTAATCTATAGAGCTCTCCGTGGCAAAGCACAAACATGGATCGACGCTCCCTGGACCAAGTTCAAGGACAAGCAAATCACTGAGGTAGACGCCAATGGAGCGGTTAAAGTTCAAGGCGCATGGAAGAACCTAGAAGAACTGTGGACCTACCTCACAGAACGACACACGAAACTGTACAGCTTGAAGGATCAAGCGGAAATCCTCTTACACAAAATTGAGCAGAGGACAGCGCACATGGATGCATACAATGATGAGTTCGATAAGATTGCGGTGAACCTACCCTTGCAGGTGTACCCCAAACACATATTACTGTATCACTACAAATGAGGGCTCAACGACAAAATACGTGGTCGACTGCAGACCAATGTAGATAACGACGATTGGAGCCTCGACCAGTGGAAGGAATATGCGCGGTGCATCGAAATACAACAAGTACAAGCCAATACAATACAGTCAAACAGTCAGTACCGACCAATATTTAAGAATGGATATCAGGCAACGTATAGGCCTGAGGGCGCAGGTACTTACCCAGGAGAGTACCTCGGCGAGCTCATGGACGTAGACATCCAGAAATGACAAGTCACCAGCTCCGCATAGAAACGAACCCCTCCAGTAAGGCGTGAGAGCAGGGCATGCTGGGAATGCGGCGCAATGGGTCACTGGCAAAGTGAGTGCCTATTAGGACCAGTGCAGATCGCTATGAGCAGATCAGAGATCTGCGCTTGGCATTCCCCTTGACTTGGTAAGGACCAAGCGAAAGGCCAAGTGCAGATCTCCCAGATCGACGCATCAGAACAAGTCCACTCACTCCGCTGATCTTGAGAAGCTATCTTGATCGTAGGGAAGTGCGAGATAGGGATAGTCGGGTAAACAATAAGGCACTAGTAGGGGTCAAGGGACCAGCCGTGCACTAGATACCTAAGATAGATTAGAGTGGTGCCTAAGGCGACTAAGTGGCAGTACAAAGAAGTCGTAGGCAATACAAAAGAATTTCGCTAAGGAACTTCTGGTGGCAGTGCTCGCTACTTATATACTTTCTAGAAAGTCCGTCACCTGATCCGTCCTTCTGCAGCACCGCCCCAACCGATTGTCAGCACAGCCCCCAACGCTTCTTTGGCACAGCCACTAGCCAATCCGGTGGCTGTGCGGAACCCCGCAACTCTGTCGCTTTCCATTCCGTCCTTCTAGATCCTTCTTCTCCACATGGTCCTTGCCGAGTGCTAATAATGATGCCATCCCCTGCCAATCCTGTGGCTGTACACCTCCGAGCTAACCTGTCTGCTATTCCTGTCCCTGGTGCTCTCGGAGTTCTCGAAGGTTTCAGGTATAGCTCCATTCCAATACCAAGCTGTCTGTATTCATCGGAGATCTGCTTCTGTTCTGTTCCTGGATCCATCCAATGACGTGCCTGTCGTGTTCCGATAGTGTTCCTTCGATCGGTGAATCTCAGTTGCTGAGTCCGGGATAGGTTGCCGGGTTCTGGTAGAATATTCCCCAGTCGTATTCATTGGGGATGATGATCTCATCTGGTGCGGTGTCCCTGCCAATCAAGAAGGTGGCGATCGCTCCGTCGATCCCTGTGCTCGAGAAGCATCCGCTTATGAGGATTGTTCCCTCCAGCGTGCCCCTCCAGCCGCTTGCGATTTGCCCTATCGTTATGTCCCGTATATGCTTGAGATATTCTGGGGCATTGAGTGTCAGCGGCCATGTAACCTGTACCGCTGTCCTGTGGCATTCCTCGACATGTGGGGATTGACAGATCCATGCTGTGGCTGTTGCATTAGTGTAGTACATTTCTTCGTTTCCAGACCAGACCACTACTTCATTCTCGAAGGCTGTGAGGTAGTGGTTGTAGAGTACTTGGTGTTATGTCCTGTGTGGGGAGTATCCATAGTTGGTTCAAATTGTGATTGGTTCTGTTCGTTCGATTATTCCCATTGTTTCCTCTAGTATGTCTTGTGCACATTCCCAGGCTTGTCTCCATGCCCATTGGCACTTTCTGCAGGAATGTACTGGTGGATTGTCTACCCTTCTTGACCCAAAGGGGCAGTAGCGGAATCGTGTATGGTATTGTCGATCAGGTGCAAATCCTGCATCGGTCATAATTTATCCTAGAATGGCAATCAGTCTATTTCCTTCTAACATTCCCCCCCCAAAGGCGTAATTCCGGACTGAAAGGAGGAGTGAAGCCTGTTAATTGACTGATTTTGCGCATGTGATTATCTTGATTTTCTTCTAGTATTCTTCTCCTTGCCGCTAGTTCGGCAGCTCGTTTTGGGTTTACATGCCATTTATTTCCTCATGCCTGTAGCTCGGCAGAATTGCCGTCATTTATTTCCTCATGCCTTTCGGTTCGGCAGAATCAATGGTCTGTTTGAGGGTGTCCTGAGCGAGTAGCCATTACTGTTTGTTTATTAAACCGGTGCCTGATATTCTTGCCCTCAGTGCTGGGGCATCCAATCGGTCCACCTGCTTCCAAGGATTTCTTCCAGTAGGTGCGTTCCACATTGTTCCACTTCGGGGTGCCTTCTCGAGGTGGTTGCTTGCTCCGACGGGCGTTGCACTTCCCAATGTCGCCTATCACTTGCCGGATGTGGGTGGTCTTGTACCTTGTGGATCCCTCTGATGTTGACGTCATCGATTTCGAGTCCTCTTGTCGATCGCACTGCTTTTCCCTTCAGCTTCCTTAGCCATTTTCGAATTTCCAAGACTGCTTCTGCGTCTTCCATCAGATGTTCATTGAGGTAGTCCGTTACTGTTTGCCATGCGTTTTTGAGATTGCTCAGGGGTTCCCAGGTGTTTTCCTCTTCCGGGTACCCTTTCCATTTGACGTTGAGTTTCCACGTCCCTTTCTTCTTTTCGATGCCATTAATTTGTTCTACCTCATATTCTTCTTCTCCCATAATGATTTCTGGTCCTGGCCTCGGTTCCCTTCCTTCTGGTAGCTCGGGTTATCTGTACAGAATGAGGAGCCCTGCATAGAATACTGGGTGTATGCGTAGTTCCTTTGGCAGGTCTAGCTCATAATTGACTGTTCCGTGCTTGGCAACCACTGTGTAGGGTCCGAGGTTTCTTTCGCTGAGTTTCCTTGTCGGGACTAGAAGAGTAAGGTTCCTGGCATCAAGAAGAACTCAGTCGCCGATCTCGAAGCCTGGCATTCTTCCTTGGTGTTGATCTGCGTATTGCTTCATCTGGTCCTGGCTTCTTTTCATTGCTTCCTTCGCTTCCTTCTGGGCCCGTTCGGCCCATTCTACCCATCCTTGATCGCTTGCTTCAGCCGGGCTGCTGATATAGGCTAGCTCTAGGATCCTTCCCAGTACGACTTCGAAGGGTACCTTTCCTGTTCCTGAATGTACTCTCGAGTTGTAGGCATATTCTGCCATTGGTAGCCACCTATCCTAGTCGTCTTGATCCTGGTTGACGTAGCAGCGTAGGTACTGCTCCATCTCCTGGTTAACTCGTTTAGTTTGTCCATCTGTCTGTGGATGGTAGGCCGTGCTCAGCTTCCGTTCTGTTCCAACTGCATTGGTGATGTATCCCATGAGCTTGCTTGCAAATTGGGGTCCTCGGTCGCTGATCACAATTCTCGGCCTTCCGAACAGACAAAATATATTGTTGACCAGGAGTTGAGCTGTTTCTTCTGTGTTCGCGGTCTTGGTCGTGGGTAGGAATCTTGCCATTTTGGATAAGCGATCCACTACCACCAGTACTGCATCGTGCTTGTCCTTGGTTACTGGTATGCCGGTAACAAAATCTATGGTGATCTCTTCCCATGGTGCCTGCGGTACTGGGAGCGGTTGAAGCGGTGGTTGCACCTTTCCTCGTCTTGCTTTGGTTCGCTGGCATGTGTCGCAGCTCTGCACTATCTCGGTGATTTCTTTATTCATTCCTGGCCACCAGTAGTGTCTTTTGACTCGTTCCAGGGTTTTCTCTGGGCCTCCATACCCTGTGCTAGGCTCATCATGGTTACGTCGTACAAGTTCCTTCCTGATAGCCCTAGCATCTTCTGTGTCCGGGAGAGCTATCTTACCGTCCTTGGTCCAGCTCCTCAACCGTTTGTCATATTTCAGGCTCAACTCGCTATTCCCAACGAGGATGCCTCCACTCTTTCTATCTTCGAACGGCTTCGTCCAGCTGGCTTTCTTCTAGGCTGTTGCCATTTGGTCGTATAGGTCGTCATCCTGAATCAGGTAATACATCACCCTGATGTCTGCTTCTGGTTCCGCGAACCATTCCTTCAGTAGGATGATCGATTCCTTCTTTTCTTCTTCTATCCCATAGTCTGGTCTCCTGGATAGTGCATCTGCATGAGCATTCTTTGCTCCTGGTCAGTACTCGATCGTAAACTTGAAGTTGGATAGAAATGCTGCCCAGTTTTCAGTCTGACTGGGTACCTTCTGCTTCTGCATGTAATATCGTAGGTTTGCCTGATTGCACAGGATGCGTGTTGCCAATTCATTCGGCACTCCTTGGAGGTGATGTCGCCACACTCCAAGTGCTTTGACTATTGCCAAAAGTTCCTTCTTCATAATGGGGTAGTTCCTTTCTGCTCCAGTATATGCATTTGACCAGTAGGCGATCGGGTGTAATATTCCATTGTCGAATTCCTGCGATAGAACTGCTCCCATCCCTAGGTCTGAAGCATCTGTTTCCACTACGAATCGTCGGTTATAGTCTGGTCACTTGAGTATCGGTGCTGAGGTAAATGCTTCCTTTAGTGCTTGGAAGGCCACTTTCTGTCGTTCTCCCCAGGTGAATGTTCGTTTGGCCGACATTAGCTCCGTTAGGGGTCTTGCGATCTTGGCAAATCCATTGATAAACTTCCTGTAGAAGTTGGCGAATCCAATGAACCATCAAATATCGGTTTTTGATTGGAGGTCTGGCCATTCCTCTACCGCCTTTGCTTTGTAGGAGTCCATCTTCAATCCTTCTTGGTTGTCCACGAATCCGAGGTAATCCAACTCTCTCTGGGCGAAGTAGCACTTCTCTGGCTTGCAGTAGAAGTCTGCTTCCTTGAGTCGATCCATGACCCTATGGGTTATCTCCCACAATTTCTCTTCCGTCTTGGCATAGATGATGATGTCGTCAAGGTAGACCAACACTTCTCTGCTAATCATGTCTTCGAATAGTTCGTTCATTGCACGTTGGAACATGGCGGGTGAATTCATCATTCCAAACTGCATGACTAGGGGTTGGTATACTTCTCGGTGTGTTCTGAACGCTGCAAACTTCTCGTGACCTAGATGTATGCGCAGGTTGTTGTAACCACTTCGCAAGTCGAGGGTCGTGAACCATGTAGCTGTTGCCAGTTCGTCTGGCAGCGAGTGAAGGAGTGGAATAGGATAAGGGTCTGGTTTACAAATCTTGTTGATAGCTCGATAGTCGATTACCAGTCTGGCGCCTGCATCTTTCTTGCCAACGAAGAATACTGGGGCACAGACAGATGTTTTATCTTGTGGTGCTAATTGGTTGTCGACTCTTCGGATCTATCCTCTTTCCAGATTATCCTTGATGAATTCTTCCACTGCTTGTCGTTCTGCCGGTGATAGGCTGTATACTGGTCCGGGTTTTGGAAGTTCCACTCCTTCCACGAGTTCGATTTTCATGTCCCACTTAGTTGACTTGGGCAATCGTTTTGCGCGTTCCTTATCGAATCTATCCAAGTACTTCCAGAGTTGTGGAGGTACTAATTCCTTGAGGGGTCGTTCCTTGCTGTCTGCCGACCTTCCCTCCTTCAGAGCCTTTTCCTGAGCATACTTTTGCACTACTAAGTTCCACTTGGTAAGTCGTTTCCGGATCTCAGTATCCATCGCTCGGATAAAGTTTCCGGTGCTGAGTACCAGATTCAGCTTCTGGGATTGGGGCAAAGAGCGATTTAGCAGTACTCCTCTCATGGTGGTGGTTGTGACCATAGTTTTCCCTTTTCGTGCTGACCTCTCCCGCTTTGTTGTACAAGCCGATGCTCACAGGTACCTTCGGTCTAGGAGCTTGGACTCTTGACCCCATTGGGGGAGCATGCTTCCACTAGCACCAGGGTCTTGTACCTCGTTCCATTCCCCTGATTCCTTAGCAACAGCTACCACTCTACCTTGAGGAGCTGGAGGGTACTTTCCGACCGCTTCCCCATTCTTTCTTAATGCGGCATGGGAGCATTCTCGGTGGAACCGCTGTTGTGTAGGCCATCGCCTACCCACTTCAGCGCCTTCTTTTAATACCGTGGTATGTTTCCACATTGTCCCTTTCTCTCTGTTCCCCAGGCCTACCCGATGAAGACCGTCTGGGTACTTAGACAGACGTCACTTGATCAGTGGATATCCCACTGGGAGTAGCTCATCTCTCCTTCGGTGTAGTCCAATCCCTCCTTTCAGAGTCTGCATGGACCGAGCCCGATGTTCGACATTCCTTCGACGTCTACTAGCCATGTGCCTTCCAAACAAGGTTGGAGCCATTGGCTCAGCTCCGATGATTATGTTAATCTCCTTGCCTGATGACGGAATGGAATCCCGCCGCTTTACTTGCATTCGGCGAATGACAGCCGATGCTTCTGCAGCCTAATCCCTCCTTTCAGAGTCTGCATGGGCCACTCCTTCTTCATCGGTTTCGGATTTCTGCCTCTTCCCTAGTCCTGGTGCCAGTGGGAGCGCTTGTCTCTGATTGCCGCTTCCCACTCTCCTTCGCTCTCGTTCTCGCGCCACTACGTGTTCGTGTTCGTAATCATAGATCCATCGCACTTCATTTGCAATGTCTTCGTGCACTGCTGCAAAGTATGATCCATAGAGCAACTCGAGTCTAGTTGCGTCATATCCACTAATGGATCGTTGATATACTTCTCGTTTGATATGCAGCTCCATTGCTTCCCTGGTCTTGAAGCTGGCGAACTTGTCCTTGACAATTACGGTCCATTCGAGAGCTCCTTCGACAATCCTGATATCGCGTCCTTTTCAACTGGTGACCCATTTTCCCTCCCGAAATTCCTGCTCTGGGATTCCGGGGTAGACAGGTCTTGGGGGCATCAGTTCTTGACTTATTTCTGAGTCAACCCCATCCATTGGTTTCAGTTGTTCAGGTGCGAAGGCTGGCGCTCCTGGTAGCACGAATGGTACGACTGGCAGGTGAGGTTTCAGTGGTACTATTGGCCGAGCTGGTTTGGTTGGCATTGGCGATGCTGCCATCCTAGTTGGCGAGGATGGGGGTGTTGCCTTCAGCCATTCTTTCTCGTCCTCATCACTGCTTTCCTCATCTGGGTATCGAGGTTTCCGCTTCGTAGTTACTATTCTCCTGGGTTGTACCGGCTTCCTTCGTTTGGTCTTCTTCTTCTGCCCTTTCGCTATCACAGCTTCTTGTGATCAGCGTAAGTGTTCCGTGCCGATCATGTAGGTAGTTCTTCCTCTTGCTGTGACTGCTCCTGTTGCGCAGTTGATGTTAATGCCGTACCGATTTAGCCAGTCTGCTCCCAATAGAAGCTTGTCCTCTGCAGTCATGACTACTGCCAGGCGGACCCATCTGTTGGTTATTCATGTTGACTACCACATCTTCCTTCCATCCGTCTTTGTTTAGCATGCCGTCCACGTTTCGAATTACGTGTGTGCCGGCATTGGGCTTGGCGTGTAGCTTCAAGTCCTTTACCATTATCGGGCTGATTGTAGATATCGCCAATCCTGAGTCGATCATTGCTTCGACTTCTTGGTTCCTGATTTGCCCCTGCGATAATCTAATCTTGATCTTTGGATGTCGGTTGTCGATTCTTGTGGTAGTCCACCGACGTATGAGACTTCCACGCCAATCCGTCGGATCATCGGCGTGTGCCTCTAAAAACCCTCCTCGGGTTCCTCCTCGTTGTCATTCTTCGTGCCATTCTGACGCCTTGCACGTTGATGAGGCCCTCTCTTTAGATCCTCCAATTCCTCGAGCTCAGAATCGGATTCCAACCCTATCTCCTGGCAGTGAAGAGATTTCTTTCCTTTTCCTTTTCCGTAACGGGCTCCCCTGGCTCCTCTTGATTTCCATCTCCCGCTGCTAGGCTTTTCACCTGCTCGGAGTCTTGGGCACTCACTCTGCCAGTGACCCGTTGCGCCGCATTCCCAGCATGCCCTGCTCTCACGCCTTACTGGAGGGGTTCGTTTCCATGCAGAGCTGGTGACTTGTCGTTTCTGGACATCTACGTCCATGGGCTCGCCGAGGTATTCTCCTGGGTAAGTACCTGCGCCCTCAGGCCTGTACGTTGCCTGATATCCATTCCTAAACATTGGTCGGTACCGACTGTTTGACTGTGTTGCATTAGCCTGTACTTGTTGTATCTCGATGCGCTGCGCATATTCCTTCCACTGGTCGAGGCTCCAATCGTCGTTATCTACATTGGTCTGTAGTCGGCTGCGTATCTTGTCATTGAGCCCTTGTTTGTAGTGATACAACAATATGTGTTCGGGGTACACCTGCAAGGGTAGGTTCACCGCAATCTTATCGAACTCATCATTGTATGCATCCACGCGCACTGTCCTCTGCTTGATCTTGTGTAAGAGGATTTCTGCTTGATCCTTCAAGCTGTACAGTTTCGTGTGTCGTTCTGTGAGGTAGGTCCACAGTTCTTCTAGGTTCTTCCATGCGCCTTGAACTTTAACCGCTCCATTGGCGTCTACCTCAGTGATTTGCTTGTCCTTGAACTTGGTCCAGGGAGCATTGATCCATGTTTGTGCTTTGCCACGGAGAGCTCTATAGATTAACACGACCTGCTTGTTAAGGTCACCTGGGTGTCATTCGTTCAGCCTGGAAGTCATTTGATTCTTCCAGCTTTCGATGCTTTCTGAGATTTCACCCCTGAACAGGGGGTACTTCTCCGTTCTCTTGCTTGTGTTGGCGTTTGTAGTCATTGTCTGTAAGTTGAAACGTGTCAATACATAAATATTTTAGTACACTAGTGTTACAGGAGGCGAGCTCTAAGCTACCAGCCGTACCCCACCCCACTACTCGGTTGCCTTTGTCCTGTTTGTGTTGCCTGCCATTGCCCTTTCACTGTTCCTCAACATCCTCCGGTTCTTCACTCTCCTGACTCGACTCTTGACCGACACCGCTGTCCTGGCTTGCTACTGGCTGGAGGGGGATGACGACTGGGGTGTAGAGCTCTTGTGCCTCTTGATCCCAGTCCGGAGGTGCCAGAGGCCATTCTGACCATGCCTCGTCATTTGCCGTCGTTGTCGAGTAGTCTTGAGCCGGGAAGCCTACCGCATCTGACTGGTTCCAGGAGTAGGTGTCCTGCGGGCCAGTTCGCCTTGCTGCTGGGAGAGTCGATTGGACGGGCCAGCCAGTGTCTCGGTGCTGAATTGGTGGTGGGATGTTCAGTTCTGCTCCGCGTACATACCCTGCCATTGCTTCCCTGGCTCTGACCTCCCTGACGTTTGGTGTTGGTGATCCTGGTGGCGAGTGCCAGTTGCGATGGTAGTCGTTCGAATGTTCCTCCAGAGTGTAGTTTCCTCCCATGGGCCACCAAGGAAGACGAGCTGGTGCCGACTGTGGTTGGTCCAGCGAGGGGACTTGCGGGTGTCGCTCGGTGACTGGTACCGGTGCTGGTGAGGTGCGGTTGCCAGCGAAGAAGTTCTGAGGGTCCACTCACTGCAAGAGGCTGGCGATGTTTTGGTCCATCTCGTCCAGGCGTCCTTCAGTGGCAGTTCTGTTGGTGACCGCATGCATGTCGACCAGATCGAAGATCTGATGGGCCCGCTGGATGATTGTCGTCGCCTCATAGTCTTCCGTTTCCTCCTGGTGAACCGCCCGGTGGATGCTCCTGACCATGCCTTCCAAGCTGCTGAGACGTGCTGCTAGCCTTTCGAGTTCCTGGGAGTTTGCCTCTGTTTGTTGAACTGTCGTGAGGTGTTGGGCCTGGATCGTTTGTTGGGACACCTGTTGTTCATGCCAGCAGACTGCCTATAGGTGGCACATGTCTACCCAGCTCATGTGAAAGCTGTTCCAGGCAGTGACTCGCCTCTCCATGTACCCTTCGAACAGTCGCGCTACGTCCCTTACCGATTCCAGGAGCGACCTCATCGCTTGGAGCTGCTCCACGATATCTGCATCTCTCTGATCAGCTTGCACCACCATGTTCATGCCATCCTCGAGCATTCGCCGCATATGTCCGATGTCGTGCCCGTAGCGACCCACCTCTCGAGACAGCCGCTGTGCAGTTTGTTCAAGTACTGCTCCGACGCCAGAAATCCGGAGGTATAGCTGTTCCAGAGAGGTATGTTCCCGGGGTGCCAGGCGGCCCGTAATCCTTCCAATACAGTATCCGACTTGGAAGATTGCTCCGAGGGATGTTGATATCGCGCGTTGACGAAGATGGGCGGACCAGGTAGCAACTGAACGTGTAGCAGATCGAAACAGAAGAAGGATCGGAGACCAGCCGAAGACGATGACAATGATGACGATGCTCGCGATGAGAGAGAGGAGGTAGAGAAGAAGGGCCTCTCTAAGTGCCATTTCTTGCACAATTCCTGAACGCATTTATCTTCAGCTTTCTGGACGTAGACAAGGATGTTGTAGAGGAGTGTGCAGTGTTCTTGGAGGGTGTAGGTGTGTTCGCTGTACTCGCTTAAGTAGTGTAGGAAGTCTTCGAGCGTGTTTGGTGTGTCGACTGCCCAAATCTTCCAGTTCAGGTGATCTCCTCTCACCAGGGTGTTCCGGGCCTGTTTTAACCGGCGTGGCAGCTGAGCCACTTCTTCTGCAGTAGTCTCGTAATACTCCACCGCGGACGTCCAAGGCAACTGGTAGGGTTCCCACAAGCTAGGGGATTGCTTACCGATATAGAACTTGATTAGCTTCTGTGCTTTGCAAAGAAGTCGTTCGAATTGGGAGAAGGTTCGATTATAGGCAGACCAAACCTGATATGTGCGTGCTACCGGGGGTATAGACACTGTACTGCCATTAGCAAAATCACATGCACTAAATAAAACCCTCCCAGGAGTCCCTTATACTTACATCGATAGATGGGGGCTACATCTATCACATGCAAGTAGGGGAGACCCAGGATTGGAGCAAAATTCTCATATTAGGACCAGTGCGGATCACTATAAGCAGATCAGAGATCTGCGCTTGGCATTCCCCTTGACTTGGTAAGGACCAAGTGAAAGGCCAAGTGCAGATCCCTCAGATTGATGCACCAGAACAAGTCCACTCACTCTGCTGATCTTGAGAAGCTATCTTGATCGTGGGAAAGTGCAAGATAGGGATAGTCAGGTAAACAATAAGGCACTAGTAGGGGTCAAGGGACCAGCCGTGCACTAGATACCTAAGATAGATTAGAGTGGTGCCTAAGGTGACTAAGTAGCAGTACAAAGAAGTCGTAGGCAATACAAAAGAATTTCGCTAAGGAACTTCTGGTGGCAGTGCTCGCTACTTATATACTTTCTAGAAAGTCCGTCACCTGATCCGTCCTTCCGCAGCACCGCCCCAACCGATTGTCGGCACAGCCCCCAACGCTTCTTTGGCACAGCCACTAGCCAATCCGGTGGCTGTGCGGAACCCCGCAACTCTGTCGCTTTCCGTTCCGTCCTTCTAGATCCTTCTTCTCCACATGGTCCTTGCCGAGTGCTAATAATGATGCCATCCCCTGCCAATCCTGTGGCTGTACACCTCCGAGCTAACCTGTCTGCTATTCCTGTCCCTGGTGCTCTCGGAGTTCTCGAAGGTTTCAGGTATAGCTCCATTCCAATACCAAGCTGTCTGTATTCATCGGAGATCTGCTTCTGTTCTGTTCCTGGATCCATCCAATGACGTGCCTGTTGTGTTCCGATAGTGTTCCTTCGATCGGTGAATCTCAGTTGCTGAGTCCGGGATAGGTTGCTGGGTTCTGGTAGAATATTCCCCAGTCGTATTCATTGGGGATGATGATCTCATCTGGTGCGGTGTCCCTGCCAATCAAGAAGGTGGCGATCGCTCCGTCGATCCCTGTGCTCGAGAAGCATCCACTTATGAGGATTGTTCCCTCCAGCGTGCCCCTCCAGCCGCTTGCGATTTGCCCTATCGTTATGTCCCATATATGCTTGAGATATTCTGGGGCATTGAGTGTCAGCGGCCATGTAACCTGTACCGCTGTCCTGTGGCATTCCTCGACATGTGGGGATTGACAGATCCATGCTGTGGCTGTTGCATTAGTGTAGTACATTTCTTCGTTTCCAGACCAGACCACTACTTCATTCTCGAAGGCTGTGAGGTAGTGGTTGTAGAGTACTTGGTGTTGTGTCCTGTGTGGGGAGTATCCATAGTTGGTTCAAATTGTGATTGGTTCTGTTCGTTCGATTATTCCCATTGTTTCCTCCAGTATGTCTTGTGCACATTCCCAGGCTTGTCTCCATGCCCATTGGCACTTTCTGCAGGAATGTACTGGTGGATTGTCTGCCCTTCTTGACCCAAAGGGGCAGTAGCAGAATCGTGTATAGTATCGCCGATCAGGTGCAAATCCTGCATCAGTCATAGTTTATCCTAGAATGGCAATCAGTCTATTTCCTTCTAACAGTGCCCAAGACTCCGAGCAGGCAAGAAGCCTAGCAGCGGGAGATGGAAATCAAGAGGAGCCAGGGGAGCCCATTACGGAAAAGGAAAAGGAAAGAAATCTCTTCACTGCCGGGAGATAGGGTTGGAATCCGATTCTGAGCTCGAGGAATTGGAGGATCTAAAGAGAGGGCCTCATCAACGTGCAAGGTGTCAGAATGGCATGAAGAATGACGACGAGGAGGAACCCGAGGAGGGTTTTTAGAGGCACACGCCGATGATCCAACGGATTGGCGTGGAAGTCTCATACGTCAGTGGACTACCATAAGAATCGACAACCGACATCCAAAGATCAAGATTAGATTATCGCAGGGGCAAATCAGGAACCAAGAAGTCGAAGCAATGATTGACTCAGGATTGGCGATATCTACAATCAGCCCGATAATGGTAAAGGACTTAAAGCTACACACCAAGCCCAATGCCAGCACACACGTAATCCGAAACACAGACAGCATGCTAAACAAAGACGGATGGAAGGAAGATGTGGTAGTCAATATGAATACAGGAATAACCAATGGATGGGTCCGCCTGGCAGTAGTCATGACTGCAGGAGATAGGCTTCTATTGAGAGCAGACTAGCTAAATCGGTACAGAGTCAACATCAACTGCGCAATAGGAGCAGTCACAGCAAGAGGAAGAACCACCTACATGATCGGCACGGAACACTTACGCCGATCACAAGAAGCTGTGATAGCGAAATGGCAGAAGAAGAAGACCAAACGAAAGAAGCCAGTACAACCCAGGAGAATAGTAACTACAAAACGGAAGCCTCGGTATCCAGACAAGGAAAGCAGTAATGAGGACGAGGAAGAATGGCTGAAGGCAACACCCCCATCCTCACCAACTAGGATGGTAGCGACGCCAATGCCAACCAAACCAGCTAGGCCAACAAAACTGCTGAAGCCTCATCTGCCGGTCGTACCATTCACACTACCAGGAATGCCAACCTTCGCACCAGAACAATTGAAACCCATGGAGGGAGTTGATGCACAAATAAGTCAAGAGCTAATACCTCCAAAACCTACCTACCCAGGAAATCCAGAGCAAGAATTCCGAGAGGGAAAATGGGTCACTAGTTGGAAGGGACACAAAGTCAGGATTGTTGAAGGAGCTCTCGACTGGATCGTAATCATCAAGGACAAATTCGCCAGCTTCAAGACTAGGGAGGCAATGGAGCTTCATATTAAATGCAAAGCATATCTACGATCCATCAGTAGATATGATGCAACTAGACTCGAGTTGCTCTATGGACCATACTACCCAGCATTGCTAGAAGACATTGCAAATGGAGCGCGATGGATCTATGATTACGAACAAGAATGTGTAGCGGCGCAGGAACGAGAGCGAAGGAGAGTGAAAAGTGGCAACCAGAGACAAGCACTTCCACTGGCACCAGGACTAGGAAAGAGGCAGAAATCTGAAACCGACGAAGGAGGATCGGTCTATGCAGACTCTGAAAGGAGGAATTGGACTGAGGAAGCATCGGCTGTCATTCGCCAGATGCAAGTAAAGCAGCGGGAGTCCATTCCGTCGTCAGGCAAGGAGATTAACATAATCATCGGAGCTGAGCCGATGGCTCCAACCTTGTTTGGAAGGCACATGGCTAGTAGACGTCGTAGGAATGTCGAACGTCAGGCTCGGTCCATGCAAACTCTAAAAGGAGGGATTGGACTACACTGAAGGAGAGATGAGCTACTCCCAGTGGGGCGTCCACTGATCAAGTGACGTCTGTCTAAGTACCCAGACGGTCTTCATCGGGTAGGCCTGGGGAACAGAGAGAAAGGGACAATGTGAAAACATACCACGGAATTAAAAGAAGGCACCGAAGTGGGTAGGCGATGGCCCACGCAATAGCGGTTCCACCGAGAATACTCCCATGCCGCATTAAGAAAGAATGGGGAAGCGGTCGGAAAGTACCCTCCAGCTCCTCAAGGTAGAGTGGTAGCTGTTGCTAAGGAATCAGGGGAATGGAACGAGGTACAAGACCCTGGTGCTAGTGGAAGCATGCTCCCCCAATGGGGTCAAGAGTTCAAGCTCCTAGATCGAAGGTACCTGCAAGCACTGGCTTGTGCAACAAAGCAGGAGAGGTCAGCGCGAAAAGGGAAAACTATGGTCACAACCACCACCATGAGAGGAGTACCACTAAATCACACTTCGCCCCGATCCCAGAAGCTGAATCTGATACTCAGCACTGGAAACTTTGTCCGAGCAATGGATACCGAGATCCGGAAACAACTTACCAAGTGGAACTCTGTAGCACAAAAGTATGCTCAGGAAAAGGCTCTGAAGGAGGAAAGGTTGGCAGACAGCAAGGAATGACCCCTCAAGGAATTAGTACCTCCACAACTCTGGAAGTACTTAGATAGATTCGATAAGGAACACGCAAAACGATTGCCCAAGTCAACTAAGTGGGATATGAAAATCGAACTCGTGGAAGAAGCAGAACTTCCGAAACCCGGACCAGTATACAGCCTATTGCCGGCAGAACGACAAGCAGTGGAAGAATTCATCAAGGATAATCTAGAAAGAGGATGGATCCGAAGAGTCGACAACCAATTGGCACCTCAAGACAAAACATCTGTCTGTGCCCCGGTATTCTTCGTCGGCAAGAAAGATGCAGGCGCCAGGCTGGTAATCGACTACTGAGCCATCAACAAGATTTACAAACCAGATCCTTCTCCTATTCCACTCCTTCATTCGTTACCAGACGAACTGGCGACAGCTACATAGTTTACGACCCTTGATTTGCGAAGTGGATACAACAACTTGCGCATACACCCAGGTCACAAGAAATTTGCGGCGTTTAGAATGCACCGAGGAGTATACCAACCCCTAGTCATGCAGTTCGGAATGATGAATTCACCAGCCATGTTCTAACGTGCAATGAACAAACTATTCGAAGATATGATTAGCAGAGAAGTGTTGGTCTACCTTGACGACATCATTATCTATGCCAAGACAGAAGAGAAATTGTAGGATATAACTCATAGGGTCATGAATCGACTCAGGGAAGCAGACTTCTACTGCAAGCCAGAGAAGTGCTACTTCACCCAGAGGGAGTTGGATTACCTCAGATTTGTGGACAACCAAGAAGGATTGAAGATGGACCCCTACAAAGCAAAAGCGATAGAGGAATGGCCAGACCTCCAATCGAAAACCGATATTTGACAGTTCATTAGACTCACCAACTTCTATAGGAAGTTTATCAACGGATTTGCCAAGATCGCAAGACCTTTAACGGAGCTAATGTCGGCCAAACAAACATTCACCTGGGGAGAACAACAGAAAGCAGCCTTTCAAGCATTAAAGGAAGCATTCACCTCAGCACCAATACTCAAGCGACCAGACTACAACCGCTGATTCATAGTAGAAACAGATGCTTCAGATCTAGGGATGGGGGCAGTTCTATCACAGGAATTTGACGATGGAATACTACACCCAATCGCCTACTGGTCAAATGCATATACTGGAGCAGAAAGAAACTACCCCATCATGAAGAAGGAACTTTTGGCGATAGTCAAAGTACTTGGGGTATGGTGACATCACCTCCAAGGAGTGCCGAACGAATTGGCAACATGCATCCTGTGCGATCAGACAAACCTACGATACTACATGCAGAAACAGAAAGTACCCAGTCAGACCGAAAACTGGGTGGCATTCCTATCCAACTTTAAGTTTACAATCGAGTACCGACCAGGAGCAAAGAATGCTCGTGCAGATGCACTATCCAGACGACCAGACTACGGAATAGAAGAAGAAAAGAAGGAATCAGTGAAGAGATCCGTCACGTGCTACGAGCGGATCAGTCGCGAGATACGGTTTGGGCAAGTGAGACCGATCGATGAAGTCACGTGACAAAGCGTGCCACACAAAGGCTCAACATCGTCAACCGCCTCCAGGAGTACCGAAGGAAGCTATCGACACAAGGTACCGGCACGAGAACCCCCTAGAGCATCCCTTCTTCCTCCCACCTCGCTTCCCGCTCCGGAATTCTGAATGGACAACTCGGAGGAGCCATCCGAACGTGCCCTCCTCAAGCCTCCCAAGCCAATGTGAATGTATGCTTTCCTTTGTTTCCTTTATCCCTTTCTACATGCCCGCCTGCGCTTCGCCTATGCCCCGTTCGTCGTGTTCCCCCATTATGCGTCCCCTTTGGTCAGTTCTTGTCAGGTCCCCCTCGGTCCACCTTTCCTTTCGCCTTTGTTTAGATATGCACCCCTTTTCCCCCGCATGCACTCTCCTACTCGTCCTATGGCTCTGCTCCCCCTGAATGACATACCCCATGCCCTTCATTTCCCTTGTCAGCCTTTGATCCCTTAGAGTTCCTCGACCCTTTCGCGTATGCACCCCCCTTTTCTTCCTATGCCTATCTCTGCCTTTCGGCTTCGTCTCAAAGGCTCATGGACCACAGTATTATAAATAGAGCTTGGATGTAGTAGGGAGAAGCTCAGTGAATCCTATGGTACCAGTTCTACGTTCTATCGTTCGTCCCTAAGCTCTCTAAGTCGGTTACAGCTTGGAAAGACTTCGATCCTATCAAGGACTCGCCACACCTCGTAATTCTCGAGTCTCTTAGCTATCTCATTGTCACTAGTCGTGGCCACGGCCATCCTAGACTGTTAGAAGGTGTCTGGTAAACGTTCCGGACGTTCCTCTAGCAGTACTCGCCGTTCCGAGCACCGTTTCCATCGTTCCGCGCATTCCGAAACAAAGGTCAGGCCTCGTCGATCCTGCCCCGCGTCTCAGATTTAGTCTTCGAAACACAGCCACTTACGCTTCTCGTCGATCCCCGAGTCTAATCCAGCTTCTCCCGCCGCTTCCGTGCCTGGCACTCCCCCTACCTCAGCTCCTGCCCTTCCTCCTCACCGGATCTGCCTCGGATCCTCCATCCCTCCACCGGTACTCCTCCGGATCACCCAGGTAGGCTCTTGCCAACTCACCTTCAATCCTTTGGCTCTTCGGAGACCACAGGAGTTTTCATCTGGCTGCCCCACTGAGGCAGGTTAAGCCAACCCTTCCTTCGTAACCACCAAACCCCAAAGGCACCATTAGTACCAGAGGCAGGGCTCGACGCCAGGCCTCACAGCCGATTCCAGTTCCTCCCTCAGCACCAGCCTGTAACACCCGCTCACGTTCTAGACAACCATCCGACACCGTCACCCCGCAGTCTTCCTCACAAAGCGCTATATCGTCTCCCTTAACCGAGCCTGGTCTAGAAGTCGTCCAGGAGGAAGAAACCTATCCTTCGGAGCAATCCCCGTCAGTCCCAGAAATCGACTTTAGCGAGCTCAGATCGGTTTCGTTTACGCCAGGATCCTTCCCTTCCGAGCCATTTTCGTCATTGCTACCCTCCTCACAATCAAACTCCCCCGCCGTAGAAGAAGAATCTGAAGAAGAGGACCCCACAGTCAGATTCACATTCCCCGCAGCCTCCACAACAACCAGTCAGCCACCTCGAGCTGATTCTTCGCTGCCTAGACTCCTCCGAGCTACAGAAATCCAACTCGCTATTGCCCAGCTCGCCTCTGATCAACGCGTACTTCAGCAACTCCAACAGAACGCCCAAGTCCTGAGTCGAGCAAGCACCAGAGTACCTAATAGAATGGCCAACCGACCCCCGCTAAGGAGCTCGAAGCACGCGCCCCATTTCGATGGGAGTGACCCTAAAGCCTTAAACCGATTTATCGAAGACGTCGAGACGATCGCCGCCGACACCACATGGACGGCAGAGGAAATCATTAGGAAAGGATTCCTCTACTACTCCAGCACAGAGGTCGCGGAGTTGTGGGGAACCTTGCCTGAAACCAAAAAACAGAACCCGTCGTTGAATACCCTCAAGGATCAGTTGCGGTCCTTGTATCCGGTGCTCGCCTCCGGAAAGCGTTATTCTCGCGGAGAATTAGAGCAGCTAGTAACCACCTGGTCCGAGACGAAGATTAATTCCCGAGACGATTTGGGACGTTACCGACGCGAGTTCCTGATCCGCAGCTCGTACCTGGTCGAGATCAACAAGATTACCGAGGTGGAAGCACAGCACGCGTTCCTTCGAGGAATCACCGGAGATCTCAGGATGCACCTCCTCCATCGTCTCGAGATCAAGGAGCCCGATCACGAAGACGGGGACCCTTACGAAATAGACACCATTTTCAAGCACGCCGACTTCATCCTAGGGGGAACCTCGTTCTCTGCACAAGCGTCGCAGGGGGCACGCAGCACCATCAGCCCCTCAGTCCAAATCAAGAAAGAAGAAGCAAATCTTGCCGCAGTCATGGACGCTTTGAAGGACCTCAAGACCCACCCGATGCCCTTTCTAGAGGGCAGCCTTCGAACCGAGCACCTCCCTCGACCCTCGCCAGAACCTTACGGCTACGAGGCCCCCGGGCTGTGCATTTTGTAGTGACCCGGGCCACTTCATTCGCTCGTGCCCAAAAGTCACCGAATACATCCAGGCCGGTAAATGCGCTCGGAACGCCGACGGGAAGATCGTGCTAGCTAACGGATACTACGTACCCAACGCTGTCCAGGGGAAGAACCTCATGGAGCGTGTCGACAAGGCTCGGGAAGGCGAAACGAGCCACTCAGTCAACCTGATCGATACAACCAAGGACCTCGCAATCGCGACCGTCCCACAGAACTCGTACACCTCGGCTACGATCAAAGAAATCGACGACGACGGGGAGGATGAAGATGAGCAAGCAATGCTGGAGGTAGCCAGGCTAGAGGTCATGCTGAACGAAGCTAAGAGGAAGACGTCTGGAGGTCGAAAGAAATTTGACGGCGTCGAAATCCCAGCTAGACAGGGGCCATCTTCCAAAGTCACATCGAACAAACCCCAATCACCTCCCGCGCAGCAAGCTGACTCAAGTCTTCCTCGCCCTTCACAGAAAGCACCGCAGCCGGACGATATAAGTAAACAACGCCCTCAGCCACAGTTTCGTCTCCTAGCCCCCATCGAAGACCCCACTCTCGTCCCTAAGGTCGTCAATCGACTCCTTGACCAGAACGTGACAGTCTCACAGAGGGAGCTGTTAGCTATCGCCCCCGATGCCAGAAAAATGATCAAAGAATTGACGACCCTCAAGAAAATTCCGGCGAACGAAGCCCACATAGTCGTTTCGGATCGACCGGAACCCTTCGCGGATCGACCGGAACGCACCCGGACGACGAACTCGACCTTTGCGATGGCAGAGGGACCCTTGGCCGAGAAGACACTACCCCTCCGAACGATCAGAGCCGTTGTCGAAGACTCCCTGGAGGTGGAATGCATCCTAGACCAGGGGGCATGCGTTAACGTAATACGCGAAGACCTTTGGGAAAAACTACGGATACCCCTCGAACCCGGAAAGACGATCACACTCGAGACCGCGGATTCTGGCAAGTCATCGACGCTAGGGTTGATCCCCAAGGCGAAGTTCAGCATCGCCGGGATCAGCGTCTGGCTCCCGGCTCATGTGATTCGTAGGGCTCCCTTCCAAGTCCTCCTCGGCAGACCCTTCTTCGCTGTCACGGAATGCGAGACTAAAGATTACAACTCTGGAGACCAACACGTAACCCTCACCGACCCCACCGACTACTCGAGGACGTGCAAAGTTGCCACCGGAGTAAGAACCACTTACTGCGACGAAATGCGGGATTTTCATCACTCGTCAAGGACCTGAGTACGGCGAATCAGCGAGACGGAGACAGAGCCGAAATATCTATTATGCATTCCCGTATTTCATCTATGTTTCTCACCACGAAAGCGTACAACAAACCTAAAGGAAAACGAAGAGACACCGAGACGCGACTGCGACTACCCGGAATTGGGAATTATCGAACCACGTGACTCGTGCGTGCTCGAATCGCCGCAAGACATCGACGATCCAGCTCTCTGGGCTTACAAGAAGGTCGCCCAGAAGGTTCGTCCCGTGCCGGGAGTTCTCCCCGAAGAATTTAGAGTCATTAGAAGGAAGCACCCGAACCCTCTGGAGGACATGCCCGAATTGCCCAAAAGACCGGTTCCATTCAAGCCAACAGGACGGCTTACGAAGGAACGATTGGACGATTTGAAGATTGGCAGCAACGAATTCTTGTGGCCGGAGGAGAAGAAACTCGTCGTCAACATGCTAATGATGCAGGAAGGAGCTCTCGCTTGGACTGAAGCAGAGCGAGGAACGTTCAGTCCCAAGTATTTCGATCCGATTCGCGTTCCGACAGTTCTGCACGTTCCGTGGGTCAACAAGAACATTCCCATACCCCCAGGGATTCGAGACCGCGCCATCGAATTACTCAGAGAAAAGCTAAAGAACGGTGCGCTCGAGCATTCGAATTCCTCTTATCGCTCACGATGGTTCTGCTTGGTCAAGAAGGACGGAGTGGCATTGCGATCAATTATTGACCTACAGAACCTGAATGCCGTCACGATCCGCGACGCAGCCGTGCCACCCAACATGGAGACCCTTGCTGAAAGCTGCGGAGGACGCGGATGCTACACAGAGCTCGACCTGTTCGTAGCGTTCGACCAGAGGGAACTCGACGAGCGATCCAGGGACCTTACCACTTTCCAAACCCCCTTGGGAGCGCTTCGACTTACAGTTTTACCCATGGGATACACCAACTCACTGCAGATCCTCCACAACGACGTAGCATTTATTCTGGAGGACGAGATACCACTAACCACCAATCCTTACGCCGACGACGTACCAGTCTTAGGCCCCCAAACACGCTACAAACTCGAAGATGGATCCTTCGAAACCCTACCAGAGAACCCGGGGATTCGCCGCTTCGTCTACGAGCACCTCTGCGACGTCAACCGAATTCTACAACGCATGAAAGCCGTCGGAGGAACGTTCTCCGGCAAGAAGCTCATTCCCTGCAAAGAAACGGCCACCTTCGTAGGGCACCAGCTCACCTACTTGGGAAGGGAAGCCGACGAGTCGAAAATACAACGAATCAGAGACTGGCCTTTGTGCCGCACCATCACTGAAGTAAAAGGCTTCCTCGGAACAGTAGGGGTGCTTCGTGTGTTCGTCAAAGACTTCGCCCGTATGGCTAGGCCTCTCAATCGACTCACGCGCAAGAACCTGGTCTTCCATTGGGGAGATGAAGAGCAAGAATCGATGGACATGTTAAAGGAAGCCGTTCTACATTGCCCTGCTCTATGCGCTATCAATTACGATTCCGAGAACGAAGTCGTTCTAGCCGTCGACTCATCGGTCATCGGGGTCGGCTGGTATTTAGGACAAGAACACCCCGACGGACGCCGAAGGATCAACCGCTTCGGATCGACCAACTGGAATCAGACGCAATCACAGTATTCCCAGCCAAAAATCGAGTTATTTGGCTTGTTCCGAGCATTACACGCGTGTCGGTTACACCTCATCGGAGTCAAGAACCTGGTAGTGGAAATGGACGCCGCGTACATCAAGGGCATGATCAACAACCCCGACCTGCAGCCAAACGCTACAATAAATCGATGGATCGCCGGAATACTACTCTTCAACTTCAAGCTACGACACATCCCGGCCACGGATTTCAAGTGCACGGACGGCCTCTCGAGACGACGACCGGCTCCGGAAGACCCACCGGTTGAAGAAGATTATGAAGAATGGATGGATCGAACATATGGTTTCGCCCTCGGATCGGTTTTCGCATCGACCTTCGCATCGACCGGATCCCAGGTCGCCGATCAATTTCCCTATACGGACGACCAGCTAGCGAAGGATCGACGGCTCAATGACGTCAAGCGCTTCCTCGAAGACCCAACTAATTTCCCCGCCAAGTACTCGGATCCTTTAACCCCGCTAATCAGGTACGCGACGCAGTTCTTCCTTCGGGATGGAGTCCTCTTCCGCAAAGCAACTCGGAACGACCGGCACCAGCTTGTCGTCCCTCCGGAACGCAGATGGAGGTTAGTACGAGAAGCCCACGATGACCTAGGACACAAAGGGATATTTTCAGTCAGGATGCGGTTACAACTACGATTTTGGTGGCCCTCACTCGGTCCGGATGTCAAATATTTCATTCGAACGTGCCACCAGTGTCAGATTCGACAGACCATTCAACTAGCCATTCCACCATCGGTCCCCGAACTCGCCCCAATCTTCCACCGGATCCATATAGACACAAAGACGATGCCAAGAGCCAGAGGATACCGTTACATCGTGCAAGCTAGGTGCTCGCTTTCAGCATATCCCGAATTTCGATTGCTACGGACCGAAACAGCGAGAACGCTCGGTCAATTCATATTCGAAGACCTTCTCTGTCGGTACGGAGCGTGCCCGGAGTTGGTAACTGATAACGGCAAACCATTTGTCGCGGCCTTGGACTACCTGAAGGACCGATACAAGATCAATCACATTCGCATCTCGACATACAACTCTCGAGCGAACGGACTTGTCGAGCGAAGGCACTACGACGTTCAAGAGGCCCTCATCAAGTCTGCAGACGGAAATGACAAGAAGTGGCACGAACACGCCTACTCGGTATTCTGGGCCGAAAGAATCACCATACACAAGTCTACCGGTACTCGCCATACTTCCTAGTCCACGGAGTCGAACCGATACTCCCCTTCGATCTGTCCGAAGCAACTTTCCTCGCACCCGCCCTAGATTCCCCACTCTCGACAACAGACCTCATCGCCACCCGAGCCCGACAGTTACAGAAACGACCCGCAGATCTCGAACGGGTAGCACGCCAGGTCAAGGAAGCCCGAGAATCGTACGCTCGACACGCCGAACAAGTGAATCGGAACCGTATCAAAGATTACAACTTCGCTCCCGGACGACTAGTTCTCATCCGGAACTCCCGCATCAAGATGGAACTCAATCGGAAGACCAAGCCACGCTACCTCGGACCGTTCGTAGTCGTCCGAAGAACGCAAGGAGGATCATACATGGTAGCAGAACTCGATGGCGCCGTTGCGCATCACCGAATCGCTGCATTCCGGCTCATCCCCTACTTCCCTCGACCTCACCTCAACGTTCCGGTCACCCGCCTTGTAGACGACGAGGAGACCGCAAAGGGTACGGACAAGAACGATCGTCGCGAAAGCGACCCTGACACCGACGAGACTGCCAGCGACGAGGAATCTGACCTCGCAGGGGCTACGCCCTGAGTCCGAGCCCGGCATATTCGAAATTATCGAATGCCCTCCAAGGACCCGCGCTCACCGCTAAGCCCCTTCCCTCCCTACCTCTCCAACTACTTCAAATCCCAACACCACTTCTCGATCCAGACACCACCCCTCAAACATCACTTCTAAATCCTGATCTAAGAATTCATTCCCCGCCATTCTATCCCCCCCAGTCCCTTAATCCTGTACTAACAAACGCGACCCACAGGCCTCGGATCGACCGGACCCAAGAGTTCCGAGAAGACACTCGCCCCGGATCCGAGACACCCTGGTGTCACATGACGCATTTCTTTCCTTTTCCGTCCTTGCTCCTCATCTTCTCTCTGTTCGCCATCGCTCAAACAGCTCCATAATCCTTACACAACACGTGGAAGACCACCAAATCCTTATACAAAAAACTTCAAAAATTTACACTAGTACATAAAAACTACTACAGTCCAGAGTTTTTCTTTCTTTCTCTTTTTTTTTTTTCCTTTTTTTTCTTTCTTTTCCCTCCCCAGCAGACAGTAATACGAAGTATACTTCGCATTAATTATTCGCCCTCTCCTTCCCCTTCCTACGAGAAACTACCTCCTCCCCATCTTCTTCATCTTCATCTTCATCTTCATCTTCATCTTCGTCTCTCCACCCCTCCTTTTTCCTCACTTCCCGTTCCACCTCATCCAGCGACTGCATCAGACCCTCCAGAGCCCCAGTCATCTGCTTCACCGCGCGGTACATCGAACGTACCTCGTACTGCATCCCCGCCACTTTGAAATGGAGATTGCTCTCCCCTGAAAGACGTTCAAGGGGCCCTCGAGAGGACCCCTCTACAAACTCCCCGATGCGACGAGAAGACCCAGACGGAGATACCCTCCTTGTCCTGGATCGTCGCGCCTCGCTCCGCGTCGGTCTTGCTATCCCCTCCTCCACCCGCTCCTGCCGTTTCGCCTTGCCCTTCGTCGCCCAATCGCACCGGACGTGCGACCGCTTGCAGAACCGGCACGTCAGGCCGAGGACCCCTACGCAGTCCAGTTTCCTCTCCCGACAATACGTGCACGCGAGCGTGTGACAGATCTCTCCCGCGGCCAGTTCAACCTCTTCGATTTCGACTTCGGCCTGCGCGAGTCGTCGCTTAATGGCCTCCATACGACTGTTGCTGTTGCTGTTGTTGTTGTTGTTGTTGTTGTTGTTGTTGTTGCTGTTGGTGTTGTTATTGCTGTCGCCGCCATCGTAGTTGCCGTTGCTGCGGTCAAGCCCAGACCCGCCAAGATCGAAGCCACCGCCGGAAGTCTCAGGAAGGTCGACCGCATCCACCACTGGAACCACATCAGGAGACGCGGGAGACTCGTCCACGGTCGCTCGTTCGAAACCGGGACCGCTCGTGGTCTCGATGTCAGCCTGAATTTCGGGATCGAGTAGCACGTCACTAGCATACAGCCCACCGAACGTCCCGAAGTCGTCATCGTAAGGACCATCGTCGTCACATACCGAAGGGCTCGCCATGCGCACGTCTACAGCCGACGCGGGCTCAGTCCCAATCCCAGTCGCAATAGGCACGGATTGCTCGCCGGAGGCTGGGCCAGCTACTGCGCGCTCGCTCTCCATCTCTTCCCCTATCTCGCTCTCGTTCGGCGAAAGTATCCGCCTTCGAGACGTCCGACGATTCAACCTCGGCCTCGTCAGCTCCGAGTGCTGCCGCTGCTGCTCAAGGAGCTCGTCGAGCCGCCGCGCATCGTCGTCCCGATCCGCCCGCTCAGCTATCTCCGCCGCAACGTACTCCGCCGCCAGCTGAGACCCTGCCCGAACGAATGGAGGAAGTTTCACGTCTGCCCGCTGGTTTGAACCCTCGTAAGACCGCCTCGCTCCAACATAAACGGGATCCGAGCGATCCGACCTGAGATCCGAGAGTTCCGGAACCAACGCGAAGGCGTTCTGCCATCGGTCGGTTTGCTGTTGTTGTTGCTGTCGCAGCTCGTCCATAATCCGTCGTGCGCCCTGATGGTGGTGGTCGTTTGCCATCGTTGACAACCGATCCCACAGCCTGACAGCTGACGCCCTCAGCCCTCGAATTACCATGTCGGACCACACACGTGTTCGCCTCGACTGCAGCATTACGTATCGTCGCTCATACAGAGACATGCGGCTCTGGAAATGAGCAACAAATGGTCACTACAGGCCATGATACCCACGAAATAAAAATGACACTCACCGAAACCTCCACTATGGTCTCGAAGTACTCCCCAGCTCCTCGTCCGTGGACTCTAGCAAATCGTAAACCGAACGCCGCCGGAGGACCTCAATCTCCAGGTCGCTCGTCCAAGTCTCCAGCAGCCCCTCGATGCGATTCATCTCCGCAAGGAGCTGCATGTCGTTCTGCACGTCGAGCACCCACCAGTAGGCATCCATGGTTGACGAAGTGAAGGACTCGAGGTAACGCCAAAAAGTTTGAACGCGACCAAGGATCCGCGATTGCCGAATATGGAGTGTGACTGAGGACAGTCACAATTTGAAGATCCCGGGAGATGAAGAGATCCGTCACGTGCTACGAGCGGATCAGTCGCGAGATACGGTTTAGGCAAGTGAGACCGATCGACGGAGTCACGTGACAAAGCGTGCCACACAAAGGCTCAACGTCGTCGACCGCCTCCAGGAGTACCGAAGGAAGCTATCGACACAAGGTACCGGCACAAGAACCCCATAGAGCATCCCTTCTTCCTCCCTCCCCGCTTCCCGCTCCGGAATTCCGAATGGACAACTCGGAGGAGCCATCCGAACGTGCCCTCCTCAAGCCTCCCAAGCCAATGTGAATGTATGCCTTCCTTTGTTTCCTTTATCCCTTTCTACATGCCCGCCTGCGCGTCGCCTATGCCCCGTTCGTCGTGTTCCCCCATTATGAGTCCCCTTTGGTCAGTTCTTGTCAGGTCCCCCTCGGTCCGCCTTTCCTTTCGCCTTTGTTTAGATATGCACCCCTTTTCCCCCGCATGTGCTCTCCTACTCGTCCTATGGCTCTGCTCCCCCTGAATGACGTACCCCATGCCCTTCATTTCCCTTGTCAGCCTTTGATCCCTTAGAGTTCCTCGACCCTTTCGCGTATGCACCCCCCTTTTCTTCCTATGCCTATCTCTGCCTTTCGGCTTCGTCTCAAAGGCTCATGGACCACAGTATTATAAATAGAGCTTGGATGTAGTAGGGAGAAGGTCAGCGAATCCTATGGTACCAGTTCTACGTTCTATCGTTCGTCCCAAAGCTCTCTAAGTCGGTTACAGCTTGGGAAGACTTCGATCCTATCAACGACTCGCCACACCTCGTAATTCTCGGGTCTCCTAGCTACCTCATTGTCACTAGTCGTAGCCACGGTTGTCCTAGACCGTCAGGAGCTGTCCGGTAAACGTTCCGGACATTCCTCTAGCAGCACTCGCCGTTCCGAGCACCGTTTCCGTCGTTCTGCGCGTTCCGAAACAAAGGTCAGGCCTCGTCGATCCTGCCCCGCGTCTCAGTTTTAGTCTTCGAAACACAGCCACTTACGCTTCTCGTCGATCCCCGAGTCTAATCCAGCTTCTCCCGCTGCTTCCGTGCCTGGCACTCCCCCTACCTCAGCTCCTGCCCTTCCTCCTCACCGGATCCGCCTCGGATCGTCCATCCCTCCACCGGTACTCCTCCGGATCACCCAGGTAGGCTCCTGCCAACTCACCTTCAATCCCTTGGCTCTTCGGAGACCACTGGAGTTTTCAACGTAAGTTAGAATGCACTAAATGGTGTCTAAAATGTAGTCATATTGTGAGACTACACATCTAGCTTTTGTTGGTCAAAGGCTATAAAAAGGTCCAGTATTATGTAGCATGAGTGGCTGCCAAAGGACTCAGCGATGTGCTCAGTCGGGTATGGGACTGACAGGTTGCGGACTGATACTGCATTGAGCGGTTGAAGGTTGTGTACCAGTCAGAGTGACTGTTAGGTCGAGTTCAGTAGATCATCACTAAGATGGGCTGATTTGATGCTAGAATTCAACACACTAGTACAAGATGGTGGTAAGTAGATATATTAGTGAACAAGTGAGCAGTTAGTAGCTACCTAGTATAAGGTGGTGGTAAGTAGAAAAGCAAGACAGGGGATCTCTACTCTACCGACCAACTACTTATACTTTAGAAGTGTGAGAAAAGGTAGACGAACTAAAGAAAGGATAAACAAGTGACAATAAAGGTAAACATGGTGCACAGACTATGGTGACTAAGTGAACAAACAAAAGGAGATGAAAGGAAGAAAAGAAAGAGAAATAAAGTGGTTGGTAATCTAAAGGGCTTGAGGTTCGAGTCCATGAGCAGGTGAGATTAATGTTAAGCAGAATTAGAAGTAAAGAAGGAAAAAGAAAAGAAAGAAATGAATAAATTCCTGACAGTGACTTTCCGTTCTTCTTTAGGACGTAGAACCAGGAGAACTGGTATGACGAGTTTGAAGGTTCATAGATGCTGGAGTCAATTTTGTCTTTGATAATTTTCACCACCTGGTCGAAAATTTCTAGCAGGATCGAGATATTCTTCATAGCTCAAGGTATGTATTTCACGGTTAGAATCAGAATTGGCAGGAAGTAGTCGTAGTTTAGGCATCTCTTTTTGAACTCATCCCACACTAGAGTAGAATCATGCTGGTAGAGGACCCAGTATACTAACTTTTTTTTTTTCGGGTTCTAGAAACTGGCTTGGGTCTATGTTGAGGTTCTCATATCATTCTTGCATAAAGTGTCATCCTGGGGTGAAGTCAGGTAGGTGGTATAGGAGTTGTGGGATGTTATTGAGTGGATCCAGATACAGGAATTGGAGGATGCAGTAGTCTTCTGGGAGTATCGCAGGAATCGGTTTAATGCGTTGTGCAACCTTTTTGTATTTATAGGAAGGGGCCGGTTGAGCAGCCAATGTAGGATTAGGTGATGGTTATGCATCGGGACATACATGAGTGAGTGCTAGTGCTAGTGGAAAGATGTTTTTGGTATTTGATGTTTTGAGAATATATACTGCAAGTTTGATAGCGTTGTGTAGAAATGAAATATTTACTTGTGTATTATGTCAGATGCTGCAGTATTGACCTAGGAGTCTAGAGGTATGTAGCCTGATGTGACCTTGCATGATGGGGCAGTCATTTTGAGTCCAGATGCTGAGGTCTGTATACCCCTGTGCACTGAACGGTGGGTACCATAGCTGATTCAATTATGAGGGTATGTTCATTCTCTAATTTGTGGTTAATGCAGGCTCTTATGTATGTGAAGAAGGGACAGCCCAAGAGCAGTTCAAATGGGGTATGTTCCATGACTTGTACCTGGACGACTAGAGACAGGTGTTCGATGTTGAGGCAGACACATGAGATGAGACCGATAGAGTGCGAGATTTCTGTGTCGGTGGTCTCGACTGATATAGCTTCTGTAATGACAGCAGGTGATCTGAGATCCAACCATATATGTTTCAGGATTACTATAAATGAGGACCCAGTGTCGATTAGTGCTCTTGCCTGTATTTTGCTGTCTAGTCATAGATTTATTTCACAGAGCATGACATTTGGCAGAGCGATACTTGTTGCTTCTTCTGTTTCTACTGTTGGTGATCCTGGTCGGGGGTGAGATACATACATAGCCTCTTCTACCTTGGTAATTGATCTCGGGGGCTCACACCTGCCTGAAACGAACTCTCAGCTTTGGTGGCACAGGTCTTGTGAGGCTGCCAGTAGTTCCTTGACACTGAGCATGACCGAGGTGTTCAACATTTTCTAAAATACCTCTTCTGATACGGCGAGGTCAGATGTCGAGGCAATTATTCGGTACTGCAGTCTCCAGCACAGGTCGGCAGTCCCTAGTTGGTTAGCGTGTTTTGGCATGGGACCTCCCCTTTCGGGGTGTATCTGCATACATATATCGGGTTCTTAGCTCTCGGGGCCTTCAGTGATTCTTAGCGGAACCCTTGTCTGTTTCTCTAAGATTTCTTCATCTCACGATGTATCCTTTGGGGTAGGTGGCAGACTATCTTCTTTTTAGTGCTCGATTGTAGTCCTCCTTGAGGGTCTGGGCATCAGTGGCAGCTGGCATGGCATTCTATCAGTTCTGAGTGTCAGCACAATAACTGGTTTTATGAATTAGACCAACTTTCTGTTCTTCCTAGATGGGATCTCCACTTTGTTGAAAGTCTGCTTCAGGCCCATACATTTATTGACCACGGTTGTAGTTTCTAGCTCTTTGTCTTTGGAGTCGAGTTCATCAAAGATGTCTCGACTAATATCTGTAAGGGCCACATTCTCGGGTTCGGTCTCACTATCACTACTTCATGACTCAAGACATCCCTGACCATAACCTTGTGTTGTGTTATCAAGCCTTTGGATTTCGAAGAAGTTGGCCTTGCTAACCTCTCTTCATATTATGGCAGGTTGTATCCCCATTCATCCTGTAGGGTCTGACGTTTAGGCCGCTACAGCTGAGACATGAGGTGGAATGTCCTGAATAAAGTAAATTGGAAGTGCAACTCCTTGTAGGATCTCCTCTGGGTGTTCATTGTAGTATTAATCAACTCAGTCGAGCAGTGAGAGACTGTTGGCATATCACGAGATCTGTCGCTCCAACAGGATAACCAGGTAGCCAGCTTTGTCATTAATAACCAGTCCTTTATTGATGAGCATGACTCTTGTTAGACAGCTGGCTGCTCAGTGGTTTGTGCTGGAGCAGACTGCACAGTCTGTGGGTTAAGGCTGGGCCTGTGGCTGGCTTGTAATCAGTCAGGTCTGGACCAGTTTCAGTCTCGATTGTCCTTTGAGGTATGTCAAGATTTTGTTCAGGAGCTGCTGCATCTCTGATTTCTCTTTCTTTACCTGCACCTTCTGTTAGCTCTGTTTGACCTATGTGTCCAATATCGGTAGGATCTGGTACTGGCCGCTTGGGACTGGGATTATTTGTTCCTTGAGCAGCAGTAAGGTACTGCTTAATAGTATCTGCTGTAGTTCTTAGACTATGGTATCAACATCTCACAAAACTCTGGCTGAGTGGTGGTGGTTGATAAATTGAAGGGAAAGGTCAAGTTCCTTGTTGAGTGCCAGATGTAGTCCTTCTCTAAATATCTGCTTGCGGTCAAACTCCAAGATCAGGTTTGCTCTGTTTAGGTATAACAAGATCTGCTGGAAGCTTTATTGGTACTCTCTGAGGGCTGCCGTGATTGGAATTATTGATCCTGCTGATGCATATATTAGAGACCAGAGGTCTGCTAGCATGTATTGAACCATCACATTCGAGTAGAACTTTAGCACGGCCTCTCTGAAGCTAGAGAAGCTGTCACCTCAGGCTTCTAGAAGATCATACCATAGGACCTCTTCTCCGATCAGGATATAGAATTGGGCCCATGCAATCATCTGCATATCGGTGAGCTCAGCTGCTCTGTTATGCATGCTTACTTCATTGAAGAATCAGAGGATACTTCCAGGATCACCAGTGATGTTTAGGGTTGGTGCCCGGTAGTCCTTAAGATACGGCATCATTATTCTGGGTGTCAATGTATTCGGTCTAGATAGAGGGTGGGAGCTTGGATCTGCAAAAGAGTAAATTACACCAGTTCAATGAGGTAGCCAGTCTATGCACTTGTCTGAGGGGTGGCTTGGAGATTGCCTGGTAGTTCAACTGGTATATTTCTTCTTCAGTCTACATGTAACTGTGATAGAGGTTGTCGTTGGCAATGTAGTTGAAACCTTTGATAGCTCCTTCTGGCATGCCTGGCAGCCCTTCTACTAGATCATTGTCTTCTTCTACAGGTCCTATACACATCTTGGGCAAAATTATAGACAGTCCTGTTCTAGTTATTGGTCTTGACAGTCCTGCTGGTGCCAGGCTACAAAGGCAATCACTCATAGAAAGGGAGGTTGATGATGCTGGGGCAAGAATGCATATAACAGCCCTAGGAGTTTTTGAGATGATAACTCTAGAAGTGGCACTTGGAGACCTGGGCACTGTGATACTACCAAGTTCTGTGAATCTCCCGGGGGGTGCTATTTCTGGCTTTGTAGTTACTTCTTGCTATAGCAAGTACAGGAGCACTTCTGGGACCTCAAAGATCATGCTGGATTGAGTCAGAATGGGCTGCAGGACCAGTAGAGGATTCTTGTGCTCGATCAAGACTGCATCTAAGGTAGCTTCAGAGTAGTCTCAGGTTGCTCGTATTTTCTAATATTAGAACATTAGAGAAAGGATCTAGTATGGTTGCCCTAGGATTGTAACTGAGGTGCTGCATTGGCTAGCTTTTTCTTAGAGATAGGATGACCATCTAGTGAGCTCTAAAGAGCCAAATAAGGCTAACTACTGAGACACTTTCTATCACCTCTCACAGTGGGCTCTAAAAGTGTTATAACTAGCTAGGTTCTACCTAAAAGGTGTGATCCAGATAAAGTCTGAAGTCTGTCTCAAGGAGAATACTAAGAGGTGTCTCAGAAAGGTAGGAGAGGTAATAGACGATTGGCCTATAAATAAGAAGGGAGGTTCGACAACCACCCTATAAGGAGAATGATGTGAAACTAGGCAATAAAGGAAGAAAGGAACACCTTAGAAACAGGTGGTGGACCCTCTGGTACTAGCAGTGAGATGCATGTGAGGTGGTCTAATAGATGGTCAGGAACTTCAAGGCCAGCGTGCAGTCAGTCGGCAGCTGACCAAGGGCATGCTAATAGTATATTAGGCAGAGTGTCAGCAGTCCCCTACCACACCTTCTGTGGGGCCGAGCAAGTTCTAACTATGGTTGGGTGGACTTGTTTGAGCTGGTGTCTTTTATGAGACAGGCGGTCAGTAGTATTTAGAGGAAAAACTAGCTGGATTGCACAAAGAGAGGGCTGTCAGGCTCTAGTCCTCTTCTACTCTGTCCTACTATATACAGGCCTTCTATATATATATGGCAGACTACACTACTGCAGGACTGAGTCTGAAGGGAGCAGGCTGAGAACTGTGAAGATTACGTAAGATCAGGATCAGGCTGTACTATTGTACCTGAGAGCCTGCTTGCACATACTGTACTTGACATGGCAGGGTGAACTATATACGACAAATGAGAAACTGATACTTGTTCTGATGGCAATGTTCTATCAGAATCTACTAAGCTGGGTGCCTGATAGATAGTCTGATGTATACCAGAGAGTTATACAACCTGGGTAATTGTAAAATGTACTTGGCAGGCTGGTCCGACAGTAGTTCCGATGTGTCCTACTAACTGAGCAGAACATGTGTGTGGTGGTGGTCTAGGTACTGTGGTCTTGGCAGACAATGGCATATGATAGATTGGGATAATAGATATGATCTGGCTGTTGGAGCCTGATTACTAGGACTGAATCGGGTGATCATTGGACCGATTGAGCTGTTGGAGCCCAATTGTTGATTCTAAGTCAGAGAGTGGTCAGATGGATATTCTGTAAGTTGAGCCACATAGCATAGTACAGTATACTACAGCAGCGAGAATATCATCAGTCACAGTTAGGTGGCTGCAGACTGAGTACCAGTTGGTTCTTCTATTGCTTTCTTGTATAGGTGTCTATATAGTGTATTCTTCTTAGCTGCTGTAGCTAAGTTATTGTAGCTTCAGCTAAGCTATCCTTGTACTTCCTCTCTGCTGTACTTTAACAGAGATTGCTTCTTCTTGCTACAGTTATTCAGCTGCTTTGTCTGTACTTACTGTGCTCTCCTGGTATTGGAGTTTCTTTGGTATCTGTAGGTACTTTTTCTGTTTCCTTGTGACTTAATTATTTCCTTTTCTGTCTTCGTACAGTAAGCTACTGTAAGAGATTGCTAGGCTTGGCTACCTCAGGATACTATTTGTAGAATGCTTCTACTAGTTCGTAGGCATTCTTTAGGTTATCTGGACCTTGCCTATGTTTATTCTGCATAGCCCGTCTACTTGATAAGATATTGAACTTTATTATTGCAGATTCTAGTATCATTGATCCTTTCTACTTCGTATTCAGGTTCTCCATTAACTTCCACTGGTGATAGTTCTGTCAGCTATGCTCACCCTAGATACTTCTTTCATCGGTATAGCTTCAAGAGGCTTGCATAAAATACGAGATATATTGGCATTATTTCAGATAAGCATAATCGATATGATACCTTCCTTACTGCCTTTTCGACTTTATAAGGCTCTGCCTATTGGATGACAAATTTTCTCATTGGCCCTAGTCTTGCTAAGTTCCTTGTGTCTAGTAACATCTCCTCTCCATTCTTGAAGTCTGGTAGTTTTCCATAATATAAGTCTGCATATAGCTTCATTGCTTTATTTGCCTTTCTAATGCTTATATAGGCTTCTTGCTATGCTTGTTGAAGCTCCTCTAGGTAATTTATTGCTTCTGGCATGTTTGCACCAGTACCATTTTGTGTTGTCTGATCTTGCACAAAATCCATGTGAGGGTTCTATCTATACAGTATATAGAATGGTGATTGACCTCTCGCACTGTGCTTTCGATTGTTATAGGCGAACTCTGCTATATCAAGATGTGTTGCCCAGTCTGTTTGATGATGGGACACATAACAGTATAGGTATTGTTCCAATGTCTGGCTGAGTCGCTCAGTTTGACCATCTGTTTGTGGATGATATACTGTACTAGTCTTCCATTTGACATCGATGAGTCGACAGAATCCCTTGAGGAACTGTGATATGAAGTTACTATCTCTGTTAGAGAGTATAACTTTTAAGGTCCCATAGTACTTGAAGATGAAGTGGCAATACAAGTCTGTTACTTGTTTGACATTAGGTATGCCAGCACAGGGGATGAATTGCCCTATTTTGATAAGTTGGTTGACTACAATGAATATCAAATCATAATCTTTATTGTTAACTGGTAGATTGGTGATTAGATAATAGGAGATGGCTTCCTATGGGCGGTAGGGTAGCTCTATTAGTTGCAATAGAGGATTCTGTCCTTTTCTTATAGGTTTTGATTGCTGGCATGCATCGTAGGATGCAACATTTCTTTGGGTGTCTTTTCAAAGATGAGGCCAGAAATACTTTTGCTCTAGAATCTCTATGGTCTTCGATATTCCTAGATGGCCTACGGTCTTGTAGTCATAGTGCCTTTACATTAGTAGACTTCATAGGTTGGGATTTGACAGGATCCATAATTTATCAGATACATAATGAAAGCTACTAATATGTCTGCACTTTTTACAAAGATTAGCATTATTATTATTTTTTTCAATAGCTGCCTATTCCTCCTTTACTTTCTGTATACTGTAGTCTCATCTAATAGTCTTGAGTATTAGATCAATAACTGTAACCTATTTAGTTTTGAGTTTGTACAATCTATTAACTTTAGTTTTACAGAGTGTTTCTCGTGTGATTTTATCTTAAGGTATTATCATCATCAATGTTTAACTCTTGCCTTTGCCTTTATGGTCTGGTCTTCTAGATAATGGGTTGGCCTGGTTATTCTTGCCTAGCCAATGAATTAGCTTATAGTTGTAAGTTAATAGTTTATTTGTCCATTACTTAAGCTTTTTCGAAAGCTTCTGGACAGTCATAAAGTATTGAAGATTAGCATAGTCAGTTCGAATGATAACCGGTTGCTTGACTCTGTATAATAAGTATCTCCATTCTACTAAGAATTAAATAATTGCATACATCTCCTTTTTGTATGTAGGCTAGTTGAGTTGAGCTCCTAATAGCTTCTTCAATATTGTTACCAAAAGTCTTAGTTCTCCCTTGTCATCCTATTGCTATAGGATAGCTCCAATTGTAAAGTCTGATGCATTCATTTCCAGGATGAATTATTTGTTATGGTCAAGGTATTGTAGTATGACTTTATCTTTAAATGCATCTTTAATATCTTAGAATACTTTTGCATATTTCTCTGTCCAGATGAACTTCCTAACTTATTTGACAAGTTTATTGATAGGTTGCATTTACTTTGCAAAGTCCTTGATGAATTATCGATAGAAATTACAGAATTCTTAGAATTTTTTAATTTAACGTTTTGTCATAGGTGTTGGCTATTCTTCAACTGCCTTAAGTTTGTAAAGATCCATTTGGATTTCATGTTCACCTACTACAAATCTTAGATAGTCTAGTTTTATCTGTAGGAAGTGATATTTCTCAATCTTCAAGTAAATGTCAAGTTCTCTGCACTTCTGCAGTATTTGTTGGAGTAGTTTCTAGTATTCTTCCTCAGTCTTAGTTTTGCTAATAAGATCATCTAGATAGATAAGTACTTCTTCATAGCATAGCCATTATTTGAAGTTCTCATTCATGAAGCATTAGAATATTGCTGGTGAGCTCTTCATTCCAAACATTATAACTAGTAGTTTGTAGATTGCATTTCTAACTTGAAATGCAGCTTTCTATTTATCTCCTTTCCTGATTTACAGATTGTTATATCCTGATCACATGTTAGAGGTAAAGAAATATTTGTTGCCTGCTACAGTAGACCATCTCATAGAGAATATGCTAAATTTGGGATTTTCTTATTCTAAATAAGATATTATTCTCTTGTGAATTATCACAGACATGTGATACTTGTAACAGTATGACTCAACACATGACGGGATTGAGGATAGGGGTGATGTTGTGTCATTGACTCCTCCCCTCTCCCCTCTCTGCTCCTCTTCCCCTCCCCTCCCCTTCTCCTCTCCCCTCCTCTATTATCTCATAATACTACTATAATAGATGCAAGTGATTCTGTCTAGCACAAGCAACTGTATTTACCGGTGACAGAGAGTGGAAAATTGATAGATCTGGTTGGATAGGTAACATAGTGTCAGGTGTTAAGGTGAGTACAGTTATTTTATTGCACATCAAGCAAGTTTACTCATAAATCTATAGAGTTATCATTACTACTATTTGAAGAACATATCAAGAGTGCTCTGTTTTTGAGTGCTGTAGGTCAAATAACAAAGATGACCATGCAATCGTCTTGTCTGCCGCTGTAGATCTAGTGTTCCAACTCCATCCACATTGCTATACAACAAGTACAGCTACTTTATCTTTTCACAAAGATGGATGCTCTCCTAGACTGACATTATGGTACTGGCCTTCTCATTGTCGCTTTCATCACTATCTGATATGTCATTAGGCTCAGATGAACCTCGGTCCAGTTCCTCCATATGCCTTCTGACCTCAGCAATTATCTCACTATCTGTCTCAGGGAACTGATGGTGAGTCTCTCCTATCTTCTGCTCCTCAGCTGGGTTGACCAGCTCATCTATGGTAAGTGGTTCTCCATGAACCCGATTACAAGCTCGCAGCTTATCAACACATTTCATAAGTGATGATTCTAGACTCGCTACTTGCTCTATATGCAACTTGGCTGGCTCTACCTGCATCTCAACATTGTATAGATTTAAGATAAGTAATGTACTATTCTTTTGAATGACAAAATTGACATATACTTTCATTTATAGGTGCTGTTAATTTATTAATACACGAGTGCATTAGCTTATTGACAGATTCAAGCGCTGCTATGCTATCATCTTCTACAGCAAGTATAGTGTTGAAGGCTAGTTTCCAGTCCTCATATTTGCATGTATCTTTGAGAAGATCTTGGAGTTCTGCTTCAGTCTGAGGTAGCGTCGTATTAATTCCTTGTGCAAATTTTATAATAATTTACCATGCTTTATTGGTAGATTATGGTAATTGATTATCGTTTTGCTTATTGGCTAACAACTCTTGCGTAGCCTCGCTGTGCTATCAGATTAATAGATGGAAAATATAAGAAAAGTCATAGGTAATGTACATTTTAGAATTCTGTTAGATTTTAGTATGATTCCAGCAATTACAGTATGTCTCTAGTGTAACTTCTTTCCATGCTTCCTCTGCCATTAATATTACTTTAAGTAAGTTAATCTTGTAGATATCAGATTTGCCTGCATCATCAAGTTCAATTGCACAAAGACAGAATGCACGACAGTAATGGGCCTTGAAATAGTAGATTATTCCAGCATCGAGTAGCTAAATATAAGATGTCATATTCGGAGCAAGAAATTCGATATGAATGTTGGTTGGTCTATATGCGATGAGATGCTCAGAGAAATTGTCTATAAGGAGACAGATGCATCGCTTTTGTTCTTAAAAGTATCTGTCTTATATTTTAATCCATCTAACAAGAATTTCTATTAAGTCAACTCATCCTCGGGGTACAAGATCTATTCTAACTCACTCCTCAAATAATGCAGCCGTCATCTATACTGTACTATTATTCCGGTAGTAGAATCCACGTTGTTGCGGTATTAATTTACCAAAATACTGTGGTTTCTTGTACTTTCCAATAAAGAATAGTTTAAGGATTTTGCTCCTATCTGCATTGTACACAAATCCAATAGTAATGCGAAGCTTTGCATTTATAGTTTTCTTGTCAGACATTTGCCTTTGTACTAATCCTCAATCAGGAGGTGCACTACAGATAATATGTTAACTAGTTGCATATAATTCAAGAACATGTAGGTACAATCCGAACAGTCCAGTCTCATCAAAATTAAACTGGTCGCATTTTTCATACTGACAAAGAATTGATAATAGATATGCTCGCTCTGTCTCAACATCAACAGTATTTACAGAGTTGGCTTCTCCATGACGATGAAACTCTTTCAAGCTGTATTTATTCTTAAATCAATACATTTACAGTAAGTAGAAAAATATACGACTCACACTTTACAAAATGGTAGAATCCATCCATTACTTTTCATCCTCTGCTCTTCCGGAACACTTATAGCCTTCTCAAGCTTGGCTTGCTTTGCTGCAAGCATAGGACCTGTAACCATTTTACCCTTCTCTTCCATGTGACCCAGCCACATTACACATGCAAGCTCAACATCTGGCCTTGTAACAATCTGTTCCCTTTTCATACTAAGGGTATTAACTTATAGAGACTCAACTTTAGCCTTCAACTATAATACAGTAGTATGAGTCCAACTAAGCACATTCTCTATTGCGTGAGTATACTTACTTTTTGTCTTTCTGTAGTACTAATATACTTTGATAAAGCACTTTGCATAAACTTAAGTGCTCCTTCTGAACGTGTTGCGAAATATTTAACAATATCCTCTTGTCTCATATGAGGATTCTTGTCATAGAAGTCAAGTACAGTGAGCCAGTCATTGCTGGTTAGAAGCTTTGACTTATGTTTTGGTGTAATAATGGCAGATGTTGCAGGAGCATTCTTGTCTTTTGGTTTGCATGATGGATAAGGCTTAGGCTTATCTTAAGGCTTTCATACTTTTGTACTAGAGATCATAGTGAGGTTGAGAGATAGAGCTGTGGATTTGCACGGTGTTTAAGTTACTTGATGTCAGCCACCCTCAATAGAACTGATGATCTGCTTATACAATTATATATCTCAAATAGAATATTATATAAATTCTTTATTCTGTATCAAGTTAGTAGATTTTTTGAAATATTTTAGAATATTATCATAAAATCTCACAAATTTTTGAAAATTCTATTTCGGATGAGATTTATTCCATATGACCTTATTCTGTATGAGATAGTCTACTGTAGTTAGTCTAGTAAGATGTTCATGATTGGTATCAGATATGGGTCTGATATAATGATAGTATTGACATTTTAATAGTCAGTTGTAACTCTTGCTCCTCCATCCTTCTTTCCAACAAAGAATATAGGTGATACTATAGAGCATAGTTCATAAGGTTCAACCTTCTTGATCTATCCCTTCTTGAGCAATTCATTAATGTAAGCATCTAGGGCTACTTACTCCATTACTAAAAGCTTGATGATTGGTTTTAGCCTTGGTAGAGATTTTTCTTTCTTAAGATATATCATTATGTCCTATTTAGTATGCCTTGGAAGTCTTCTAGCTTTATTTAGATCAAAGACATCTGTATAGTCTGCAATTTATTTTAGTAGTAGTTTCCTCCAGTTACGTTTCTGGGTGTCGAGTAGTCCTTCTGCTTCTGCCTTCTGTTATGAGTATTATTGTGATATAGAGCTGACTTTATTGAGTGGTTGTTTCTTAAGTGACCAATTTTATTTTACCTCAAGCTCTTCTGCAAGGTCTTCCTTTTGGTTAAAGGGTACTAGTTACTTTCTGGTATTGATTTTATCGATGTCCAGGTAGTTGTCTATTCTGTGTTCCATTTTCACATCTGGTTTCTGTGTAGAGTCTTTGGTTTTAGGATCACTGTCCCAATGTCCTTCTAGTCTCCCATCCTCTTGATGGTAGACTCCTCTTGGTACTTATCGGCTTGTCCAAGTTCCTGCTAATAACTTGAAATATTTAATTGCACAAGATCGAGCACAGGAATATTCAATTGTTGGCAAATACAGTGTAATTGTACAAGACGTGAAGTGTACCGAATTTGTCCATTAATGCAAAGGATAAGTTTTTAAATTACGGCGACCAACCAATTTTTAATTTTAAAGTTTCTTAAGCTATCAATAAAAAAAGGAATTTTTTATACTAAATTATTTGTTAAAATTTTATTAAAGTTTTAGGTTGAATTAACTATTTCTTTTTATACCTAGAGATAAATTTTATAATTTTAAGCCGAAATAGTTTAATTGTAAGCATAGTACTGACTCTTTCCTTGCTCATTTTGGTATAGAACTATTACTTCGCTTAGATGTGAGACTTATCACTGAGCTTGATCATCACTTTTGTCCTGCTAACTTTTCAGTACTTATACTGTCAGCCTTTGTTATGGTACTGTTACTTATAGTACTATTACTGGTGGTGCACTTGCTTTGCTTTGTAGTTTAGATAGTTGCACTTATTTATAGTCTTTATATGAGATGCTGTTGCTTGTTTTATGATTACTGTCAGATTTGCTGTCTAAATTGCTATCTTTAGAGACTATGTCCTTTCGATGAGACTTGTTCCATTCTCATGTCTGCTTCTGTCTTATTTGAGCATGTTGCTGTTATTGTCGTCTAGGCTACTTCTTTTTGATTAGGCTTGCTTCTTGTGTATCCTATTTCCTTGGGTATTTAGAGACTACTGCTTTTTAATTGGGCTTACTTTATGTTATTTGCATCTATCATTTTAGATTTTGTAATAGAATAATCTGTGTCCTATTCTTTTGCTTTTGCTTTCAAGGTCTTCTCCTCTTCCTAGCTCTTGTTTAAATGATGCTGAGTTTAAAGAGTACTATCTGTCTCTTTGCAGATAGTATTTACTATTGCTAGTCAATTATTGGATTTGCTTTTTCTAGATAGTCAATTTCTAGGATAACTTCATCTTGCCCTGTTATGGCCACTGTCAGTGTCTAGGCAATTGTTTTTATTCTATCGAAAATGAGTGCATCAACCTCATACTTGATGGCTTTATCTCAATTAGGTGTGCCATCTGTATTTTGTAGTGGTCATTTCTATAATAGGATTTTTCTCAGTAGACTGTATCTTTACACAAGTTCTGAATATATTATACTACATGTTGCTTCTGAGTCGATTAGAGCTTTGACTGCTAAAGTTTGCTATCTCATAAGAAGTTTTATAGGTAAATGTGGGTGCAACACTTTAGTTGGCAATTCTTTTCTGTACATAGTTTAGCAATCTCTGATACTCTCTTACTATGCAGTCTTAAGCAGAGGTCCTAATCTTTTCTCTGATCCTTCTTCTATTCTCTATACTCCTAGTACTCTTTCTTTAAGTGCTTATAGATGTACCCATTAGTAAGTCCTCTGGTGTATACTATATGATCATACTAGATTGATTTGTAATATTGTGAGATCGGGCATGTTATCTTGTAGTTGATTTTATCTTCATCAACTTCTTGAGTATGCATGTGTATCAGTTTTCCTTTTCAAGGTAATTTTCTTGGTGGCTTTGATAATTTACCTTTAGCATGATGATTAACATAGATGCCTAATCGATGATATTCTTTATAGTACCTAGAGATGTAGCCAGTCTTCTAACAGTTGTAACATTTTAGCACTCTCTTCTTCGGCAAGTCTTGGAGTGCATCAATGTCTATTGTATCTGGGTCCTTCTCTTTTGCTGATGGGGGTTCATATCTTAGTTGTCCTATATATCTAAACCTTGGTCTGTACTCCTCTCCTTAGATCTGCTTCTTTGTTTGACTCATGACTGAGATTTTATTGATGACCTTTAGCCAATCGTCATATTTCATTGTTAATAGCATATTTCAATCATAGGATAGCACCATGTCTTTAACTCTGAGATTGAGTCCTTGATAGTAGAATAGTTTGACAACTGTTTTACTTGTGTTATCTAAAATTATAGCTAAATGCAAAAATCCTAAGAATTTGAAAAATCATGTGATTTTTTAACACACGTCGTGCCCTTAGAGGTCAAAAATGCACTAATCGACGATTTTCTCAGTCAATACTGCATATAAAAATCTGATCTCACTATGTAAAAAAAGTACTCGAAAATGCACTTCTGTATATATAAGAAATATTGAGTATATGCAGTGAAACAAAAAGGACAACCTGAGAACCTCTGTCCTCACCCCCTGCCAGATTGCATCCTTCATAACTTATATATTTTACCACCAAAAATATGATTCTTTTTGCTAGATTAGCATACTAATAAGGGCTTTTACATTATGTATTAAATAAGTTGAATTGGTCATATTTGCAGTTATATTACATATATCTTTCTATGCTATAGACAACATCGCTGAAAATCAACATTACCTACATTAGAAGATCAAATTTGTCCCATTCACTACCAGCAGTCTCGTTGAATATATTCTGGGACTATGCTTCCTGTGTCTGACTCTATCCCTGCTATTGCTGATTGTATTTCTATGATAGCTACTGCTGTTGGTGGTGGTAGTGCAAAGTAGCTTTGTCAGTGTCACTAAAGGTCAACATTGCTCATGCTTGAAGGTCAAAATTATCCCATTCACCCTTTGCAGGTGATTTAGGCAACTCTGGCAACCTTTGTAGGATTGCACGTAGGACTTGGAGGTGAAAAGACAATGGTTGATCAGAAGCTGACAGTTGGTTAGGGAAGAAGTTAATAGTATGGGTGAATCAGTTGAAGCTGGTGCAGATAAGGGTCTAGTGTTGGTCAGGGCTTCATTTGAAATAGTTAGCTGTAATAGTACCTGTGGTAGGGGCTGTGCAGTTGGCAGCCCTTTGCACATGCAGAATATAGAATTCTGAAATGGACACAGCAAGGTTAACAATATGCGAAATCGATGACCAAACGAAAACACTACATACCTAAATCTCACTGCCTGCAGACAAGAAGTTGGGAACCTACCCTGGTATACCAAAATTCAATGGCTGCTGCTGTGGTTGCAGTTGCAGTTGCACATGCAGGCCTGGGAATTGGAAACTACTCATCATTGCATTATACTCTGTATCTCTTTGCTGCGCTGGCACCTATCCATTTACCTGCGACTGCTGCTCATTCAAACTTGTTGTGCTCTCTATCACAAGCAACTTAGAAGTTGACAAATTATTTGAGTTAGAGTTTGTCTTGAGCAATTGTGGGAGTTTGATTGTTGGTGGGGCAGTTAGATAGAGGTTAGCCAGAGGAGTTGGTGCACCGGGCACACTTGTCGAGCGACAACCCTGGGGGAAGACGAAGCTTAGTGAGCTAGAAACGATATTCTGTATAGTTTACATAGGGATCTGTGCCAATAGTGAGTAACCGTGCCTATGCCCATGTCTACCAAAGTGTGAGTGAGAGTAGGAAGAAGTTGAGATGGGACCCAATTTAAGCAAGAAACTTGCCAGTGCATTCCGTGTATCAATAGCAAGACTCGCACTAGACTTAGAACTATGCTGACCAGAAAGTGATGACATCGATAGGCTGAGAGAGAGAGAGAGAGAGAGAGAGAGAGAGCAGCTGCACCTGACTTTGGTTCTGTTCATTCTCCTTGCTCATGTTAAAATCTCCAAGATCTGCTACTACTTTGACCTCCAGTATGCTGCCGGACAAGCCATTTGCATACCCATACGCACCGTAGAGCGATCCATCAGCAGATAGGGAATTGAGCTTGCTAAAGTCGTCTAAATAGACGGTTGATGCCAGAGAAGACATGCTAGTCATGCTCGCTGTGCTACTCGTTGAGCATGCAGAGCTGTTTCATATGCAAGTGCCAGTTTTATAGGTATGCTCCCTCCTCTCTTTCTTCCCCTCCTTCTCTTTCTTTGCCTTTCTACTACCTATTAATTCCTCGCCTGACTTTTTCTTCTTTTCAGTACGTGTAGGTTGATAGACGTACCAAGGATACATGTCTTCATGCTCCTTCTTATGCTACTTAACCAAGTTATCCCAGTATTTATGCTCCTTGGCAGACAATGAATGCCATTGCTGTGAAATTGTTTTAGATAGGTTGGCTTGGCACTATTGTTGTATTACAGGATCTCCTTCCTGCACCGCTGCAGCCTCTGCCTCATTCTTCTACAAGCACACTCACGGTGGAACAGAATAAATGCATTTTCAGGATGCTTGATGTAGTTCTCATCACCGTGCTTTAGCCGTTGCTCCATTCTCACGAGTGTAATACCGTATACATGAGAGTTCAGAGGCAAAGGCAGGGGCATGTTTTATGTCTGAGACACAACAGGTTGGAGAGCTGACTGGCCAAAAATTGATGGTGTGCAAGTGTGTCGGGATGACAAGAGAGGATATTGAAGAACTGCATGTTCATACAGCAAGAGTCAGGGGAGCACTGGGGTTTGCATCCAGTGCATTGAACAAAGCTGTATCTGTACGCACATGCTGCATGCTCTAGCTCTGTTGAGCAATAGGAGGTGCCGTAAACTATAGTCAGCCCATCTAGTTCTTTGACACATTCTGAGATAGCTCCAGCTCGAAAGGCGAAGGAGAGGTTAACGGTGTGGATAGGCTCAGCTCAAGAGAAGTGAGTGATGGTAAGAGGAAGAGTTGCGACTACTATCGTAGTTGTATTGCAAGTGCATACATACAGTAACATAGCTATAGAATAGAGTAACATGTGTTCCAACAATTACACCTGATCATCTCACTCCATTTTTAATATTGTCTGAAATCTCTCATCAACCTGTAAGTATAGCAAAAAGAATTATATTTTTGGTAGCAAAATGCATAAGTTATGAAGGATGCAATCTGGCAGAGGGTGAGGACAGAGGTTCTCAGGTTGTCCTTTTTGTTTCACCGCATATACTCAATATTTCTTATATGTACAGAAGTGCATTTTCGAGTACTTTTTTTATATAGTAAGATCATATTTTTACGTGTAGTATTCAGTAAGTTACAACTTCCACAGAATGTGAAGGAGAAGGTGAGATACTGACTTGACAAGGTTATCTTTTTTTTTCACCATACACATATCACATTTCTGCAATATATTTATACTGTTAGAAGTGCATTTTTAAGTACTTTTTTACATGGTGATATCAGATTTTTACATGCAATATTCAGAGAGTTACAATTTTTGCATTGCCTGAAGAAGGAGATGAGGTACCAACTTGACACAATTGTTTTTTTTGTTCTGCCACACACACACCACATTTATGCAACATTTATATACTATTAGAAGTGGATTTTCGAGTACTTTTTTTACATAGTGAGATCAGATTTTTATGTACATTATTGACTGAGAAAATTATCAATTACAGTGTTTTTCATAAGTCCTGCGACATGTGCCTTTTGCATGATTTTTGACTCGCGTGCCCCAAATGGCCAAAAATGAACAAAATGGCTATTTTCTCGGTCAATACAGCATATAGAGACATGATATGTCCATGTAAAAATACTACTCGAAAAGCCGATTCTGCACATGTAAAAAAGTCTAAGAAATGTCGAGTGTGTGCAATAGAATAGTGATGACAACATCGACAAAGCTATGACCCACCTCCTCCTTCACGGAATGCAAAAATTACAGCTCATCCAATATCGCACGTAAAAATCTGGTTTAAGCATGATAAATCGGGCCTACCCAGTGTCCATCCATGTCCAACTTTTTGTGGCCTCTCATTGTGTTGTTCATGATTGAGCTCCACGGTCTTCCTTCATGCCTGCTGACAGAAATCTTCCCTGCAGCATTGCACTTCTCATAACTCGCATATTCCAATACCAAAAAATACAATTCTTCTCGGTAAATTCACATGCTAATGATAGCTTTCGGACAAGGTATAAATTGAGATGAGCCAACTGGGTGTATTGTTGAAATACATGTGTCTACTCTATGTTACAGTGACGTATGTATTTACCGCAGGCGACTATTCCGGAAGTCGCAACTCTTTCTCTGACCATCACTCACTCCCGAAGCTAAGCCCGTCCACACCATCAACATCTCCTTCGCCTTTCGAGCTGGAATGGTCCCAGAATGTATCAAAGAACCAGCAGCAGCAGATGAGCCAAACGCAGTTCACGGTGCCTCCTATCGCTCGATGGAGCCAGAGTGTGCAGCATGCGCATACCCACACAGCTTCTCTGGTAGCCCAAATTAGCTCGTTCAATGCACCAGATGGAAATCCCGGTGCTCCCCTGACTCTTACAGTGTAAAGACGCAGCTCTTCAATCTCCTCTCCCGGTGTCCTCACACACTCGCACACTCTCAATTTTGCCCAGTCTGCTTCGCAATTGTCTCAGACATAAAACATGCCTCTGCCTCCTAACCTACATGCGCACAGTATTACACTCACGGGAACAGAGCGACGACTGAAACGTGGTGATGAGGATTACTTCAAGAGGCCTGAGAGTCTGCTTATTTGGTTCAGCTGCAAATGCTGCTTGCAGACGAGGTGGAGGCTGCAGCGGCACAGGAGTGAGATCCTGTGGTGCGATGGCAGCGCCAAGCCAGATTGTCCAAAACAATTTCGCAGTAATGGCAGTCGTTATCTGCTGAGGAGCAGAATTACTGAGACGATCTGGCGAAGCAGCGAAAGAAGGAGCACGAGAAGATGTATCCTTGGTACATCATCGGCCTACGTGTTCCGAAAAGAAGAAGAGAAATGCAGGTGAGGAGTCAGAGGATGACAGGAGGGCGAGGAGAGAGAAAGAAGGGAAGAAAGAGAGGAGGGAACATACAAAGTTGTCCAGTCGTGTTCGAAATAGCTCTGCATGCTCAGTGACTAGCACAGTGAGCACAACTAGCATGTCCTCTTCGGCATCAACCGTCAACTCAGATGACTTCAGCGAGCTTGATTCTCTATCTGCCGGTAGATCGCTCTATGGCGCATATGAATATGCGAATGGTGTGTGCTGCAGCGTACTGGAGGTCGAGTAACGGATCTTGCAGATTTCGACATGAGCGATGAGAATGTGCAAAACCAAAGTCAGGTACATTCCCTTGCCCTCTTAGCCTTTCGATGCCATCGCTTCCCGGTCAGCACTGTCCTATCCACACCATGGAGGACATGGGCACAGTCGCGGTCCCTTGCTGTTGACAGAAATCTCTACACAGACCGCTCAGAACATCATTTCTGGCCCACTCAGCTTCGTTCTCCCTCAGGACCATCATTCAACTAGTGCACCTGCCCTACCAACCATCAAGCTCCCACAATTGCTCAAGGCGAACTCCAACTCGAACAATTGTCGACTACTGGGTTGCCTGCGAGCGCGACAAGTTTGAGTGAGCAATAGGCACAGGTGAATGGACAGGTGCTGGCGTAGCAAAGAGAAATGGAGTACAACACATTAAGCAGCTTCCAGTGCATGGGCCTACACGTGCAACCACAGCAGCAGCAGTCGCTGAATGTTGGTGTGCTAGGGAGGGCAAGTCCCCAACTTCTCATCTGCAGACGAAGAGATTCAGGTGCGTACTGTATTTGTTCAGTCTTCAATTATGTACATTGTTAACTTTGCCGTTTCTATTGCACAATTCTATGTTCCATGTGTACGAAGAGCCTCCAACTGCAAGACCCCAACCACGCGCGCTATCGCAGCTCACCATTCTGAACGAACCTCCGACTAACACTGGTCCATTATCTGCACCAGCTCCAACTGATTCGTCTGCGCCATCAACCTCTCGTTTCTAACCAACTCTCTTTCGCTCCTGCTGATCAATCGTCGTCATCTCATGTCCTCCGAGTCCCACTTGCGACCCCTCAAGCATCTTCCGAGTCGTCTGAACTACCTGCTGGTGTGAATGGTGCGATTTTGACCTTCTGGTGTGAGCGATGTCTATTTTCTGCGATGGCGTCTGTGTGATAGAATGATATATGTATTTCAACGATGCACATAATAATATTGCCTCAAATTATACCTTGCCTGAAAGCTGTCGTTAGTATGTTAATTTACCAAAAGAAATTAGGTTATTTGGTGTCGAAATGTGTAAGTTATGAGAAGTGCAATGCTGCGGGGAAGATTTCTGTCGCACGTCAAAAATCACGCAAAAGGCACGTGCCGCAGGACTTTTGAAAAACACTGTACCTTTCTTACCTTTCTTCCTCCCTTCATGTCGTTCTGTGATGGTTCCAGGTAAGGTGCTCTCAGATAATGCGAGACACATCATCTTCAAATTGCACCAATCGCGAATCCTCACCGTGCATGATTTGGCAAATGTGACGGACGTTCATCGAGCGACCATTCACCGAATAGTGGCTCGGTACGAACACACGGGGAGTTCCCAACAGATCAGCTCAAGGACTGGGAGACCGAGGTTACTTGAATATGCCGACACACAGATGGGTCTGCTTGTTTGATTTATGCTAGCTTGTTATGCTTACCTATAATCAACCGTAGTATCTCCTGAGTGCGATAGAGCACCACAAGGACCATTTCTTGGATGAGTTGAGAGAAGAGCTGGAAAGGGTATCCGGCAAGTGTGTTTCGGACGTTACAGTGTGGAGATTCCTGAAACGGGCTAGGTTCACCTTGAAGACGGTGCGAAGTTGTTCATCACCTAGTATCAGTGATCTTATTCCACTCAAGATCTCAAGAAGAGCACTTGAATGCAGCGAGTCCACCCGGATACAATATAGATTGAGGATCGGCTTCCAATATGAGGCGGAACAGCTTGTCTTCGTTGATGAGAGTGCGTGCGATCGACGTATGTACTTGCGAAAGAAGGCGTGGGCCTTGCAAGGTCGCCAAGCAAGCCGTAAGCAATTTTTTGCTTGGGGAAAGAGGTGCGATAGTTACCTGTTGATGCGAGTCTGGCTGATTGTTGTTAGGTATTCTGTCCTGCCTGCGATCAGCCTGAATGGTGTACTCAACTGTACGATACTAGAAGGATCCTTCAATGCCGCCTCCTTTGCCAACTTCATCAGGAATCTCTTGGACCACATGCAACCTTGGCCGGCCCTAAATTCTGTCGTTATGATGGACAACTGCACAATTCACAAATCTCAAGAGGTCTGCAAGTTCATTGAATCCAAGTCCGTCCATTCTGAACTCGTTGCGCTGTGGTGCAGCAGTACTTACTAATCTAACCTATTCACACAGAGGTATGAAGCTTGAGTTTCTTCCAGCATATTCCCCGGACTTCAACCCGATTGAACTGGTGTTCTCCCTTCTGAAAGCCCGTCTTCGTCGTATCGGTGTCAACGACGAGGGTGGGGAGGCCTCGGTCATTGCGCAGCTTTATGGCAAAATGATGTCTATCAGCACCGCAGACTGTCGTGCCTTCTATCATCATTCTGGTTATCTCTGCTAGTACTGCATTTGCTTGTCTAACGAGTTTGTCGGCGTCGGACGGCGCTTTTAAACCTTGTTTGTAATGATAATCACTACATTGTGTACTAATGTGCATAGGCGTTAGAGTTTGTCGGCGGCGGACAAGGCTTTTCTACCACATACTGTATAGGATAGGGCTGAAGGTAGGCAACCCCTAAGGGAGCGTTACATGTCACGTCGCTCTAAACTGATGCAACCGAGTTGGGGTGTTGCATTGCAGGCCACGAACCAAGCGACGCGCTACTTAGCATAGATTACAACATTTATTGCTTGTGTTATTGTCCAAAGTCATGCAACCTACCCTGCATTAGGTGTAACTGAAGTGACGCAACCAATCGACCGTTACGCATTACGGTTGCCTACCCTCAGCCCTATACAGTACTTTAAATTGCACATTCATACAGATAGTTACATGTAGCTAGTCGTTCAACAGTTCTAGTTCCGCGCTAGTCTGAAGATGGGAATACTGGTAAAAGGAAACAGAGTTGGGAGGGATACAACAATGAGAAAGGAAATAAAAGTTATTACACATAATGCAAACGCCTTTTTCGAAGAGCATGGTGTCAATTTCTGCACGAAGTAGAATGCAATTCAAAGTGAACAGGGCACAGGTATGTGCTGAAAGACCTCAGGTATCATCCTCACTGTCCACTTCTGTTCTTGGTGGGATGGTGTTGGAGCACAGACGTTTGTCTCCCCCCTGCCGAGTAAGAACAGGGGGTGTTCGCTTCATTGCCCTTGAAGATCCCGGAACAGGTTCTGAGAGCGGAACAGACTCTCGAGGGGGGAACTCGGGATCTATGATGGCTGATGACCAAGAATCCACCTCAGGGTGTAAATGCGTACTTCCCCTTGTATTGGGGAGATTAAGACTGAGCGTGATATTGCCAAGCTTCAGAATGCTATCGAATGACGGGGGTCCTCGATCATCCCTAATTGCTTGCAGGACTGTGCGACATCCTATAGCACAGTCCCTGAACCTTCCATCATTAATCCCCCGCATTGCCAGATCATACGCTGCACGTTCGGCGGCAGACCATGTTGCGTGAATACCATGGGCGGACCTGTGCAACAATTCGACGAAGGGTTCATAGGCCCCTTTCTTCTTCAAGAATTCAACAGCTGGTTCAGATTCGAGGACTTGGATAGCTGCCGCTAGTGTCAACGTATCCTTCGCAAGCGCCAGATAAACCTTGAGCCCTGCCCTGGACCTTGTCAGCAGCTATTTAACGGAACTACTGACGTTGTTTCTTTCGATTTCCACCAAAACTTTAAGCACATTGGGGATGTTGTATGGCTCTACTGAACCAGCAAATCCATAGTGTTCGTACACAACATCCGCCAACTTCCTTCGTTGTCTGAGAGCGGCCCTTAGTACAAAAATGTGCACCCTACCCAGTTCGAGGATACTACATTTCCCGGGATCCCTGATTGGACGAGCGCCAAACTGTGGTGAGCTCCAAACATTTGTACGCTGGACATCTGCTTTTCGTTTCCACGAGGAAGACTTTGCGTCTGCCATGGCCTTTGTGCAAGCAACTGCAGCGAGATCGGAACCTTTAGCTGTGTTTTCGATTGCTCCTCAGTTCGGGCGATTCATCTTCACCGATTCCACCAGAGCGTCAAGTGCCAGACTGTTTCTCTCAATGGCCGCCTTTATAACGGATTGGAGAGACACCTGATCACCATACCCCACAAGTTCGCTGTAAAGGGTGTATTCGTAGCATGTGTTCATTTTCCAGAACCTGAGTCGTCTATGCATGGCAGTGAAGTGCGCGAGCTTGCCTTGGAAGATATTCAAGACGTCGGTACTATTGTAGGTGGGGTAAAGATGCTCCATCGCGCACATTTCCAAGTCATCGTCAGGCAGAGTCAGATCCACATTTTCTTCGCTTAGCAATTTATCGTGCAGCTTCTGAAGGGCCCGCTCGAATTCTGTTGGGTCGTACCTCGCCTTTTGTTGACCATCGTACTCACCATTATCTTTCAGCGACATGATCTTCCCATCGACGATAACCCGATTCAAGTTGTCAAGTGGGTGAAAGTAATGATAAGTCTTCTGATCCCAATCCTTGCCACTTGATACATAGCGAATCCCCAAAATACGCTCTGCGACGTGGAAACCAAGTGCAATAGTAAGTCTTCCTTCGTCATACACCTTTCGGATATACAGGAGTTGTACTGAAGTTACGTCCTACAAAAAATAGCAATGTGAGAATCAAATAAGTTGCATAAAGAGGAACCTTACACCCATTAAAGCACCTATTGAGAGGCTTAAAAGTTGCCTATCGGCTAGTGAGTTTTCTTCCAGCCGCTTTGTGGCCGTTTTCAAGGCTTCGAGCTCGAATTTCAAATGTGAACGATCGGACTGGTACAATTTGCCTTTATGAGGTCGCTCCTGTGCATCCGCCCTAGAATCTATCTTGCTTGACAGATGTTCCACCTTGTCTAGCACATGCGTTTTCAGCCGTTCAAATCTCTCATCCATCCATCCAAATCAGGCTTCAAGGAATAGAAATGCTCGCTCTTCCCGTGCTTCAGCATCCTTTGTAGCTTCGACAGCCTTCTGTGCAACAGTCCTCAAACCTCCAGGGCTCCTCCTGTCCAATGCACTTGTTAGCTCCTTTGTCAACTCGTCAACTTTCGACTCTGAGGATACCTAGTCAGTTCTGCACCAATTTGCAAACTATAAACAACTCACCGCCCCTGTCTTCGATAAATTTACTATAAGCGAGTTTAATTTGTTCATCGTTTCCGTCGAAGAGACTCTCTTGTTCCGGCTGCTTCCCCTTCTATGATGTTGCTACTATCCCACTCATTTCTTCATCCCCTGGAATACTGCATCAGAAGCGCTTCTATAACTTGCTAGCAGCACACACCTTCATGTCCACCCAATATTTCAAAATCACTCGCACATTCCTCTGCAGGTGGTTTATCAGAAACTGCATGAGAGATGATATTTATTAGTCAGCCACCAAAGAATCAAAGAATGCCACCCGCACCGAACTCTGGTTCATACTGGCCATCTAGTCCAACAAAACCAGTTGCATAGAAAATTTCATTTCTATTCATTGGCAGGGATGATGCGCAACTGAGCGATGGCGATGGGAATAGAGAAGGACGATTGGGGGGTGGGAGGATGCCCTAGCCCTATATGTAGCAAATGACAAGCCACCACACGCGTGATCCATCAGCATCAGATTCGTAAGCGGGAGGTTTGCTTGGCTTGATGCGCTCACCCATCTCTGAGGAGGAGGAACCACCCAGAGGTTATGCATCGCTTTGACTATACCTTGTACATGTACCTGTGTGTCGGGAGAAGGGTATAAATTTCTTTGGTAAGCAGTGTGATATCGTAGCGAACTTCTTTTCTCACATTCAGATTTTCTCCACCCGCCACCTCACAATGTCGTCTCAGCAGGTGCTAAAGAAGTCTCGGAAGCTTATAAAAAGCGAGGAAGCAGCTAGGATAAAAGGGGCGATAGCAGCACGGAAGGAGAAATGGCCTCGTGGTTGTCTCAGGAAAAATCAAGATCCTGAGACTCCAGCACCAAAGCGGTCAAAGCCACGAAAGGTGACAACTCCAAAGCCATTGCGCCAAAGTGTAAGTTGTGCAATTTAAATAACGTCCATCGGGTACTCCGACTGACTCTGACGTTCATAGCCTCGCAACAAGCCTAGTAATAACAATGATACAGGTGATCTGGAGGATTCGCCGCAAGCGCCAGGAGATATATCCATTGTGGACATTGTTTAGGCCTCAGGCCTTGACAACACGATCTATGAAATGCAGGGATTTGACGATAGCGAGTCTGATCTCCAGGAAATTCCTGAAAAAGCTGGTGATAATCCTTTCCTTTTGGATGACGGTGAGCACCCTATACCATCGATTGGTGCTGTGGCTAAGATACATCGCAGACTGTCAAGATTTAGACTAGAATACCCCCTCCTTTGGACGGGCAGAGGCCTACGGATGGGTCACGTCAATGCCCGTTGCAGAGAAACAGCCCAAGCTGGAGATTTCAGTCAAAATCCATGATGGCATAGGCCTGCGCGACATGAAGATCAACTCAGAAATGACGCTGCGCGACTTGATCAATGAAGCTGTCTCGGTCACTCGGGGTCGTTCTACATTCGAGAAACTTGGTTACACTGCCTGCTGGTCAACGAAGGCTGGAACGAAATTGATACCAGAATACCTAGACACCCAAGACCAGCTAGATGCTCTCTTCAATCGGATTCGCGTGCACCAGAAAACCGAAAGGAAGAAGAAACGAGGCAATGAAAATCCAGGAATTATCGTCCAAAATATCAACAGTCAGGTCCGTTTACATTCCTTTTTTTCATGGCTACTTCCTGACATGCAGTGAAGAAACCGCATTGCGACAGTACAGGCAGTAGTAGGCAGCGCAGCGCAGCTAGAAAGGACAACGGTTCTACAGGAGTCGCTGACGCTAAGGATGCTTATGATGCTGCACTTGAAAGGATCTCGGGAAGGATTGTGGTGGTATTTAAATGCAACAAGCATGATGGTGGACTTTGTGGCAGAATACGTAGATCGAGGGACCATATTAGATATTCTCATAAATATCTTCTTGAACATGCAAAATTGATTGTGAGTCTATTGTCCTAGCAATTTCACACAATTAAAACCATCCCTTGTCCAGTACAAGAATACTCCTGGAGTAAGGGTAGATGAAGTGCCGGAGCAATTAAAGGTGTTGGACCAGGCATGGAAGACAGTTGGTGGTGCTGATGCGGGGGTCAGTCCTGGAATGATGACAGATTCTGCCGCAACACTTCCTACGAGAGCATCTTCAACGGTGGAAACAACGGTAATGGCAAGACCGATAAATGCCACAGATCAGCCCACACTCATCCAGCCCCAGCAAAAGTATACCCAGGTGCCAGCCGAGCACAGACTATATAATTACCCTCCTGTTCAAAATTGGCTTGAGTCATTGCACGATGACATAGAGAGGGGACGTGATGACTTCAATTACAGGTCCTTGCTGCCTCTTTTTGAGCGCAATGATATTAAACGCTTGGATGATGTTGATTCATTAGGATATGACGGGCTTGAGAAGATAGTGAAGGATGCACAAGTGCAGGCGAGCATCGGTCTACTTAACCAGATTGTCCGATATGCTGAGAAGGATGTTTCTCACATCAAGGACAAGTAGTTTCAATTCCTATGCACATTAGCACACAATGTAGTGATTATCATTACAAACAAGGTTTAAAAGCGCCGTCCGACGCCGACAAACTCGTTAGACAAGCAAATGCAGTACTAGCAGAGATAACCAGAATGATGATAGAAGGCACGACAGTCTGCGGTGCTGATAGACATCATTTTGCCATAAAGCTGCGCGATGACCGAGGCCTCCCCACCCTCGTCGTTGACACCGATACGACGAAGACGGGCTTTCAGAAGGGAGAACACCAGTTCAATCGGGTTGAAGTCCGGGGAATATGCTGGAAGAAACTCAAGCTTCATACCTCTGTGTGAATAGGTTAGATTAGTAAGTACTGCTGCACCACAGCGCAACGAGTTCAGAATGGACGGACTTGGATTCAATGAACTTGCAGACCTCTTGAGATTTGTGAATTGTGCAGTTGTCCATCATAACGACAGAATTTAGGGCCGGCCAAGGTTGCATGTGGTCCAAGAGATTCCTGATGAAGTTGGCAAAGGAGGCGGCATTGAAGGATCCTTCTAGTATCGTACAGTTGAGTACACCATTCAGGCTGATCGCAGGCAGGACAGAATACCTAACAACAATCAGCCAGACTCGCATCAACAGGTAACTATCGCACCTCTTTCCCCAAGCAAAAAATTGCTTACGGCTTGCTTGGCGACCTTGCAAGGCCCACGCCTTCTTTCGCAAGTACATACGTCGATCGCACGCACTCTCATCAACGAAGACAAGCTGTTCCGCCTCATATTGGAAGCCGATCCTCAATCTATATTGTATCCGGGTGGACTCGCTGCATTCAAGTGCTCTTCTTGAGATCTTGAGTGGAATAAGATCACTGATACTAGGTGATGAACAACTTCGCACCGTCTTCAAGGTGAACCTAGCCCGTTTCAGGAATCTCCACACTGTAACGTCCGAAACACACTTGCCGGATACCCTTTCCAGCTCTTCTCTCAACTCATCCAAGAAATGGTCCTTGTGGTGCTCTATCGCACTCAGGAGATACTACGGTTGATTATAGGTAAGCATAACAAGCTAGCATAAATCAAACAAGCAGACCCATCTGTGTGTCGGCATATTCAAGTAACCTCGGTCTCCCAGTCCTTGAGCTGATCTGTTGGGAACTCCCCGTGTGTTCGTACCGAGCCACTATTCGGTGAATGGTCGCTCGATGAACGTCCGTCACATTTGCCAAAATCATGCACGGTGAGGATTCGCGATTGGTGCAATTTGAAGATGATGTGTCTCGCATTATCTGAGAGCACCTTACCTGGAACCATCACAGAACGACATGAAGGGAGGAAGAAAGGTAAGAAAGGTACAGTGTTTTTCAAAAGTCCTGCGGCACGTGCCTTTTGCGTGATTTTTGACGTGCGACAGAAATCTTCCCCGCAGCATTGCACTTCTCATAACTTACACATTTCGACACCAAATAACCTAATTTCTTTTGGTAAATTAACATACTAACGACAGCTTTCAGGCAAGGTATAATTTGAGGCAATATTATTATGTGCATCGTTGAAATACATATATCATTCTATCACACAGACGCCATCGCAGAAAATAGACATCGCTCACACCAGAAGGTCAAAATCGCACCATTCACACCAGCAGGTAGTTCAGACGACTCGGAAGATGCTTGAGGGGTCGCAAGTGGGACTCGGAGGACATGAGATGACGACGATTGATCAGCAGGAGCGAAAGAGAGTTGGTTAGAAACGAGAGGTTGATGGCGCAGACGAATCAGTTGGAGCTGGTGCAGATAATGGACCAGTGTTAGTCGGAGGTTCGTTCAGAATGGTGAGCTGCGATAGCGCGCGTGGTTGGGGTCTTGCAGTTGGAGGCTCTTCGTACACATGGAACATAGAATTGTGCAATAGAAACGGCAAAGTTAACAATGTACATAATTGAAGACTGAACAAATACAGTACGCACCTGAATCTCTTCGTCTGCAGATGAGAAGTTGGGGACTTGCCCTCCCTAGCACACCAACATTCAGCGACTGCTGCTGCTGTGGTTGCACGTGTAGGCCCATGCACTGGAAGCTGCTTAATGTGTTGTACTCCATTTCTCTTTGCTACGCCAGCACCTGTCCATTCACCTGTGCCTATTGCTCACTCAAACTTGTCGCGCTCGCAGGCAACCCAGTAGTCGACAATTGTTCGAGTTGGAGTTCGCCTTGAGCAATTGTGGGAGCTTGATGGTTGGTAGGGCAGGTGCACTAGTTGAATGATGGTCCTGAGGGAGAACGAAGCTGAGTGGGCCAGAAATGATGTTCTGAGCGGTCTGTGTAGAGATTTCTGTCAACAGCAAGGGACCGCGACTGTGCCCATGTCCTCCATGGTGTGGATAGGACAGTGCTGACCGGGAAGCGATGGCATCGAAAGGCTAAGAGGGCGAGGAATGTACCTGACTTTGGTTTTGCACATTCTCATCGCTCATGTCGAAATCTGCAAGATCCGTTACTCGACCTCCAGTACGCTGCAGCACACACCATTCGCATATTCATATGCGCCATAGAGCGATCTACCGGCAGATAGAGAATCAAGCTCGCTGAAGTCATCTGAGTTGACGGTTGATGCCGAAGAGGACATGCTAGTTGTGCTCACTGTGCTAGTCACTGAGCATGCAGAGCTGTTTCGAACACGACTGGACAACTTTGTATGTTCCCTCCTCTCTTTCTTCCCTTCTTTCTCTCTCCTCGCCCTCCTGTCATCCTCTGACTCCTCACCTGCATTTCTCTTCTTCTTTTCGGAACACGTAGGCCGATGATGTACCAAGGATACATCTTCTCGTGCTCCTTCTTTCGCTGCTTCGCCAGATCGTCTCAGTAATTCTGCTCCTCAGCAGATAACGACTGCCATTACTGCGAAATTGTTTTGGACAATCTGGCTTGGCGCTGCCATCGCACCACAGGATCTCACTCCTGTGCCGCTGCAGCCTCCACCTCGTCTGCAAGCAGCATTTGCAGCTGAACCAAATAAGCAGACTCTCAGGCCTCTTGAAGTAATCCTCATCACCACGTTTCAGTCGTCGCTCTGTTCCCGTGAGTGTAATACTGTGCGCATGTAGGTTAGGAGGCAGAGGCATGTTTTATGTCTGAGACAATTGCGAAGCAGACTGGGCAAAATTGAGAGTGTGCGAGTGTGTGAGGACACCGGGAGAGGAGATTGAAGAGCTGCGTCTTTACACTGTAAGAGTCAGGGAGCACCGGGATTTCCATCTGGTGCATTGAACGAGCTAATTTGGGCTACCAGAGAAGCTGTGTGGGTATGCGCATGCTGCACACTCTGGCTCCATCGAGCGATAGGAGGCACCGTGAACTGCGTTTGGCTCATCTGCTGCTGCTGGTTCTTTGATACATTCTGGGACCATTCCAGCTCGAAAGGCGAAGGAGATGTTGATGGTGTGGACGGGCTTAGCTTCGGGAGTGAGTGATGGTCAGAGAAAGAGTTGCGACTTCCGGAATAGTCGCCTGCGGTAAATACATACGTCACTGTAACATAGAGTAGACACATGTATTTCAACAATACACCCAGTTGGCTCATCTCAATTTATACCTTGTCCGAAAGCTATCATTAGCATGTGAATTTACCGAGAAGAATTGTATTTTTTGGTATTGGAATATGCGAGTTATGAGAAGTGCAATGCTGCAGGGAAGATTTCTGTCAGCAGGCATGAAGGAAGACCGTGGAGCTCAATCATGAACAACACAATGAGAGGCCACAAAAAGTTGGACATGGATGGACACTGGGTAGGCCCGATTTATCATGCTTAAACCAGATTTTTACGTGCGATATTGGATGAGCTGTAATTTTTGCATTCCGTGAAGGAGGAGGTGGGTCATAGCTTTGTCGATGTTGTCATCACTATTCTATTGCACACACTCGACATTTCTTAGACTTTTTTACATGTGCAGAATCGGCTTTTCGAGTAGTATTTTTACATGGACATATCATGTCTCTATATGCTGTATTGACCGAGAAAATAGCCATTTTGTTCATTTTTGGCCATTTGGGGCACGCGAGTCAAAAATCATGCAAAAGGCACGTGTCGCAGGACTTATGAAAAACACTGTAGTATATTTTTGACCTCTGAGGGCATGATGCACATGAAAAAAATCACGTAATTTTTTAAATTCTCAGGATTTTTACATTTAGCTGTGATGTACATAGATGTCAGAAGGCATTATTGTAGTCCTGGATCAAGAATCAGTCCTATTTAATATTTGCCATCTTAACCAATGCTTCTTGAGACTGGGGTACAGTCTTTCCTACCTTTGTTTGCATAAAGTCCACTAATACCATAAGGTTTGAAAACATTTCTTGTGCTCCTATAATGTCCTAAAGTTTCTTGTAGTTTCTCTGAGTATCAAATTATATAGTAACCTTCTTCTCAATAAACTAGTTGAATGCATCGCCTTCAATTGCAGTAAATAAACTTTTTGCAATTTCTTCATCCTTTGTTACTCCATTGAGTGCCAGCTTGGTTTCACATTTGTCTAGCCATAGGTCAACTTTTTTGTCTAATTTGCTCTTGAACTTAGATAGCCTGATCGATAGCCTGCCCAATCGTTCCTTAAGGCTACTAATTTGATCCATTAACTGATTCATTGTTAGAGTCATCACCATTGCTACTTTTTAGGATTATGCATAGAGTGATTTTACTGACTGCTATAAATCTAACTGGTCTGGTGATGTCTTTTGGTATAAGAGTAGGTTGTCTTGCTGAAGATGCAGTTCAGTTTGGTGTTACTTTTGAACTTTCTACAATTTCTCTAATCAGATTGAATACTTCTTCTACTCTGCTTGCCAATTGATTCTAGATTCAAACGTATAGGTGTATGCGATTGATTTTATTGAGGAGGTTTTCTGCAAGTTCCCAATTGATGATCTCTTGATGATAGATTTCTCTAAGAGTTTTAGTGTTTTCTCTTATGTTGTCTTCTAGTTCATTTAGTCTATCTTCTGCTACTCAAAGTCTTTTCTCAAAGCATTTCAGTTGTCTTTTGCAGTATTGGTGTTGCTCCTTAGCTACTATTTCTGTTTAATTAAGTAGCTTGTCAAGACCTTCATACTTGGTGTCTAGTTTAGTCTGCTTCATCTGAGTATCTTCTTTATTCTTGTAGATATTCTCGATATTGCTTCAAATAACTTGAACTTTGTCTCTAAGCTCTCTGAAGTTGATTTTCAGGTTTAATTTATAATTGTGAGATAGTTCCACTTGTGTACCTTCATTTTGATGATTCTTTTCACTGTAGTACCTCTTTTCGAGTGCTCTAAGTCTCTCATCTATTTTCAGTTTGAGTTTGATGTTCCAGTCCTTGATAGTGTCAATGTCTTGTTGATGTCTATTGTCTTGAACCATTAGAATTTGTGCTTACTATTCCACTATGTATAATTTATCTTCTGAAGTCTCTTCTTGAACTTTGAAGTACTTAATGTAACCTTCTAGCTTAATAGCCTTCTTTTTAAGTCTAATGAGTCTTCTGTAAAGTATGTGTGGTACAGGAGTGTTGGTTGGTTGGTTAGTTGCTCAACCTAGTGCATCTATTACTTAGTCTGCCTAAAGAGTGTAAAGTGCTTATTCAGTTTTGTTCAAATGTCTTGTCTGTGATAGGTAGGTGATAGCTGTTTGCCTTTTCCACCTCAACTTCAATTACTGAGGTCCTTTCGACCTAGTTGGTGATGAATGTGTGTCAAGTTCCTATTACTAGATAGTTTTCTATAATAGCTATGGTTTTGACATTATCGGTATTGTTGATAAAAGTAATATAGTGTTGAAGTAATTGAGTGTTTGGTTGTTTTGCCTAGTGTGCACTGGTCAGGTTAATGATATGTTAGTCTCTAAACCAGCTCATTAATAGAGTTCTAAAGTCGACGGTCTTTCCTTGATAGTATTATAACCAAGAACCTTGCCCTCAAGAGGTGGTGTAATTGTAATATAATCTTTCAATTGAGTGTTAGAGTTCAGCCCAGAGTTCCACTGGATTTAAATTGTCTCTCAGTCTTCTAATACAAGTGTATCCTCAAAGGGCTGTCTGCTACTCCTAATATTGCATTCAAAGCTAGAATCAGAATGTGATTCTATTGAAGATAACTGGCTATATCTCATAGTCCTCTTACTAGTTGTGATACGGTCGATTTATAAGATCTTACTAGAGATTTCTTTAGTAAGAGCAGATTAGTATTGCCAAGAGATGAGATAGTACAAAGTGCCTAAAGCTAGAGCAGGTTGCTAGAGAGAAAGCTAGAGTTTCAGCTAGAGGTTTGAAATAATTAAAAGGAATCAAAGTCTCTAACTACTGCTCTATTTATGCTCTTCCTAAATTATCAATATCTTTTCCATCTGCTCTGCTCATTAGCTATAAACACCTCCAAGTCCTCTGTTAAAGTTCTACTAAAAATTGTGGCTATGGTGTAGTTGGTGTCTTGCTGTGCCTACTGTAGTTTCGACTGCACTTAGCTGCACATTAACTGTATATTGCTGCGATAGACTGTGTATTGACTATGGTAGACTTGTCTGAGTTGCTCTAAATCAGTCTTCTTCAGAGCTATAGAAGCTTTGCATATAGCTACTTTCCTAATCAGGTATGTAGCGACTGTGTATGCCGATATAATTAGCTCCTGCTCACTGTACCTATTGAGTATTTCATGTGTAGTTTGCACTGTTTGCAGTTTGTTGGGTGAGTAAGCCTTCTTGTGCCCTTTAGACATTGTTGCTGGGTTCTAGCTTGACTAATGCTCAATGTGTCATAGTACTCCTTCAATGTCTGGCTATGTATGCTTGTGATAGAATAACTATAACACCTAGTGCATCCTGATGGTGTTCATCTTGTGGCCCTTGTAGTATGAGTATTACATCTGCAACTCTGTCTGAGTAGTCATGGATCTATTGTGGTGTCTAGCTTTTACTTAGAGTGATAAGGAATAAGAATTCTTACTTCTGATCCTTATAGATTATAGATTAGAGTTGTAGTTTGCCATTACAGTGTACTTACTTTACATAACCCCAGATGATATTGACTATTGTTCTATATAGAAGTTTGTCTATAGGCTCTATCACTATTGAGCATACTGCTCAAATGAATACCTCAGCTGTATCACATTTGCTTTGAGATAGGCTGTCATAATATCTTGTATCTGTTAATGCTATAGTTGTATCTTTGGTGGTGAGCGTAGCACATAAGTGACGTATTGATTGGTTTGTTGGCATGGAGGATTGGTGAGATTTATGTGATGTCAGATTGTTAGGTTGACGTCTAAGCTCTTGGTTGCCTAGATTTAGATTATTGTACAGAACTCCTTGAGTAGTGTCCTAGCTATAAAGCATTTTGTGTAATACTGCAGCCCTCCTATTCTTCTATTATATTCCTGCCTTGTATTGGTTCTTGTGAATGGTGTAGATATGTTGTGACTTTGTGCTTATGTAAGCTAGCACACTTTGATCTGACCAGCCTCAATAACATCTCTAAGCCAATAGAATCTAAGGTCCAAATGCTTCATCTGTTAGAATTAAAATCCTAACACATTCTCTTTTACCTATTTTGACATATGCACACTTGTACACTTTACTGTTTGTTGTGTATTTTATTATTTTGCATTGGTTCTATTTTGTTTCTGCATTGTGTGATGCTTTTGGTCACATTTTGATTATATAATCAGTGCCCAAAAGCGTGCCAGATGCAGTGGATGACACCCCATCTTGTTGTGCTCATTCACTGCATTCAGTGTGTTTTAGGTGCTGCTACTCTCAGATCATGAGCCTTGTGCTCTGAGTCACACACACACTGTTGCTTCTGGGTGAGGATCAGCTGCCACCAAGCTTCTAGGTTATTTTGGCCACTTCTAGCCTCTTTGGATCACTTCTGGGCTCTCCTGGCGATGTTTTGGGCTATTTTGGGTCATATCTGAGCTTCCTAGGGTGTCTGTGACATGGGGAACACTTTTCTGGCCTCTCCATCGTCTCCAGAACCCTTATCTTACCCCTAAAAGCCGATTTGCGATATCTCTACAATCATCTATCCAATTTCACTAAACTTTTGCACGCCCACTTGGCCTATAGGCTTCTACTAGCCCACCAAGTTTTGTCCCGATCGGCATCGATTTCACTGAGTTATTGCAGTTTTTGCGTTGACTCCTTATCTGTCACTACTGCAACTTCGCGCGTTTTTGCCTATTGCGGCCGAACCGCTTATCCGTTCAACTTTCCCTTTGGTGCACTAGTCCGTCCTACTAGGCCGAACATCTCCACCAAGTTTCGCGTCCATCCGATTAGCCGTTCCTGCGCTATTGCGACTTTTGCGTTAAGTTACTACCTTTCTCAACTGCATTCTCGCACTTTTTCGCCTATTGCTGCCAAATCGCTAATCCGATCGACTTGAAAATTGGTCTGCTGGTCCGTCTCATCCCTCCGAAGGTTCCCTCCGATTGTTGCGCCGATCCGTTAAGCTGTTCCCACGCTACGTCGATTTTGCGTTTCAGCACTGCTCAGTGCAGTCAGAGTGCAGCCCTTGCATTTCCATTGCTCCTGTTGGATCAGGGAATCCTATAGACTCTGAAGCTTGCCTTCCCAGCCTTAGTTCGCTGGTTGTAGCCTCTATTGAGCGCTACTTAAGCCTAGAGCCTCTTTAAGTTAGCAGTGCCTGTGGGGACTTAGTTGTCCAACAGACCAGCACTGTCTTGCAGTAAATCTGTATATGCATTAGCAAAAGGAGGTGCTCTGTAGCTACCACTGGCTGTATCTGCTACAGGTGCTCCACCATTATCCTTTTCCCATTCCCATTCCATTTTGTCCACCTTCCTGTTTCTATTGCTCTTACATCCTTTTTTCACCTCTTTCACTCATCATGTCTGATTCTTTGGCTGCTTGTGACTACACCAATCCCTACTCACCACTCATTTCTGATGCTGGCTCTGACTGGATTGTTGACACTGGTGCCACATGTCATATGACACCTCACAGACATTGGTTTCATCATTATAAACCACAGCACATTCCAGTCAGACTTGCAAACAATCACATTATCTATTCAATTGGCATTAGAACTGTATGTTTTCAACCTACATTGAGTGGGAAGCCTGGACAGTTGCTTGAATTTCACTGTGTACTTCATGTTCCTGACTTGAGAAACAATCTCCTCTCAGTTCTGTATTTAACCAGAACCAAGTCTTATATTGTCATCATTCTTCACAATCAAATCCTCTTCAAGCACCACAATACACTCCTCTTCACTGCATCTATTGCTTCTAACAATGCTGCAACTCTCAATGGACAAGTTGTGTCTTCATGTACATACTCTGCATTTACAAGCACATGTCTACTTGACTTCTCTCTGTGGCACAGAAGGTTTGCACACCTCAACCACAGTGATGTGAAGCTGTTACACAAGGAGCAATTAGTAAAGGAGATGGTGATCAAGTCCAACACTGCTCCAGATCCTATCTGTGAGCCCTGCATTGCAGGCAAGCAACATAGGTCCAATGTCCCCAAACTTGCATCTTACAGAGCAACTGCCCCACTTCAATTGGTCCACTCTGACCTTCATGGCCCACTCTCTGTCCAGTCCAGACATGGCTACAAGTATTGGATCACATTCATTGATGATTATAGCTGGTTCTGGGCTGTCCTTCCACTTAGGAAGAAGAGTGATGCATTTGGTGCATTCAAGCATTTGCTAAGAACCAACTTGGTGCAAAGATCAAAGCTACTAGAGATGATAACGGAGGAGAGTACATGTCCAATGAGTGGGAGCACTTTTGCCAGTCAGCAGGAATCCACAGGCAGCACACTATCAGAGATGAACCTCATCAGAATGGTGTTGCAGAGCATGCAAATAGGACACTTGCAGAAGGAATCACCACAATGCTCAATGAGGCATGTCTGCCTTTCAGCTTCTGGTGAGATGCAGTCTCAGCTTTTGTGCATGTATACAATCGCTCTCCCACCTCAGCTGTAGATGAGAAGACTCCCTATAAGGTCTAGTACAAGTCAAAACTAGATGTGTCTCATTTTAGAGTATTTGGGTGCACTTTCTATGTCCTTGTGAAGAAGGACCAGAGAAGGCCATTACAGTCTCACACACAGAAATGTGTCTTCCTTGGCTATCCTTCTAATTACAAGGGTTGGCTCTTTTGGAATCCACTCATCAGGAAGGAGATCATTAGTGACTCTGCTCAATTTGATGAGAGAGTGTTCCCTGGCACATCTAGAACCCCTGTTGACCTAAGGGTACTAGTTACTCCTGAGGCAAAAGACCTGCCAGAACAGGAGAGAGTAGATGATGAGCTGGATGTCCTGCCACCTCTTTTGCCAACTACTCCTGCACCATCTACATCTATTCCATCTGCACCTGCTTCACCCACACCTGTACCACCTTCAACTCTACACTCTTCACATCCTGCAACATATTCACCTCCATCACCTTCACCTCCATCTTCAACTCCCTCATCCAGTCATTTACATCCTAGTTTACCACCACATGAGAAGAAGTCCAAATCTGCTCCTTCAAAGCCTAACTGGCCTGGCCCTAACTGGAGGCCAAAACCTCGACCTTACACTGGTGGCTAGGACAGATACATCAACCCTCTCATGCATTACCCTGGGAGGCGACTGCCTAGACCATCTGTACCAGAGTCAACTCCAGGTCCAGAGCTAGAGGTTGTGCACCAGCCAGATGAAGATGTGCACATGGACAGTGACTCATTAGATGAGCTAGATGTGATGTCTGAAGAGGAGTTGCAAGCTGAAGCACTCATGTTCTCAGCTCTTATAGACTTTGGAGCTAATGCAGGCCTAGAGGATGTATATTCCCTTTGAGAATGCCTTTGAGTATGTGTTCCAATCCATCAATAAGTTTGAGCAGGTGTTCTCTGCACAAACTAGACAGCAGTATGGATCTAAGCCATACCAGTGAAAGGACATTAAAGGCAGACCTGATGCACATCTCCGGGAGGAAGCAGCAATGCAGGAGTTTGTCAGTCTTATTGAGAATGGCATATTTCAGCCTGTGAGGCTACCTGCAGGCAGAAAGCCAATTGGCTACAGATGGGTGTTTAAGCTCAAAAGGAAGGCAGATGGCTCAGTGGACAGATACAAGGCCAGACTGGTTGCAAAGGGCTATTCTCAGCATCCTGGATTGGAGTTCTCTCAAGTATTTGCCCCTACAGCTAAGTGGATAGCCTTGAGAGCCATCCTTGCACTTGCTGCACTTGAGGACCTAGAGCTCTACAGTGTGGATATCTCCACTGCCTTTCTTAATGGTGACATGGAGCATGATGTGTACATGCAGCAGCCTGAGGGATTTGAAGAGTACTTTGGTCCAGGCTTTGTCCTTAAGCTTGTCAAATCTATTTATGGATTGAAGCAAGCTGGTAGGCAGTAGCACAAGAAGCTTGACACTGTCCTACAGGATATGGGCTTCACAGTGGTGTGCTGTGATAACAGTATATGGGTCTACAGAAAGGAGGATGTTAGAATCATCATTCCTGTCTATGTTGATGACATGACCATTGCTGCAAAGTCAAAGCAGCAGTACCAGTTTGTGAGAGATGAGCTGGCCAAACACTTCAAGCTGCATAACTTGGGTCCTACCTCCTTCCTGCTTGGTGTGCATATTGAGAGGGACAGGAGCAAGCACTCTCTATCTCTCTCACAGAGACAGTACATTGTGGATGTGCTTGAGAGATTTGGGATGTCTGACTGTAGTCCTGTGAAGACTCCTATTGATGAGCATCACAAGCTCAGCAAGGCAATGGCTCCTCAGACAGAGCAGGACAGAGCATATATGCAGAGTGTGCCATACAAGCAGCTAGTTGGTGCACTCATGTATTTGGCTGTAGCTACTAGGCCAGACATTGCCTATGCTGTAGGAGTTCTTGCAAGGTTCTGCTCTAATCCTGATATTGCACACTGGAAGGCTGCAAAGCACCTGTACAGATATCTGCAAGGGACAAAGGACTACAAGCTCACTTATGCTCTAGATTCCTCCTCCTCTGAGCTGTTCACTACCTACTGTGATGCAGACCATAGTGGCAATCAGGACAACAAGAGATCCACTAGTGGAATGGTGATCAAGATGGGTACTGGTGCAATTAGTTGGGCCAGCAAGCTACAGCCTTTTGTGACTCTGTCTACTACTGAGGCAGAATACATTGCTGCAGTTAGTGCAGGCCAGGAGATCATATGGCTAAGGAATCTGTTTACTAAGTTTGGGTACAAGTTTGATGCACCCTCCTCCTTGTGGATGGATAATTAATCTGCCCTATCTGTTGCCCAGAATTCTGAGCATCATGGAAGGATGAAGCATCTGGACCTTAGATTCTATTGGCTTAGAGATGTTATTGAGGCTGGTTACATCAAAGTGTGCTATAATGTCCACAAAGACTATGCCTGCAGACATTCTCACTAAAGCCTTAGATTGTATTACAGTCGTTCCGGAAAACCTTGTCCGAGGGGTGTTTTTTTCTTTCTTTTGTGTGCCTGACCCAAAAAGGAAATGCTGTCCGAAAGGGGATAACTTATCCCCGGATGGTAAAGTGTGATCGGCGCGTGCCTCCCACATGACATGACCGGGCCTCGATGCACGACTGCTTTCCATCCCCCCCCCCCCCTCTCCATCCCCCCCCTCTCCATCCCTCCCTCCTCTCCTCCCTCCCTCCCCCTCCTCTTTTCTGTCATCCTCTGTGTTTCCGGTTGTTCTCGATGGAAGGAAGTAATGCTGAGAGGGGTTTAGAGGGACTTGGAGGATCATTTGTATTGGTGGGTGGTGAGGATATGGCACGAAAAGACAGTGCAGGAACAGATGGTGCGTCTTTCTCCTGCTTCTTGTCTTCTAGTTCTAGTGCTAACTAAGCCCATAGCATCCTTTGTTCACTACCAACCTACTCATAGCTCTGCGAGTATGGCCAGCCAACGGGCTTCTTCGACAACTAGTCCTTATCCGGAATTTACACTTTTGATGCCTGCATATACTCGACATGTACCTCCTCTATCAGCCACTCCAATTACACCAAGTGAGGATGGCCCAGGCTCTCCACCTGTGCTCTCCACCTCCCAGGATCCTCCAACAAGTTCAAAGCGCAAACGAGCTGACATGGTCACAGAATGTACTTCTGAAGCTTTCGACCCGATCAACTCAACTACCTACCACGTCTTCCTGTTACTTGTCCTCCCTAGTGTTCTAGTTGGTACAGGCCAAAAAGTAAAGGTCCAGAAGCCGGAGAAACTCAAGCGTGGTCCTATTGAGGTGATGTGTAGCTTGGACTGGAATGGGTTCATTTCTGCTATTGCAGAATGTATCCATGCCCATCCCGAGCTGATAGACTGTTCTAGCATGGAATGGAAACCAAACATACCTGCTAACTCTCAATTTATGTCCCTTAGCTCTCAGGCTGGGTATAACTACATGGTCAAGAGTGTCGTAGGACGTAGTGCAAAATCTAAGATAGGAACTCCTTTTGCGATTACCGTGCAGTTCTCAGCTCCAAAAACGGAGGTACGTTTGCAATGTTTGAATCCTTCTAGTATCTAATCATATGACATTCAATGACAGACCTGGGAGACATCTGTATCTACATTCGGCTCTTCTCAGCCTGCACCATCACCTCAGGGCCAAAAACGACCGCTTTTGAGAAAGGTAGGTTACGTCTTTTGTTTTTGTATATTATATGATGCTCACGCATATCTAATCTAGGGAGATGTTAATGGTGGCATCCAAGATATCATGCAAGAGCTAGAGGAGATCTACGTTATTGGAAAATGTCCTATCCATCCTAAACTTCCCTGCGCTCATCACTGTCCATCGGGCTTTCATTTTGATATGACAAAACCACGTCTCATGGCATTCGCTAAGCTTATTGTAATAATATTCTTTCTGTATTGTCATTGTACTTACATATACTCCAGGATGGTGATCCGCATCTGTACGACAAATACACTATTCCAATTGGTACTCCCTTCTTCAAGAAAGAGAATCGGATTACAAAACCCGGTGTACCTACATCACCAACACCCTCACCTGTCCTACCTCCTCCCGTCACACCTTCCGTACCACTTCATTCTTATCCTACTATGTCACACTCATCTGATGATGAGTTTCATGTCCGTTCCTCATCTCCATTACTTGGTGATACAATCTCGTTAGAGGAATTCGTAGATAAGTACTTTCTTGACAAATCTGTTATTCCTTTACTACAGAAGCTTGGGTATACCCCCGGAGTTAGTATAAAGGGCTTGAAGGGAAGAACAATTAAAGAGGCTGGATTTACACCATTGAGCTGGAAGCCAGTGGCGAAGGCTGCAAATGTATACTACAAAATTGCACCTCGCATATAATAGATATATTTTTGTTTACCTATAAACTACTCTTGATTGTTTTCCTGAAACTTATACCCTGCATGTCTAAACCATGCCTTTGCCATATCTCCTGTAATATAAGTTGCAGCTTCATATAATGCAAACTCAGGATCTTCAGCATCTTGCATACGTTTCCAGTTACGACGTAGATGAGCTTTGTGTTGGAATTATAATCCTAACCCATTCTCTTTTCACTATTCTGACATATGCACACTTGTGCACTTCACTGTTTATTGTGTATTTTATTGTTTTGGATTGTCTCTGTTTTATTCTTGCATTGTGTGACGCTTTTGGTCACATGATGATTATGTAATCAGTGCCAAAAAGCGTGCCAGATGCAGTGGATGACACCCTATCTTATTGTGCTCATCCACTGCATTCAGGCAAGTAGTTATCTCTTAATATACTATCTTATTGTGCTCATCCACTGCATTCAGTGTGTTTTAGGTGCTGCTGCTCACACTTTGACTAACTAGTATAAGATAAATATATAAAAATATATTTAAACAACTTACAGACACTAAAACTCTCCTCAATTGGATTGAGATCTGGAGAATATGCTGGTAGAAAACGTAACTGACATCCTGATATATTAAGACGTAAATTAGATAAACTGTAATTATAAAAAATGACAGACCTGCTTCTTCAACTATTTCTCTCAACTCAGTGCTCTTATGAATTGCACAATTATCCAAAACAAGAATACTGTTATCAGATGGCCACTGATTCATACGTGGCAGCTATAATATAAAGTTAGTATAAGAAAATATAGAATACAAAGCACATACTATGTCCTCTGCAATAAAATCAATAAACTCAGTACCATCAACTGAACCCTCCACAACACGTTGGTTTAGATAACCATCAACTGTAAGAGCTGCAACCATACTATAACGCTGCCCACGAATGAATGGTGCACTAATTTCAGCAGGCCTGCCATGGAGGGAGCGACCATAATGACGATAGATTGTACGATCATCTTTACTTGTCTCGTCAACAAATACAAGTTGTTCGGCAACCCAGTTGTTTGTCGCATACTGGCGAAAGTAAGCTCGTTGCTCCTCATCGCGCTCTGCTGCTGCTTTATGAAGGAGCTTATAAGTGATACCAGTATCGCGAAGATGTTCATCAAGAGCAGAGCGTGAAATTCCAACATCATGCGCAATAATCAGCCATTCCTGAATTTCATCAAGGTAAAGCTCAGGAGATTCCTCAAGTAGAGTATAGAGATCATGAGTATGGTCTGATTTGAGTAATTTAGGACGGCCACGAAATGGATTGATAGGTGGGATAACTGAGCCATGATCCTCTAGATTCTTTTGCCACCGAATAAGACTCTTTGGATGAAATCCTAGAAGGGCACATATATCATCTGGTATATAACCTTGATTATACAGCCATATTCCCCAGAGTTTCAGATCCTCAGAAATCTTACGGAAGGGCATGGAGGAACTATGACAGTGAGAAAATGTGGGGATGGGTGGGAGAAGATGGTGGAGTGGCAACCCGGGGCTGGGGCAGAGAAGAGAGCGCAAGCAAATGCCCCGGGTAACGCACAGAGATTAGCGCTGATCACACTTTACCATCCGGGGATAAGTTATCCCCTTTCGGACAGCATTTCCTTTTTGGGTCGGGCACACAAAAGAAAGAAAAAAACACCCCTCGGACAAGGTTTTCCGGAACGACTGTAAGGTGCAGCAGATGGTTGGACTTTTTGGACTTTCTTAATTGTCAGATGTGTTAGATCAGGGGGGAGTGTTGGAATTGTGATTCTAACACACTCTACTTGTCTATTATTTTATTTGCACACTTGTGCACATTGTGTGTATTTATATTCTATTTTGTTTCTCCTTTGTTTTTGCACTGTGACACTTTTTAGGTCACATGCTGATTATGTAATCTAGCCTTAAAGCGCCCTGATGCAGAGGATGGCACTGTCATCATCTTGTGCTCATCCACTGCACTCAGTGTGTTTTAGGTTGCTGCTGCTCATAGTAGGTGCAGATGGAATAGGTGTAGATGGTGCAGGAGTAGTTGGCAAAAGAGGTGGCAGGACATCCAGCTCATCATCTACTCTCTCCTGTTCTGGCAGGTCTTTTGCCTCAGGAGTAACTAGTACCCTTAGGTCAACAGGGGTTCTAGATGTGCCAGGGAACACTCTCTCATCAAATTGAGCAGAGTCACTAATGATCTCCTTCCTGATGAGTGGATTCCAAAAGAGCCAACCCTTGTAATTAGAAGGATAGCCAAGGAAGACACATTTCTGTGTGTGAGACTGTAATGGCCTTCTCTGGTCCTTCTTCACAAGGACATAGAAAGTGCACCCAAATACTCTAAAATGAGACACATCTAGTTTTGACTTGTACTAGACCTTATAGGGAGTCTTCTCATCTACAGCTGAGGTGGGAGAGCGATTGTATACATGCACAAAAGCTGAGACTGCATCTCACCAGAAGCTGAAAGGCAGACATGCCTCATTGAGCATTGTGGTGATTCCTTCTGCAAGTGTCCTATTTGCATGCTCTGCAACACCATTCTGATGAGGTTCATCTCTGATAGTGTGCTGCCTGTGGATTCCTGCTGACTGGCAAAAGTGCTCCCACTCATTGGACATGTACTCTCCTCCGTTATCATCTCTAGTAGCTTTGATCTTTGCACCAAGTTGGTTCTTAGCAAATGCTTGAATGCACCAAATGCATCACTCTTCTTCCTAAGTGGAAGGACAGCCCAGAACCAGCTATAATCATCAATGAATGTGATCCAATACTTGTAGCCATGTCTGGACTGGACAGGGAGCATACCATGCAAGTCTGAGTGAACTAGTTGAAGTGGTGTACTTGCTCTGTGAGATGCAAGTCTGGAGACATTGGTCCTATGCTGCTTGCCTGCAATGCAAGGCTCACAGATAGAGTCTGGAGCGACAGAGGACTTGACCACTAATCCTTTCACCATGTTCTCCTTGTGCAACAGCTGGATATCACCATGATTAAGATGTGCAAACCTCCTGTGCCACAGTGTGAAATCAAGCGGACATGTGCTTGTTAGTGCAGAGTATACACACATTAACACAACATGCCCATTGAGAGTTGCAGCATTGTTTGAAGCAATGGTTGCAGTGAAGAGGAGTGTGTTATGGTGCTTAAAGAGGATTTGGTTGTGGAGAATGGTGACAACATAGGATTTGGTTCTGGTTAAGTACAGGACTGAGAGGAGGTTGTTTCTAAGGTCTAGAACATGGAGTACACGTTGGAATTCAAGTAACTGTCCAGGTTTTCCACCTAGTGAAGGTTGAAAATACACTGTCCCTAAGCCAACTGAATAAATAACATGATTTTTTACAAGCCTGACTGGGATTCTCTTTGGTTTATAGTCGTGAAACCAGTGTCTGTGAGGTATCATGTGGCAAGTGGCACCTGTATCAACAATCCAGTCAGAGCCAGCATCAGAGATGAGTGGTGAGTGGGAATTGGTGTAGTCTTGAGTACTTGCATTGCCAGTAAATTCAGCAGATTGAGCAGCATCAGAGTCTTCCTCCTGTGCAGCATTGGCCTTCTGCTTCTGCCTCTTCTTGCTCTTCTTAACCTTGATCTCTGCCCTAACTGCTTTGCTTGCATTCTGCTTCTTGTAGAAGGTTGCCTCTGCATGTCTATTATTTCATTTGCACAGTTGTGCACATTGTGTATATTTATATTCTATTTTGTTTCTCCTTTGTTTCTGCACTGTGACGCTTTTTAGGTCACATGCTTATTATGTAATCTAGCCTTAAAGAGCCCTGATGCAGTAGATAACACCCTCATCATCTTGTGCTCATCCACTGCACTCAGACAAGTAGTTGTTTGCTAATATATTATCATCTTATACTTATCTACTATACTTAATGTATTTTAGGTTGCTGCTGCTCACATCTCTTTGCAATTATGTTGCTAATTTCCTCTATTCAAAAAGGCTAAGAGACACAAAAAATGGCAGTAAGAGACAAGGAAAGGAGAAGGGAAAATAAGAGAGAGTGAGAGGAAAAATGAGAGGGAGAGAGGGAGAGAGGGAGAGAGAGGTGAGTGATGTTATTTGTGATAAGTATAAAGTCTGTCTGCTGTAGACGGTGTAGTGCACTGCACTACGCTATGCGGCTCAACCCATAGAATATCCGTCCAACCACTCCCTAACTCAGAATCGTCAATCAGGCTCCAACAGCCCGATCATATCTATCGTCCCGATCCATCGCACACTATTGTCTGCCAAGACTACGGTACCTAGAGCACCACATGCATGTCCCGCTCAGTTAGCAAGATGCGTCGGGACTACTGTTGAACTAGCCTGTCAAGTATGTTTTACATTTACCTAGATCGTACGACTCCCTAGTACGTGTCGGACTATCTGTCAGGCGCCTAGCTTAGCGAGTTCCGATGGAACATTGCCATTGGGATGAGTTTCAGTTTTACATTTATCGTATATAGTTCACTCTGCCATGTTAGGTGCGGCATGTGCAAGTGAGCTCTCGGGTACAGTAGTACGGCCCAATCCTAATCTTGTACGGCCTTCATAGTTCTCAGCCTGCTCCCTTCAGACTTGGTCCTGTAGTAGTATAGTCCACTATATATAGGAGGCCTATACATAGTAGGACAGGAGAGCAGAAGAGAACTGGAGTCCGATAGCCCCTCTTTGCACAATCCAGCTAGTATCCCTCTAAAACCCTTCAGTCTATCTGCCACCTAAGAGACATTAGTCTGATCAAGCCCATCTGACATATCATCGATACTGCTTCGATCTGCTGTCGACTGACTACGTGCCAGCCCTGAAGCTCCTGACCATCTGTTGGACTACCCCATACACATTCTGCCACTGGTACTAGAGGACACGCCGCCTATTTCCGAGATGCCCCTTCCTTCCTTTATTGTCCGGTCCCGTGTCCCTCCTCTGTAGGGTGGTGGTCGGACCTTCCTTATTGTTCACAGGCTAATTGTCTATCACCTCTTCTACCTTTCTGAGACACTTCTTGGTATCCTCCTTAGGACGAACCCCAAACCTTATCCAGATTGCACCTTTCAGGCAGGACCTAACTAGTCACTACAACAGGTGCCTCTGGTCATGTGAACATGTGCCAATTACACCTTACCATATGGGAATAATTGCTACTAGATATGGTTAGACATTTTTTTTGGTTTGATACTTAAGAAAAAGAGAAAAAGAACTACTCGAACAAGGTTTTCTAGAATAACTATACAGGAAAAGACATGTCCTTTGAACACCCAATTTAGATCTGCCCTAGAACACACCAGATATACATTTTCACAGTTCTAATCACATATTTATAGAGCCTGATTCTGATACTACATGCTGATTTTTTTCTAAGAAGTAACCTAGCTCAGATAAATAAATATACCCTTGTGAAGAAACTGAGGAAAATGTCATAGAAACTACTCTTTTGAACACTTTGTGACATAATGTTATGCTAGTGCTCAGTTATGATCAATTCCAATTTGCTTGCTGAGAGTTCTAATTATGGTGGTACATCGATTGTTTTGTCTGTCACACCTGAGACTGTTTTCAAGTTCTTAATTAATTAAACAGTTATTTCTCTATAAAACTTGGTACAGACATAGCAGAGGTGTTGTTACCTCTCTCTAAACACTTTATTTTCTTAGGGCATACCTAGGACAGTTGCAGGTGAGGCAAATGTGGGCCTGTCTCTGTAAGTTTTACCAGATTTTGACAGTAGATGATTTCTACAGACTCAAAGTCTTAGCCAAATTCTCTATAAATTTGCATATATATTCATATACTTGTTCTTCAGATGTTGTTATTTGTTTGAGGTGAGAGATGAAGAAATAAGTGAGAAGAACTGTGGTGTTCAAAGGAATGGTCCTATTTAAAGGACGTATCTTTTTCTATAAAGACTTGTTTGACAATTTGTTGATGATTCTCTCTATCCCTTCATATATTAGATCTCTAAAGATATTCTTTATGAAGTCTTGGAAAGTTGCAGGTGTATTTATTAATCTAAAAAATATAACTAGTTTAAAAAGTCCCAGGTTAGTCTGAAAGGCTACCTTCTACTCATCACCTATTACAGTAAATTTCATAATAATTTGGACACGTTGTAGTACATCGCACTATGCTATGCTGCTCAACCCACAGAATGTCTGTCCAACCACTTCCTAACTCAGAATCAACGATCGGGCTCTAACAGCCTGATCAGTCTAGCGATCACCCAATTCGATTCTAGTGATTGGGCCCCAATAGCTTGATCATATCTATCATCCCAATCTATCATACACCATCGCCTACCAAGACTGCAGTACCTGGACCATCACATATATGTCCTGCTCAGTTAGTAAGATGTATCAGGACTACTATTGGACTAGCCTATCAAGTACATTTTACATTTACCCAGGTTGTATAACTCCTTGGTATGCATTGGACTATCTGTCAGGTACTCGGCTTAGTGAGTTCCAATGGAACGTTGCTATTAGGATGAGTATCAGTTTTACATTTATTGTATATAGCTCACCCTGCCATGTTGGGTGTGGCATGTGCAAGCAGGCTCTTGGGTACAATAGTATAGCCTGATCCCAATCTTATGCAATCTTCATAGTTCTCAGCCCGCTCCCTTCAGACTCGGTCCTGCAGTAGTGTAGTCTGCTATATATATATATATAGGAGGTCTGTATGTAGTAGGATAGAGTAGAATAGGACTAGAGTCCAACTGCCCCTTTTTACACAATTTAGCTAGTTTCTCTCTAAATGCTACCATCTGCCTGTCTTGTAGAAGACACCAATCTGAACAAGTCTGCCTGATGTATCACCGGCATGTCCTTAGTTAGCCACCAACTGACCACACACCAGCTCTAAAGTTCTCAACCATCTGTCGGACTGCCCTGCACATGTCCCATAGTCAGTACCAGAGGGTCTACTACTCATTTCTAAGGTGCCCCTTTCTTCCTTTGTTGCCCAGTCCCACATCATTCCCTCTATAGAGTGGTAGCTGGACCTCCCTTGTTATCCATAGGCTGATCGTCTATCACCTTTCTTACCTTTCTAAGATACCTCTTGGTATCCTCCTTGGAACAGACCTCAGACTTTATCTGGATTGCACCTCTCAGGCAGGACCTAGCTAGTTACTACACTTTTGGAGCCCATTGCGAGGAGTAATAGAAAGTGTCTCAGCAGTCAGCCTCATTTGGCTCTTTAGAGCCTACTAGACAGTCATCCCGTCTCTAAGAAAAAGCTAGCCAATATGGCACCTCAGTTATAATCCTAGGGCAACTGTACCAAATTCTTTCCCCGACATCCCAACACCAGGAAATACGAGTGGCCTGTAACTGCTCCGAAGCCCCCTCTGACATGGTCTTGATCAAACACAAAAATCTCCTATCAATTCTACAGTCCATCCTAACTCAACTCAGCACGATCTCCGAGGTCGCAAAAGTACCCTTGTCCTTGCTGCAGCAAGAAGCGACTACGGAGTCATAAATAGCACCCCCTGAGGAATTTACAGAACTCGATAGTATCATAGTGCCCAGGTCCTCAAGTGCCACCCTTAGGGTCCCTGTTACAAAAACCTCTAGGGTCATTGTATGTATCCTTGTTCCAGCACTATCAATCTCCCTTCCTAGGAGTGACCGCCTTTGTAGTCTAGCAGCACTATTGAGACCGATAACCAGAATGGGACTATCTGTAGTTTTACCTAGGACACATATAGGACCCATAGAAGAAGATGACAATCTAATAGAAGGACTATCAGGCACACCAGAAGGAGTCATTGAAGGTTTCGACTACATCATCGATGATGACCTTTACTATGATTATGCACAGACTGAAGAAGAAACTTACCAATCAAACTATCAGGCAATCTCTGAGCCACTCCTCAGACAGGCACTTAGATTGACTACCCCATCAGACCAGTGTGATTCACCCTTTCACAGATCATAGATGAGCAGCATCTGCAGCCCACCACTCGTAGAGCACCTGCTCCCCGATTTGGCAGATCCAAGCTCCTACCCCCCATTGGGACTAAATACATTGATACTCAGAACAATGATGCCATTTTCTGGGGACCGCTGGGCGCCGACTCTAAATGTCACTAGTGATCCTAGAAGTATCTCCCACTTCTTTGATAAAGTAAGCTTGTACAGTAGAGCAGCTAGAATTACTGACACACAGATGATTGCATGGGCCTGATTCTATGCCCTGATTGGAGAAGATGTCCTATGGCATGATCTTCCAGAGGCCCAAGGCAACAGCTTCCCCAATTTCAGAGAGGTTGTGCTAAAGTTCTACTTGAATGCAACAGTCCAATATATGCTAGTGGACCTCCGGTCTCTGATACATGCATCAGCGAGATCGATAATTCTAACTATGGCAGCCCTCAGAGAGTATCAATGGAGCTTCTAGTAGATCTCATCATACCTAATCAGGGCAAACCTGATCTCAGAGTTCAACCACAAGCAGATGTTTAGAGAAGGACTGCATCCGACACTCAACAAGGAACTTAACCTTTCCTTGCAATTCGTTAACTACCACCACCCAGCCGGAGTTGATACTGTGGTCCAGGAACTACAGTAGATACTGTCAAGCAGTACCTTGCCACTACCCAAGAAATAAATGATCCCAGTCCTAAGTGGCCAGTACCAGGCCCTGCCAACATTGGATACACAGGTGAAATAGAACTAACAGAAGGCATAGGTGAAAAAAGAGAAGCCAGAGATGCAACGGATCCTGAACAAAATTCTAACGTACCTTAAAGGGTAGTCAGGACTGAAACCAGTCTAGATCTGACCAATCGTGAGTCAGCTGCAGGCCCAGTCTCGACCTACAGACTGCACAGTCTACTCCAGCATAAACCACTGAGCAGCCAGCTGCCCAACAAGGGTCATGCTCATCTATAAAGGGGTGGTTATTAATGATGAGGCCAGCTACCTGGTCATCCCATCAGGGTAACAGATCCTGCAATATGTCGATGGTCTCTCACTACTTGACCGAGTTAACCAATACTATAATGAACACCTAGAGAAGATCTTGCAGGGAGTTGCACTTTCGATCTACTTTGTTCGAGGCATCCCGCCCCACGTCTCAGCTGTGGCAGCCCAAATGTCAGACCCCACAGGATAGATGGAAATGCAGCCTACTATAATATGAAGGGAGGTCGGTGAAGCCAACTTCTTTAAAATCTAAGGGCTTGATGATACAACACAAGGTTACAGTTAGGGATGTCTCGAGCCATGGAATAGCAATAGCAAGACTGAACCTGAGAGTGTGGCCCTTACGAACATTAGTTGAGATGTCTTTGGCAAATCTGATTCTAAAGATAAAGAGCTAGAAACTGCAACTGTGACCAATAGATGCGTGGGCCTGAAGTGGATGTTCAATGGAGTAGAGATCCCATCTAGAAAGAATGAAAAGTCAGTCCAATTTATAGAACCAGTTGTCATGTCGACACCTAGAACTGATGGAACACCACACCAGCCGCCACTGATGCCCAGACCCTTAAGAAGAATTACAATTGAGCACCAAGAAGAAGACGGTCTACCACCCACCCCAAAGGATGCATCGCGGGATGAAGAAGCCCTAGAGAAACAGACAAGGGTTTTGCTAAGAATTACTGAAGGCTTTGAGAGCCAAGATCCTAATGTACGTGTACAGATATACTCTGAAAGGGGAGGTCCCATGCCAAGACAGGCTAATAAACCAGGGACCACTGATCTGTGCTGGGGACCACAGTACCAAACAATTGCCTCAGCATCCAATCCTACTATATTGGAAGACAAATTTCAGAAAATGTTAAATGCATCAATCACACTTAGTGTTAAGGAACTACTGGTGGCCTCACAAGACCTGCACTACTGAAGCTGAGAGTTTATTTTAGGCAGGCATGAGCCCCCAAGACTGACTGTCCAGGTAGAAGAGGCCATGTATGTGTCTTACCCCTAACTGGGATCACCAACAGCAGAAACGGAAGAAGCAACAAGTGTCGCCCTACCAAACATTGCACTTTGCAAAATAAACCTGTAGCTAGACAGTAAAATACAGGTAAGAGTGCTAATCAACATCGGGTCTTCATTTATAGCGATCCCAAAATACATATGGTCGAACCTCAGATTGCCTGCTGTCATCACAGAAGCCATATCAGTCAAGACCGCTGATGCAGGAATCTCGCACTCTATCAGTCTCATCCTGCATGTCTGCCTCAACATTAGACACCTGTCCCTAGTCGTCCAAGTACAAGTCATGAAACACACCCCATTTGAACTGCTCTTGGGCTAGCCTTTCTTCACATACACAAGAGCCCGTATTAATCACAAATTGGAGGATGAACAAACTCTCATAATCACCAATCCCAACACCCAGAAATTGACTATAGTACCCACTATTTGGCATGTGAGAGTACACAGACCTCAGCATCTGGACTCGAAATGACTGCCCCATCATACAAGCCTGCATCGGGCTACATACTGCTAGACTCCTAGCTTGACACCATAGCATCTGACGTAAATACATAAGTAAATATTTTGTTTCTACACAATACTATCAAACTCACAGTACATATTCCCGAAATACCAAATACCAAAAACATCTTTCTACTAGTACTAGCACTCACTCATGTACGTCCTGATGTACAACCGGCATCTAATCCCACATTGGCTACTCAACCAGCCCCTTTCTATAAATACAAAAAGGTTGCATAACACATTAAACTGATTCTTGCAATACTCCCAGAAGACTACCACATCCTCCGATTCTGTTAGAGTTCAGCTCAGAGTTCCACTGGATTTAGATTGTCTCCAAGTCTCCTAGTACAAGTGTACTCTCAAAGGGCTGTCCACTGCTCCTAACATAGGGTTCGAAGCTGGAAGCGGGAGATGATCCTATTGAAGACAACTGGCTATATCCTACGGTCCCCTTGCTAGTTGTGATACTGTTAATTTACAAGGTCTCACTGGAGGTTCTCTAGTAAGAGCAGATTGATATTGCCAAGAGGCGAGATAGTACAAGGTGCTAAGCTAGAGCAGATTGCTAGAGAGGAAGCTAGGGTGCTGCTAAAGTGAAGTTTGAAATGATTGAAAGATGGGGATCGAAGTCTCTAACTACTGTCCTATTTATGCTCTTCAGAAATTATCAATATCTTTTCCATCTGCCCTTCTCATTGGCTACAAACACCCCAAGTCTCCTGCCAAAGTCCTACTGAATTGTAGCTGCGGCATAGTTGTATCTTGCTGCACCTGCTGCAGTTTCGACTGTACTTAGTTGTGCATTAACTGTGCATTGCTGTGGTGGACTGTGAATTGACTGTGCACGACTGTGGTAGACTTGTCTGGGTTGCTCTGGATCGGTCTCCTTCAGAGCTACAGAAGCTTTGCATGTGGTGACTTCCCTAATTAGATATGTAGCATCTGTGCATGTCTATATAATTAGCTCCTGCTTGCTGCACCTATTGAGTGCTCCATATGTGTCTTGCACTGCTCACAGTTGGTGGGGTGAGTAAGCCTTCTTGTGCTCTTAGTTATCATTGCTTGGCTCTGGTTTGACTAATGCTCGATGTGTCACCATGCTTCTTTAATGTCTGGCTATATGTGCTTGTAACAGAATGACTGTTATACCTAGTGCATTCTGATGGTATTCATCTTGTAGCCCTTGTAGCGTAAGTATCAGATCTGCAACTCTGTCTAAGTAGTCATACATCTATTGTGGTGTCTGACTTTTGCCTAGAGTAATAAAAAATAGGAATTCTTGCTTCTGGTCCTTGTGGATCATAGATCAAAGTTGTAGTTTACTATTGCAGTGTACTTGCTTTGCATATCCCTAGATAGCATTGACTATTGTTCTATATAGAAGTTTGTCTATTGGTTCCATTGCTGTTGGGCATGCTGCTTGAATGAATACCTCAGCTGCATCACATTTGCTTTGTGGTAGGCTGTCATAGATGCCTTATATCTGCCAATGCTGTGGTTGTATCTCTGGTAGTGAGCGTAGTACATAAGTGATATATTGATTAGTTTGTTGGCATGGAGGATTGGTGAGGTTTATGTGGTGTCAGATTGTTAGGTCGATGTCTAGGCTCTTGGTTGCCTGGACTTGAATTATTGTGCAGAACTCCTTGAGTAGTGTCCTGGCTATGAAGCATTTCATGCAATATTGTGGTCTTCCTGTTCTTCTACTGTATTCCTACCTTGTATTGATTCTTGTGAATAGTGTAGTCATATTGCAGCTTTGTGCTTATATAAGCTATAGCACTTGAGAATGTGGCTCGAAAGATTTGCACTGATTGGCGGCTTGTATAAGATCGACGAGATCAACATTTTTAAATGGATCCTATCAGATTCTCACATCCTAATCTACTCAATAACATCTTGCAACTCCCATACCACTCACCTGACTTCACCTCAGGATAATGCTTTATACAAGAACGATATCGGAACCTTGAAATAGACTGGAGCCAGTTTCTAAAACTTGAAGAAAGAAAGTTAGCATACTGAGTTCTCTGCCAGCATGATTTTACTCTAGCATGGGACAAGTCCGAAAAGGGATGCCTAAACTATGACTATTTCCCACCAATCCTAATCCTGACTGTGAAACACATACTATAGATCATAAAGAATATCCTGATCCTGCCAGGAATTTTCAACCAGGTGGTGAAGATTATCAAAGACAAAGTCGACTCTGGCATCTACAAACCTTCAAATTTGTTGTACCGGTCTTGCTGGTTCTGCGTTCTAAAGAAGGATAGAAAGTCACTTCGACTGGTATATGGCCTTCAACTGCTCAATACAGTATCAGTCTGTGACCCATCAGTCCTATATCTGACTGAGCACATTGTTGAATCCTTCAGAGGCCACTCATGCTATATAACCCTGGACCTCTTCGTAGCCTTTGACCAATAAAAGCTAGATGTGCAGTCTCACAATATGACTATGTTTTAGACATCACTCGGTATGTTCCGACTCACATCCATCCCGATGGGGTACACCAACTCCCAGTAAATCATGCACGTAGACATTACATATATACTGAAGGATGAAATCCCAGATGTATGCTTCCTATATATAGATAACATCCTGGTCAAAGGACCGAAGACTTAATACAAACAGCCTGACGGAGACTACAAGCAGATTCTTCAGAACTTCAGCATCCAACAGTTCATATAGGAACATCTACAAGATGTAAACCATATCCTACAAAGGATCTGCATCGTCGGTGCAACAGTTTTTGGAAAGAAGGTAGTCATTGCCACCCCCGAAGCTGTGGTCCTCGGCCATACCTGCAACTATTCAGGACACATTTCTGACCCCAACCAAGTCTAAACTATCATAGAATAGCCACTACTGGAGTCAGTCAAACATGTTCACACCTTTCTAGGGACCACAGACATCCTCTGGCATTTTATCAAAGATTATGCCTGATTGTCTCAGGACCTCAACAAACTACTCTGCAAGGACATCCCATTTGAGTTCAGTCTGAGAGCCCTAGCTTCGATGAATGTACTCAAACATGCAATTATGACATCTAGTGCAATCTGCCCAATCGACTATGAATGCGGCTGACCAGTCCACCTATGTGTCGACTTCTCAATATACAGATTTAGGGCCATACTGCTTCAAATCGGCAAACATAGAGAGCGGTTCCCCCCCACTTCATCTCCAGAACTTGGAATGAGTAGAAGTGCAACTATTTACAGCCAAAGATCAAGCTGTTCGGTCTCTTTCAAGCCCTCTACCAGTTCCGAATTTACTTGAGCAGTCTCAACCATTTCTTCATCAAGGTAGATGCAAGCTATATCAAGGGCATAATCAACAATCTCAACCTGCAATCTAATGCCATGATCAACAGATAGATCACCAAGATCCTCCTATTCTCATTTATGCTAATCTACACTCCAGCCCAGAAGTACACAGGGCCCGATAGCCTATCCTAACAAGGACCAGCACTCTTGGACCCTCCATGTGATGAAGGTTACAAGGAATGGATTGACTGACAATACAGCTTTGTTCTAAGCTCGAATGTGCCCTAGGCAGAGTTTGATGCAGCCTACACATGCACAACTGAGACCGATATACTACAAGACAGAGCAAGCCTGAAGGTCGACGAGAATCTTGCTCATATAAAGGCATTCCTGAAGGATCTAACTATGCTCCCAAGCTTAGATGAAATCTGCCTCTAGCAGTTCATTCAGAAGGTGACTCGATTCTTCGTTACTGGTCTCAACATGTATAGGAGAAACAGCCACGGTCTGCCACTTCTAATACTTCCACCTGACTGCTGGCTGGCATGTATGAAGACTGCACACAATGAACTTGGGTATAAAGGTTTCTTTACCATCTGGTTCCGCATCTAAGACCAATTCTGGTAGCCTACAATGGGCTGTAACATCAGGTAGTATGTCTGAAGGTGCCACATATGCCAGACCTGACAATTCGCCAAATTTAAGATCCTGCCAGTCATCCTGACACCGGTGACCTTATTTAGTTGAGTCCATATTAATATCATGAATGTGCTGCTGTCGGCCTCATACAAGTTCATCGTCCAAGCTCAAGACTTCCTTACAGGCTACCCCAAATTCTGAATGCTCTGCAATGACAATACAGCCTCTATTGTGAAGTTTATCTTCGAAGACATTATCTGCAGGTGGGGCTGTGTATCCAAAGTTATAATGGACAATGGCTCATCATTCATTAAGACCCTTTCGGATCTCCTTCGAAAGTACAATATCACACATATCTACATATCCCTATATAACTCCCAGGCAAATGGGATCATTAAGAGATGCCATCAGGACCTATGGGAAGTACTCATGAAACTCAGCACCAATAATCCTACCAAATGGTCACAACATGCATACTATGCAATTTGGGCCAAACGTGTCACAATACAATGTTGGACCAGATACTCCCCATACTTCATGGCCCATGGAGTGAAACTGCTACTTCCATTTGATATTGCTAAACACACATATCTCTCTTCTGCTATCTCTGCTAAGATATTCTACACTGAACTCTAGCTCAGACAGCCTTATGCTTTAGAACAATATTCCAAAGATCTAAAGAGAGTTCGAGAAGCAGTCATCAATGTCTAGTACTGGTTCATATAGGACTTTGAGAAAAAGTTCAGTCAGACTATCTACAACTTTAACTTCGGTCCTGGAGCCCTTGTCCTGGTCTGTAACTTGCAAATTGAGAACGAGCTTAACCACAAGGCCAAACTAAAGTATCTCAGTCCATACGTAATCATCCGATGAACCACTGGAGGCTCATACATTCTAGTAGAACCTGACAGAACTATATCAGCCCTATAGTATACAGCCTTTTGAGTGATTCTGTATCATGCCTGCTCCATGATTATACATCCCGTCAAAGACCTAGTCGAACTGTCATACTCAGAGCTCAATCATATAGCATCCCGACACAGTTTGGAAGAGTCTCATTTCTTGACTGACACTCTGATGCTCACATGCAATGAACAGACCATGGACTCAGACTTGGCCTCAAATTCGGACTTAGACTAGCAACAGATGACAGACCAAAGGTAGACTGAGCAAAGCATCAATGGCCCAATTGAACAGATTGCCACTCAATAAAGACTAGAATCTTATTATATCTCGCCGGCCCACTTTACAATATACAGTTGACTTACAGCTAAAGTCAAAAAACCTTGCACTCAGGCCTTTCATATGCTTTTTTTTACACACGTCATGCCCTCAGAGCTTGAAAATAGTCTAATTGCCCATTTTCTCAGTCAATACGGCACATAAAAACATGATGTAGCTATGTAAAAAAAGTACTTGAGAATGCGCTTCCAGTGATGTAATAATGTCTAAGAAATATGATGTGTACATTGCAGAACAGAAAAAACAACCTCATTAAGTTAGTACCTCACCTCCTCCCTCAGTCAATGTAAAAATCGTAACTCGTAAAATACTTCATGTAAAAATCTCATTGATATTGCTAAATTCATGCCATTGCAGGGGGTACTAATGCCCGAAGTTTTGAGACACTTCAATGAACCGTTCATGATGGAGCAGGGTAATATACTGGCACACTCACTTTTAGGATTCCCTCCCTCAGTACTGCATCTATTATATCTCAGGCATTTCAATAGCTAAAAATCTGATTCTTTTGCTAAAATCATACCTTGATGAGAACTTTCAGATGATGCACAACTTGAGTTTAATTAACAAAGTGTATAGCTATAATACGTGTACTATTCTACCTTGTGGACCTATCTCTGTAAAGCATGCAGAATACCTTAAGAAACTACCATTTATCTCCTTGCAAATCCTCTAAGCATTTATTAGCACACTCTTGTTATACATGTACAAGACTTCCGGCCATAGAAAAGCTGCTGTGTCATGCTAACCCTTGTTAACTCCAATTGCCTTCACTTCATATAACAGCAACAGTATTGCACAATAACTCGACTATTGAAAGTGATGGCAAGTGCATATTGAGCACAGGAGGCTCTACAGATGCTGTGGAGCAGGACACACATTCATGGGTGTCATGGATCAACTGAAAGATGGCAACTACTGGCATCTATTGATGGTCACAGAACCAGAACTAGCACCTCAACACCAATTCTGACACTGGTACAAGCTCCAACCTCAACACTGGATTGCCACCAAATCTGAATGATTACCAGAGACGTTGTCAGTGGTGGTGATGAGGGACACAGGTCCATACCAAGGTCTCAGAGCTAAAACGACAACATAGACTATCTCAAACTGTCGCTATACAGAAATAAAAGTTGGTTGAACCTCTAAGTTGAGTGAGCCTTTGGACCAGATTAGGTCTGACAGATCTGATGCATAAGGATAGGTGTGAACAAGCCTGAAGCCTGGATGCAAGCATGTCAGATGTGTAGTAATCAAGGCACAATGAATAAGTCAATAATTTAGACCACTCATGAACTACGTGCCATTGTAGCTTATCTCCAACCAGCCACCACATCTTTCACCTTTTCAATATCTAGACCATCAGCAAAGCAGCTCATCAGAGATCCATATAGACAGCTATGAAAAAATACTAACGACCAGGCAGAAGGCTCTTTAACAACCTACGGGAATGCATCGTCGTCATGAACAAAATGATCAGTATCTCTGAGATTGCAAGGTTGATAGAGGTACCTAGGTGGACGGTCTTCTAGGTGATATCTGAGTTTAAGCACTATGGAACTATCTCTATGCAAGCACAAGGCTTTCGTGGTAGGCCTAGAGCCCTTGATTACGTTCATACGCAAGTAAGCTATTTTTTCAAAACATGCAAAGATTGCTCATTGGTTTACGCCCCTAGTTCCTCTGTAGATTATTGAGCTGCCATCCTGATTGCTATATTGATGAACTTAGAGATCTACTATGGGAGTCTTGCAGAAAGAAGGCTTTAGACTCGACAATTTGCAGATCTTTACTGAGTGCTGGTTTCCGACTGAAGAAGGTCAGGCTTCTCTACTCTTCTATGCATTCATTCATAAGGAGCCTCACTCCATCCTCTAGATATCGAGGAAGGCACTTGAGCGGAGCGAGATACTCCGTGCACAGTATCTAGCATGCATTGGTTCGCAGTACACGATAGACCAACTGGTCTTTGTCGACGAGAGTGCTTGTGACTGATGGACTTTCTTTCATAATGAAGCCTGGGCTCTCGAGGGATGGCAAGCTTGCAGGAAACAGTTCTTCAACTGAGGAAAGCAGTAACCATAGCTGTTGCAGTTCAATATAGGACATACAAGTATCTAATTTCTCTCATTAGGTATTCTGTCCTACCTGCAATTAGTATTGATGGGATGGCCGATTGTATGGTTATCATAGGTACTTTCAATGGGGAGCTGTTCAGCGCATTTATTGCTGGCCTTCTAGATAAAATGAATCCTTTCCCTACTCCTCGGTCTGTCATCATCATAGATAACTGCCTGATACACAAAGTATCAGGAATTAGGGAGCTCGTCAAATCGCAGTCTGTTTTCTTTTCTAACAGTACTATGCTATGTACTGACCTTTGCATAGAGGTATTAGGCTCAAGTTCTTACCTCCATATTCTCCTAACTATAACCCCATCGAGTTTTCATTTTCTGTCATTAAATCTAGGCTCAAACAATAAGAACCATGGCGAGATGATTCGGTTGTTGAGTAACTGATTCACCAAGTGTATTCCATCAGTTCCACTAATTGTCACTCATTCTTTCGCCACTCAGGTTACAAAGTTAAGGACGATTTTATAGGTGCTACTCTGTAATCAGTTTAATAGTGCTTTTATCACATTAGATAGATATTCTTCCTTGGTGAACTTCGCTTATAGCGGGAGAAGCTGAGGAGCGTGGGTAATGGTTATATCACATTCCTTTCGGAAAAGGATCTTGCTGGCATTTTTTTCCATTTTGCATCTTCCACCATGATCACATCTAATTCCCCTAGAAAAGCTCCAACCTCTAAGACGACATAGACAAGAAAAATTCCAGCTCGCCTCAAGGATGCAGCACCCATGCAGGGTACTTCTGCTAGCAAAATAGTATGAAAACAAGGATGACCACCAAAGCAGCACGGTGATAATGCCATCAGAAATGAGGGCGAAAAGGTAAATTGATTGTATTGGAGTTGGTCTCTAAATTACGACTAACGAGATGTCTCAGGCCGATGCTCCAGAAGATGCCCCGAAGAGGGCCAGGCAGGATAATAATTGCCATGACAATACCTATGTGTATGAGGAAGAGGAGCCTTCACAACTTGATATAGTTCACATGGCTAATAGCGAAGCAAACCAGGAACAAGATGACCGGTCCGACCGGTCATACCATTGGTCCGATATTCCAGATGCTCTCGGTAGGTGTATTCTGAGCATGATGTGACTGTATCCTGATGATTCGTAGAGTCGGACTACAACTGGGGTGTTAATGCCATAAGCACGCCCACCCGAGAATTGTATTTCCCTTCTATTGGGCCTTCCACCATCGAGAAGTTATGTTCTATACTCACTGTTTGAGTTGATGACGGACGAGGCTTGCATAAGATGAACATTGTGCCAATGGATACCTTAATTAATATGTGCAACAACATGGCAGATGTTCTTCAATACCATCGAATGGTGGTTGCACTGGGCTACACTGCTCTATAGTTCAAGAGAGTTGGGCAGAAGGTGCCACCACGTTATCTTGACTCCGATGCAGATCTCGACAAACTTGCGCAAAGTGTTGAGGAGTATGTGCAAGACCAAAAGAAGAAATGACACAAGGAGAATGTTGCTTGTGAGATTGTTTTAATGAATATGAATGATGAAGCAGTGAATGCTATTGTTACCTATCCCTCGGTTCCTGTCCACTGATGAGCGAACTACATCTCTTTTGCCCTGTCCAGAAAGGCCCAAAGCACTCTAGCATCGCAACAGAGGATGCAACTAAACCGATCAGCACCGCTTGGCCGAAAAGAGTCAATCTGAAGGATGTACTTGGATCGTTCATTCAAGAGATCAAAAGGAATATGTCTTGTTCTGCACATTCAGAGCAAGTCTACTTTGTTCAATACAATGGCAAGCATCTACATTACACTGCAAACTATTATGCAGATCATGTGCAGCTCCTAGTACATCTCTTTCTCATGCCTACTGATTTTTTTTTCTAGGTCTCAGGTTACTTGTGGCTGGTGGACTGATGCAGCCAAATACGAATTATGTTGATAAGGGTGTAGTCAGTAGGTCCGGGTTCTCCGTCAACAACTACTTGATACTAATGCATTAGGGGTGAAGATGGCCCGACAAATACTCACTCGTGGGAGGAATGGGTCAATCAGGTGCTTATAAGGTTCTTTTCCCAGATCGGGTCGCATATGTAGACAAGAAGATTAGGAGCTTCCTAAAGTCTGTCAGTCGCAGATTACATGTAACGGTAAGATTAAACTTAAACAAGTTTGCTGTCTGAACACGAGCATCTTACTTCTACCCCCTACCATGTCTAATGTGCCCTCAGGACCCTCTGGTCCTAGTAAGTACATATATTGTTCATTTATTCTCCAGATAAAGTTGATCACTTTCAACAGATGGCGATATAATAATAAAATTCACTAGTGAGGTTAATTGTTTTTCGCATATACAAGCTAACATTGTCCCAGGTGCACAATATGAGGCCCTTCTAAAGCTCGTCGACAAAGAAGTGACGGAGAGTAGTCCTACGGACCAAAGGGAGCTTATCTTATCTGCTCTTGTATCCAAGGAGTCACTCTGCGAAAGGCAGCAACAAGCAGAGAAGGTGAACAGTATTATTATATGCTAGAAACTCCTCTCATCTGAAATCTATAGTTGATTGCCCTAGATGATGGGATAAATGTGCGATCCACTTTGGACCACATATTCCTGTTGCTGTTCAACAGTGCATTCTCAATTGCAACAGAACCGACTTTCAAATCTGAGAAGACAAACAATATGGGTTAACAGAATTTTAACATTAATGACCCTGCCCTTGATGAGCGAAAAAAGGAGCTTTACAGGGTTGTCACTGAAGACCTACAATTCAAATCAGACCTTCTCCTTGAAGTACTTGGCTTTTTATCCTTTGACAATGCCCTGGCGGGTGGTCACAGTGAACTCAAACGGGTTAGGGCTGACATTCTTGGGAATTATTGGAATTTGGCTGAGGAATATTGATCAATCTAGGAGAACTGGAAGAAGACATTTAACGAGACAGAAGAACTGGAGGCCCAATCTCAAGAGTGGGCAATAAACAACACACTGATGAAAGACGTGGAGTAGCACCTGGTCCATGTGGAGAATCTCCTAAAAGTATTTCCAACCGAAGCCGCTCTTTGGGGGGTAGAGTGTCAGATATTCGGGAGTCAGTTTTGCAGAAAGGCATCCACTACAGCCCATCGAGAGCCCAAGCAGTTCGTACCGTGCTATATGCAATCCTTCGACCGTATAACTCAGAAACACAGCTTTAGAAAACCAGAATTCTTGAGCAAGCTCCAGGAGGTTGACTGGAGTTGTTGTCGTGATCTCGTAAAGTGTGGCAAAGAGAAAATCTCTCAAGAGCCTCTCGACCCCTCCAAATTTAGGATTCATGGTAGTCTGAGGCCTGTTGTATTACCCCATTTGACCCGATCAACATGACACTCCTCCTGATACCAATCATTCTACACTTCTGCCGTAGTTTCCCAGTGCACTTCCATCCTGTCAACTCTGCCAGTGGCATCAGTCCCCATAAGGGAGCAATTCAGAGTACCATCTTGGCAGTTCAGGCAAACGAATAATGAGAATATACCGCTGTTGGTTTCCATTGCCCCTCGAGACAGATTTGGAGACAGAGGCAGAGGCAGAGGCAGAGCAGCTCCCTCCAATCAGATGGAAAGTAGTTGATCGTCAGATGATGGACAGGATAGACGAGCTTACTGGTAATGGGCCAGAGAGCTGGTAGACCTCAGCAGATGGCAGGCCCAGTAGATAAAGGCAAGAAAAAGAAATATAAGTTTATTTGTACTGTGGCTCTTGAAAAATTGGGAAAAATTGGGAAAAAAAAATTTAGGCCAGTACATAGATAGCCCAGATGGTCCTAGAGGGTTCCCAATTAGAAACAGCATGAGAAAGTTGACTAAGATGTGGGGTATTTTGGTATAATATCAGCACCCTGCCAAATGACCAGATGAGACAACTCCCCAATACTCTCTTACCATATCACCCTATGACTTCTGTACCTCCTACAGTGCTCTCCCGTAAGTATCAAGAGTGTATTTTCCTTTTCTGAGCCTGAGAAAATGCTGACAAGCCCCACCTAGCTGTGGCCTTGAACAATGTGCTTCAGGTGGCATTAGCTCAGTCAGGTAATATTGCACTACCATTCTTCACAATAATAACTGACTTTGCTAACATGTAAAGCAGGTGACAGAACAATACACCCAACTGTGTCAGAAACTTCCGAGACATGGTATCAAGAAACACTACAAGGGATAGGAGACTCGGAAGCGATAATATCCAACTTTCTCAACAATCAGCACGAGGTCCCAGAGATGTGAGTGGATGAAGGCCTTGAAGGAGCTTTCTTAGAAGAGCTATGGAAGACTACCTTTCAGCTTAGCGATTTAGACCTAGTGGAGACTTTTTTGAACAAGGTGGGCGACTTCAGCAGTTTTTTCCTTTCTCATTTCCTGAGAGTGCTTGTACAGAAGTTCCAAGAGGTGGCAACTATGTCACAGCCAGAAGTGATCGGCAAGGCCCTGCACATCCTTTCAGATGCAGTCCACAATATTGTGTCAGTACCTGACAAGTGGGAGAGGAGCAAAGATTCACTAGTTTCAGAAGACAAAGCCACAGTCAGATACATATACACCGAATCAGAAACTAGTGGATTAATCAATTCTCACGATGACGTTGATTGCTACGAACTCACAACTAGCATTTTCAAGATTCTTGGCACCGATTGGGACAGGTATCGGCAGGAAACAACTTTTCTTCATAGCGTGTTGATCTGCTTTTGTCAGAAGTTGGCAATCTGCTATGGAAAACTGCTCTCTGATATCATCCATCTCGAGCATAAAGCCTTCGTGGTACGAGATGCTCTGGGGTATTCACAATTCGAATGTTCAGCAACAGACTACAACAAATTTATCAGAATGCATGATGAAGTGAGAGCACAGATTACATATGCAAAGAAGTGACATATTAAGTTACAATGGGCACGTGCATGTTTCCCACATGGAGAAAGTACTTATGTGGCCCTGTCTATGCTGCTTCTTGTTCCAACCAAACAGTGGGAAGACATCTATGATGATGTAGAGGCCGAAGACTGGGTCACGCTCGAAGATGATGCTGAAAGTGTGAACACGCACACATCGGGAACTGACGAGGGAGATAGTCCACAAGTGGTGCACATGCAGAAAGCACTAGGGAATTTGGTTCAGCTTGTGCATTGTGCCAAAACGATCGCCAGGTCATGCGAACCACAGTATACTCATTTTATGGCAGGCAAGGTTAAACCAGCTCCAGAGAATAAATCACCAATGGATACCTTGGGTTGAAAAAGTTGCACACCGAGCATGAGACATGACAACATGCAAAGCATGGGTGAGAAGCATCACACAGTGGGTATGAAGCGTAATAGCTATGACATACCCCTCAAGGACCTAAATGTGTAGGCCAATGCATCCCCCACTCCCCCCTCCACCGTTTGATATTTTCTTTGACCTTCTGATCAAATTTGGAGAGCTGATTATTTGAGATATAAGAACAGTTTATTTATTTGTACGTGGCTATTTGTACTAGGGTTAGATTTGTACAATAGGTACTCTATGATGTGCTAGCCTCCAATGTATGCTACTACAGCCTCCCCATTTCATCAATGTTCTCCTTTGCAAAAAAAAGCATGCTTGCTACAAGACCATGAGTAACTTTGACACCCTCACATGATGCCATGGAAAGCACATTAGTAATAGTAAGTTATAAAAGCACTGGGTTAATACATAGATACCTGTTCTTCTTCAAAATGTTGGCTAGCATAATATAGCTCATCTTGTCACGACCTCTCTCCATATTATTGTCACATACCTTCAGCCAAACCTTTACTAATGAGTAGTCATGAAATCCATTCCTTGCTTAAAAGTACCTCTAGGACTGGTCACAACGAGTTTTCCGATTGTATCTACCTTCAGACGATATTGAGTGTGGGTTGCATTGCCCATGGTGTTCATAACCATCCCTGGAAGAGATGCTGCAGTCTCTAGAGCATCTGTAGCTATGGCCCCTATGCAATTTCTGCCCAGGCGATTGGCTCCTTCCACGCCTATTCCTCCTGTACCTATCCTCAAAGTCATGGTAGCATTCTTCATCTCTATCATGTAAGTAACGAGCAGCTGGTGATGGAGAACTTCAATGATCTCTACCATCAGGGTTCCTATCAACAGGTTTTGCATTTAGCTGAATTACTCCAGGACCATCTTGCTTTGCAGCAGCATGTTGCAAGGCCAAGTTGACCTGATCTGCAGTGGACCAAACAGCCCTTGCCGACCTTGAGTAATCCAACAGCTTAAGCTGACTAGGTATAGTGAAAGATGTTACATCTAGAGTTTTAGCTAACTACGAAAGGTCTCAGGTGCCTAGAAATCAGTGGGCACAAGAAAGAGATGTACTAGAAGCCATGCATGATCTATATAATAGTTTTTAGTGTAATGCAGATGCTCGCTGAAGAGATCCGTCACGTGCTACGAGCAGATCAGTTGCGAGATATGGTTTTAGGCAAGTGAGACCGATCGACGAAGTCACATGATAAAGCGTGCCACACAAAGGCTCAACGTCGTCAACCGCCTCCAGGAGTACCGAAGGAAGCTATCGACACAAGGTACCGGCACAAGAACCCCCTAGAGCATCCCTTCTTCCTCCCACCCCGCTTCCCGCTCCGGAATTCCGAATGGACAACTCGGAGGAGCTATCCGAATGTGCCCTCCTCAAGCCTCCCAAGCCAATGTGAATGTATGCCTTCCTTTGTTTCCTTTATCCCTTTCTACATGCCCGCCTGCGCTTCGCCTATGCCCCGTTCGTCGTATTCCCCCATTATGCGTCCTCTTTGGTCAGTTCTTGTCAGGTCCCCCTCGGTCCACCTTTCCTTTCACCTTTGTTTAGATATGCACCCCCTTTTCCCCACATGCACTCTCCTACTCGTCCTATGGCTCTGCTCCCCCTGAATGACGCACCCCATGCCCTTCATTTCCCTTGTCAGCCTTTGATCCCTTAGAGTTCCTCGACCCTTTCGCGTATGCACCCCCCTTTTCTTCCTATGCCTATCTCTACCTTTCGGCTTCGTCTCAAAGGCTCATGGACCACAGTATTATAAATAAAGCACGGATGTAGTAGGTAGAGGGAAAGCGAATCCTATGGTACCAGTTCTACGTTCTATCGTTCGTCCCAAAGCTCTCTAAGTCGGTTACAGCTTGGAAAGACTTCGATTTTATCAAGAACTCACCACACCTCGTAATTCTCGGGTCTCTTAGCTATCTCATTGTCACTAGTCATAGCCACGGTTATCCTAGACTGTTGGGAGGTGTCTGGTAAACGTTCTGGACGTTCCTCTAGCAGTACTCGCCGTTCCGAGCACCGTTTCCGTCGTTCCGCGCGTTCCAAAACAAAGGTCAGGCCTCGTCGATCCTGCCCCACGTCTCAGTTTTAGTCTTCAAAACACAGCCACTTACGCTTCTCATCAATCCCCGAGTCTAATCCAGCTTCTCCCGCCGCTTCCGTGCCTGGCACTCCCCCTACCACAGCTCCTGCCCTTCCTCCTCACCGGATCCGCCTCGGATCGTCCATCCCTCCACCGGTACTCCTCCGGATCACCCAGGAAGGCTCCTGCCAACTCACTTTCAATCCTTTGGCTCTTCGGAGACCACAGGAGATTTCATCTGGCTGCCCCACTGAGGCAGGTTAAGCCAACCAACCCTTCGTAACCACCGAACCCCAAAGGCACCATTAGTACCAGAGGCAGGGCTCGATGCCAGGCCTCACAGCCGATTCCAGTTCTTCTCTCAGCACCAGCCCATAACACCCGCTCACGTTCTGGACAACCATCCAACACCGTCACCCCGCCGTCTTCCTCACGAAGCGCTAGATTGTCTCCCTTAACTGAGCCTGGTCTAGAAGTCGTCCAGGAGGGAGAAACCTATCCTTCGGGGCAATCCCCGTCAGTCCCAGAAATCGACTTTAGCGAGCTCGGATCGGTTTCGTTTACGCCAGGATCCTTCCCTTCCGAGCCATTTTCGTCATTGCTACCCTTCTCACAACCAAACACCCCCGCCGTAGAAGAAGAATCCGAAGAAGAGGACCCTACAGTCAGATTCACATTCCCCGCAGCCTCCACAACAACCAGTCAGCCGCCTCGAGCTGATTCTTCGCCGCCTAGACTCCTCTGAGCTACAGAAATCCAACTCGCTATTGCCCAGCTCACCTCTGATCAACGCGTACTTCAGCAACTCCAACAGAACGCCCAAGTCCTGAGTCGAGCAAGCACCAGAATACCTAATAGAATGGCCAACCGACCCCCGCTAAGGAGCTCGAAGCACGCGCCCCATTTCGATGGGAGTGACCCTAAAGCCTTAAACCGATTTATTGAAGACGTCGAGACGATCGCCGCCGACACCACATGGACGGCAGAGGAAATCATTAGGAAAGGATTCCTCTACTACTCCAGCACAGAGGTCGCGGAGTTGTGGGGAACCTTGCCTGAAACCAAAAAACAGAACCCGTCGTTGAATACCCTCAAGGATCAGTTGCGGTCCTTGTATCCGGTGCTCGCCTCCGGAAAGTGTTATTCTCGCAGAGAATTAGAGCAGCTAGTAACCACCTGGTCCGAGACGAAGATTAATTCCCAAGACGATTTGGGATGTTACCGACGCGAGTTCCTGATCCGCAGCTCATACCTGGTCGAGAACAACAAGATTACCGAGGTGGAAGCACAGCACGTGTTCCTTCGAGGAATCACCGGAGATCTCAGGATGCACCTCCTCCGTCGTCTTAAGATCAAGGAGCCCGATCACGAAGACGGGGACCCTTACGAAATAGACACCATTTTCAAGCACGCCGACTTCATCCTAGGGGGAACCTCGTTCTCTGCACAAGCGTCACAGGGGGCGCGCAGCACCATCAGCCCCTCGGTCCAAATCAAGAAAGAAGAAGCAAATCTTGCTGCAGTCATGGACACTTTGAAGGACCTCAAGACTCAATTCGATGCCCTTTCTAGAGGGCAGCCTTCGAACCGAGCACCTCCCTCGACCCCTCGTCAGAACCTTACGGCTACGAGGCCCCCGGGCTGCACATTTTGTAGTGACCCGGGCCACTTCATTCGCTCGTGCCCAAAAGTTACCGAATACATTCAGGCTGGTAAATGCGCTCGGAACGCCGACGGGAAGATCGTGCTAGCTAACGGATACTACGTACCCAACGCTGTCCAGGGGAAGAACCTCATGGAGCGTGTCGACAAGGCTCGGGAAGGCGAAACGAGCCACTCAGTCAACCTGTTCGATACGACCAAGGACCTCGCAATCACGACTGTCCCACAGAACTCGTACACCTCGGCTACGATCAAAGAAATCGACGACGACGGGGAGGATGAAGATGAGCAAGCAATGCTGGAGGTAGCTAGGCTAGAGGTCATGCTGAACGAAGCTAAGAGGAAGACGTCTGGAGGTCGAAAGAAATTCGATGGCGTCGAAATCCCAGCTAGACAGGGGCCATCTTCCAAAGTCACATCGAACAAACCCCAATCACCTCCTGCGCAGCAAGCTGACTCAAGTCTTCCTCGCCCTTCACAGAAAGCACCGCAGCCGGACGATATAAGCAAACAATGCCCTCAGCCACAGTTTCGTCTCCTAGCCCCCATCGAAGACCCCACTCTCGTCCCTAAGGTCGTCAATCGACTCCTCGACCAGAACGTGACTGTCTCACAGAGGGAGCTGTTAGCTATCGCCCCCGATGCCAGAAAAATGATCAAAGAATTGACGACCCTCAAGAAAATCCCGGCAAACGAAGCCCACATAGTCGTTTCGGATCGACCGGAACCCTTCGTGGATCGACCGGAACGCGCCCGGACAACAAACTCAACCTTTGCGATGGCAGAGGGACCCTTGGCCGAGAAGACACTACCCCTCCGAATGATCAGAGCCGTTGTCGAAGACTCCCTGGAGGTGGAATGCGTCCTAGACCAGGGGGCATGCGTTAACGTAATACGCGAAGACCTTTGGGAAAAACTACGGATACCCCTCGAACCTGGAAAGAAGATCACACTCGAGACCGCGGATTCCAGCAAGTCATCGACGCTAGAGTTGATCCCCAAGGCGAAGTTCAGCATCGCTGGGATCAGCGTCTGGCTCCCGGCTCATGTAATTCGTAAAGCTCCCTTCCAAGTCCTCCTCGGCAGACCCTTCTTCGCTGTCACGGAATGCGAGACTAAGGATTACAACTCCGGAGACCAACACGTAACCCTCACCGACCCCACCGACTACTCGAGGACGTGCAAGGTTGTTACCGGAGTAAGAACCACTTACTGCGACGAAATGCGGGATTTTCATCACTCGTCAAGGACCTGAGTACGGCGAATCAGCGAGACGGAGACAGAGCCGGAATATCTATTATGCATTCCCGTATTTCATCTATTTTTCTCACCACGAAAGAGTACAACAAACCTAATGAAAACGGAGAGACACCGAGACGCGACTGCGACTACCCGGAATTGGGAATTATCGAACCACGTGACTCGTGCGTGCTCGAATCGCCGCAAGACGTCGACGATCCAGCTCTCTGGGCTTACAAGAAGGTCGCCCAGAAGGTTCGTCCCGTGCCGGGAGTTCTCCCCGAAGAATTTAGAGTCATTAGAAGGAAGCACCCGAACCCTCTGGAGGACATGCCCGAGTTGCCTAAGAGGCCGTTTCCATTCAAGCCAACCGGACGACTTACGAAGGAAAGATTGGATGATCTGAAGATCAATGCAAACGAGTTCTTGTGGCTGGAAGAAAAGAAGCTAATTATCAACATGCTCATGATGCAGGAAGGAGCCCTCGCATGGACCGAAGCAGAACGAGGAAGTTTCAGTCCTAAGTACTTCGATCCAATTCGTATTCCGACAGTTCCGCACGTTCCATGGGTTAACAAAAACATCCCGATACCCCCAGGAATTCGCGACTGCGCTATCGAACTACTCAGAGAGAAGCTCAGGAACGGCGCGTTGGAATGATCCAACTCCTCTTACCGTTCGAGGTGGTTCTGTTTGGTCAAGAAGGACGGTGTCGCCCTGCGCTCGATAATCGACTTACAGAATCTAAATGCCGTTACTATTCGCGATGCTGCCGTACCGCCAAACATGGAGACTCTTGCCGAAAGCTGTGGAGGACGTGGATGCTACACTGAGCTCGATCTGTTCGTGGCATTCGATCAGAGAGAGCTCGACGAACGATCGAGAGACCTAACAACCTTCCAAACTCCCTTGGGAGCACTTTGACTTACGGTCTTGCCCATGGGATACACAAATTCGCTACAAATACTTCACAACGACGTAGCTTTCATTCTCGAGGACAAAATACCACAAGTTACCAACCCCTACGCTGACGACGTACCTGTCCTGGGACCCCCGACATGTTACGAACTCGAAGACGGCTCTTTCGAAACCATACCGGAGAACCCGGGGATTCGCCGCTTCGTCTACGAGCACCTCTGCGACGTCAACCGAATTCTACAACGCATGAAAGCCGTCGGAGGAACGTTCTCCGGCAAGAAGCTCATTCCCTGCAAAGAAACGGCCACCTTCATAGGACACCAGCTCACCTACTTGGGAAGGGAAGCCGACGAGTCGAAAATACAACGAATCAGAGACTGGCCTTCGTGCCGCACCGTCACTGAAGTAAAAGGCTTCCTCGGAACAGTAGGGGTGCTTCGTGTGTTCGTCAAAGACTTTGCCCGTATGGCTAGGCCTCTCAATCGACTCACGCGCAAGAACCTGGTCTTCCATTGGGGAGATGAAGAGCAAGAATCGATGGACATGTTAAAGGAAGCCGTTCTACATTGCCCTGCTCTATGCGCTATCAATTACGATTCCGAGAATGAAGTCATTCTAGCTGTCAACTCATCTGTCATCGGAGTCGGCTGGTATTTAGGACAAGAACACCCCGACGGACGCAGAAGGATCAACCGCTTCGGATCGATCAACTGGAATCAGACGCAATCACAGTATTCCCAGCCGAAAATCGAGTTATTTGGCTTGTTCCGAGCATTACACGCGTGTCGGTTACACCTCATCGGAGTCAAGAATCTGGTAGTGGAAATGGACTCCGCGTACATCAAGGGCATGATCAACAACCCCGACCTGCAGCCAAACACTACAATAAATCGATGGATCGCCGGAATACTACTCTTCAACTTCAAGCTACGACACATCCCGGCCACGAATTTCAAGTGCACGGATGGCCTCTCGAGACGACGACCGGCTCCGAAAGACCCACCGGTTGAAGAAGACTATGAAGAATGGATGGATCGAACATATGGTTTCGCCCTCGGATCGGTTTTCGCATCGACCTTCGTATCGACCGGATCTCAAGTCGCCGATCAATTTCCCTATACGGACATCCGGCTAGCGAAGGATCGACGGCTCAATGACGTCAAGCGCTTCCTCAGAGACCCAACTAATTTCCCCGCCAAGTACTCGGATCCTTTAACCCTGCTAATCAGGTACGCGACGCAGTTCTTCCTTCGGGATGGAGTTCTCTTCCGCAAAGCAACTCGGAACGACCGGCACCAGCTTGTCGTCCCTCCGGAACACAGATGGAGGTTAGTACGAGAAGCCCACGATGACCTAGGACACAAAGGAGTATTTTCAGTCAGGATGTGGTTACAATTACGATTTTGGTGGCCCTCACTCGGTCCGGATGTCAAATATTTCATTCGAACGTGCCACCAGTGCCAGATTCGACAGACCACTCAACTAGCTATTCCACCATCGGTCCCCGAACTCGCCCCAATCTTCCACCGGATCCATATAGACACAAAGACGATGCCAAGAGCCGGAGGATACCGTTACATCGTGCAAGCTAGGTGCTCGCTTTCAGCATATCCCGAATTTCGATTGCTACGGACCGAAACAGCGAGAACGCTCGGTCAATTCATATTCGAAGACCTTCTCTGTCGGTACGGAGCATGCCCGGAGTTAGTAACTGATAACGGCAAACCATTTGTCGCAGCCTTGGACTACCTGAAGGACCGATATAAGATCAATCACATTCGCATCTCGACATACAACTCTCGAGCGAACGGACTTGTCGAGCGAAGGCACTACGACGTTCAAGAGGCCCTCATCAAGTCTGCAGATGGAAATGACAAGAAGTGGCATGAACACGCCTACTCGGTATTTTGGGCCGAAAGAATCACCATACACAAGTCTACCGGGTACTCGCCATACTACCTAGTCCACGGAGTCGAACCGATACTCCCCTTCGATCTGTCCGAAGCAACCTTCCTCGCACCCGCCCTAGATTCCCCACTCTCGACAACAGACCTCATCGCCACCCGAGCCCGACAGTTACAGAAACGACCCACAGATCTCGAACGGGTAGCACACCAGGTCAAAGAAGCCCGAGAATCGTACGCTCAACACGCCGAACAAGTGAATCGGAACCCTATCAAAGATTACAACTTTGCTCCCGGACGATTGGTTCTCATCCGGAACTCCCGCATCAAGATGGAACTCAATCGGAAGACCAAGCCATGCTACCTCGGACTGTTCGTAGTCGTCCGAAGAACGCAAGGAGGATCATACATAGTAGCAGAACTCGATGGCACCGTTGCGCATCACCGGATCGCTGCATTTCGGCTCATCCCCTACTTCCCTCGACCCCACCTCAACGTTCCGGTCACCCGCCTTGTAGACGACGAGGAGACCGCAAAGGGAACAGACAAGAACGATCATTGCGAAAGCGACCCTGACACCGACGAGACAGCCAGCGACGAGGAATCCGACCTCGCAGGGGCTACGCCCTGAGTCCGAGCCCGGCATATTCGAAATTATCGAATACCCTCCAAGGACCTGCGCTCACTGCTAAGCCTCTTCCCTCCCTACCTCTCCAACTACTTCAATCCCAACACCACTTCTCGATCCAGACACCACTTCTCAAATATCACTTCTAAATCCTGATCTAAGATTTCATTCCCCGCCATTCTATTCCCCCAGTCCCTTTGTCCTGTACTAACAAACGCAACCCACAGGCCTCGGATCGACCGGACCCAAGAGTTCCGAGAAGACACTCGCCCCAGATCCAAGACACCCTAGTGTCACATGACGCGTTTCTTTCCTTTTCCGTCCTTGCTCCTCATCTTCTCTCTGTTCGCCATCGCTCAAACAGCTCCATAATCCTTACACAACACACGGAAGACCACCAAATCCTTATACAAAAACTTCAAAAATTACACTAGTACATAAAAACTACTACAGTCCAGAGTTTTTTTCTTTCTTTTTTTTCCCTTTTTTTTCTTTCTTTTCCCTCCCCAGCAGACAGTAATACAAAGTATACTTCGCATTAATTATTCGCCCTCTCCTTCCCCTTCCTACGAGAAACCACCTCCTCCCTATCTTCTTCATCTTCATCTTCATCTTCATCTTCGTCTCTCCACCCCTCCTTTTTCCTCACTTCCCGTTCCACCTCATCCAGCGACTGCATCAGATTCTCCAGAGCCCCAGTCATCTGCTTCACCACGCAGTACATCGAACGTACCCCATACTGCATCCTCGCCACTTTGAAATGGAGATCGCTCTCCCCTGAAAGACGTTCAAGGGGCCCTCGAGAGGACCCCTCTACAAACTCCCCGACGTGACAAGAAGACCCAGACGGAGATACCCTCCTTGTCCTGGATCGTCGCGCCTCGCTCCGCGTCGGTCTTGCTATCCCCTCCTCTACCCGCTCCTGCCGTTTCGCCTTGCCCTTCGTCACCCAATCGTACCGGACGTGCGACCGCTTGCAGAACCGGCACGTCAGGCCGAGGACCCCTACGCAGTCCAGTTTCCTCTCCCGACAATACGTGCACGCGAGCGTGTGACAGATCTCACCCGCGGCCAGTTCAACCTCTTCGATCTCGACTTCGGCCTGCACGAGTCGTCGCTTAATGGCCTCCATACGACTGTTGCTGTTGCTGTTGCTGTTGTTGTTGTTGCTGTTGGTGTTGTTATTGCAGTCGCCGCCATCGTAGTTGCTGTTGTTGCGGTCGAGCCCAGACTCGCCAAGATCGAAGCCACCATCAGAAATCTCAGGAAGGTCGACCGCATCCACCACCGGAACCACGTCAGGAGACGCAGGAGACTCGTCCACGGTCGTTCGTTCGAAAGCGGGACCGCTCGTGGTCTCGATGTCAGCCTGAACTTCGGGATCGAGCAGCGCATCACTAGCATACAGCCCACCGGACGACCCGAAGTTGTCACCGTAAGGACCGTCGTCGCCCCACACCGGAGGACTCGCCATGCGCACGTCTACAGGCGACGCGGGCTCAGTCCCAATCCCAGTCGCAATAGGCACGGATTGCTCGCCGGAGGCTGGGCCAGCTACTGCGCGCTCGCTCTCCATCTCTTCCCCTATCTCGCTCTCGTTCGGCGAAAGTATCCGCCTTCGAGACGTCCGACGATTCAACCTCGGCCTCGTCAGCTCCGAGTGCTGCCGCTGCTGCTCAAGGAGCTCGTCAAGCCGCTGCGCGTCGTCGTCCCAATCCGCCCACTCAGCTATCTCCGCCGCAACGTACTCCGCCGCCAGCTGAGACCCCACCCGAACGAATGGAGGAAGTTTCACGTCTGCCCGCTGGTCTGAACCCTCACAGGACCGCCTCGCTCCAACATAAACGGGATCCGAGCAATCCGACTGGAGATCCGAGAGTTCCGGAACTAACACAAAGGCATTCTGCCATCGGTCGGTCTGCTGTTGTTGTTGCTGTCGCAGCTCGTCCATAATCCGTCTTGCGCCCTGATGGTGGTGGTCGTTTGCCATCGTCGACAACCGATCCCACAGTCTGACAGCTGACGCCCTCAGCCCTCGAATTACCATGTCGGACCACACACGTGTTCGCCTCGACTGCAGCATTACGTATCGTCGCTCATACAGAGACATGCGGCTCTGGAAATGAGCAACAAATGGTCACTACAGGCCATGATACCCACGAAATAAAATGACACTCACTGAAACCTCCACTATAGTCTCAAAGTACTCCCCCAGCTCCTCGTCCGTGGACTCCAGCAAATCGTAAACCGAATGCTGCCGGAGGACCTCAATCTCCAGGTCGCTCGTCCAAGTCTCCAGCAGCCCCTCGATGCGATTCATCTCCGCAAGGAGCTGCATGTCGTTCTGCACGTCGAGCACCCACCAGTATGCATCCATGGTGGATGAAGTGAAGGACTCGAGGTAACGCCAAAAGTTTGAATGCGACCAAGGATCCGCGATTGCCGAATATGGAGTAGGACTGAGGACAGTCACAATTTGAAGATCCCGGGAGATGAAGAGATCCGTCACGTGCTACGAGCGGATCAGTTGCGAGATATGGTTTTAGGCAAGTGAGACCGATCGACGAAGTCACATGATAAAGCGTGCCACACAAAGGCTCAACGTCGTCAACCGCCTCCAGGAGTACCGAAGGAAGCTATCAACACAAGGTACCGGCACAAGAACCCCCTAGAGCATCCCTTCTTCCTCCCACCCCGCTTCCCGCTCCGGAATTCCGAATGGACAACTCGGAGGAGCCATCCGAACGTGCCCTCCTCAAGCCTCCCAAGCCAATGTGAATGTATGCCTTCCTTTGTTTCCTTTATCCCTTTCTACATGCCCGCCTGCGCTTCGCCTATGCCCCGTTCATCGTATTCCCCCATTATACGTCCTCTTTGGTCAGTTCTTGTCAGGTCCCCCTCGGTCCACCTTTCCTTTCGCCTTTGTTTAGATATGCACCCCCTTTTCCCCACATGCACTCTCCTACTCGTCCTATGGCTCTGCTCCCCCTGAATGACGCACCCCATGCCCTTCATTTCCCTTGTCAGCCTTTGATCCCTTAGAGTTCCTCGACCCTTTTGCGTATGCACTCCCCTTTTCTTCCTATGCCTATCTCTGCCTTTCGGCTTCGTCTCAAAGGCTCATGGACCACAGTATTATAAATAGAGCACGGATGTAGTAGGTAGAGGGAAAGCGAATCCTATGGTACCAGTTCTACGTTCTATCGTTCGTCCCAAAGCTCTCTAAGTCGGTTACAGCTTGGAAAGACTTCGATTTTATCAAGGACTCACCACACCTCGTAATTCTCGGGTCTCTTAGCTATCTCATTGTCACTAGTCATAGCCACGGTTATCCTAGACTGTTGGGAGGTGTCTGGTAAACGTTCTGGACGTTCCTCTAGCAGTACTCGCCGTTCCGAGCACCGTTTCCGTCGTTCCGCGCGTTCCGAAACAAAGGTCAGGCCTCGTCGATCCTGCCCCACGTCTCAGTTTTAGTCTTCAAAACACAGCCACTTACGCTTCTCATCAATCCTCGAGTCTAATCCAGCTTCTCCCGCCACTTCCGTGCCTGGCACTCCCCCTACCTCAGCTCCTGCCCTACCTCCTCACCGGATCCGCCTCGGATCGTCCATCCCTCCACCGGTACTCCTCCGGATCACCCAGGAAGGCTCCTGCCAACTTACCTTCAATCCTTTGGCTCTTCGGAGACCACAGGAGATTTCATCGCCATTGTATTAAATAAAGCAGACTTGCTTTGGATGTGCAGAACAAGACATATTCCTTTTGATCTCTTGAATGAACGATCTAAGTACATCCTTCAGATCGACTCTTTCTAGCCGAGCGGTGCTGATCGGTTTTGTTGCATCCCCTGTTGCGATGCTAGAGTGCTTTGGGCCTTTCTGAACAGGGCGAAAGGGATGTAGTTCACTTATCAGTGGACAGGAACTGAGGGATAGGTAATAATAGCATTCATTACTTCATTATTCATATTCATTAAAACAATCTCATAAGCAACATTCTCCTTGCATTGTTTCTTCTTTTGGACTTGCACATACTCCTCAACACTTTGTGCAAGTTTGTCGAGATCTGCATCGGAGTCAAGGTAACGTGGTGGCACCTTCTGCCCAACTCTCTTGAACTATGGAGCAGTGTAGCCCAGTGCAACCACCATTCAATGGCATTGAAGAACATCTACCATATTGTTGCACACATCAATTAAGGTATTTGTTGGCGCGATGTTTATCTTATGCAAGCCTCATCTATTATCAACTCAAATAGTGAGTATAGGACATAACTTCTCAATGGCGGAAGGCTCAATAGAAGGGAAATACAATTCTCAGGTGAGTGTGCTCATGGCATTAACACTCCAGTTGTAGTTCGACTCTACCAAATCATCAGGATACAGTTATATCATGCTCAGAATACACCTACCGGGAGCATCTGGAATATCGGACCAATGGTATGACCGGTCGGACCGGTCATCTTGTTCCTGGTTTGCTTCGCTATTGGCCATGTAAACTATATTAAGTTGTGAAGGCTCCTCTTCCTCATACACATAGGTATTGTCATGGCAATTATTATCCTGCCTGGCCCTCTTCGGGGCATCTTCTGGAGCATCGGCCTGAGACATCTCGTTAGTCGTAATTTAGAGACTAACTCCAATACAATCAATTCACCTTTTCGCCCTCATTTCTGATGGCATTATCACCGTGCTGCTTTGGTGGTCGTCCTCATTTTTACACTGTTTTGCTAGCAGAAGTACCCTGTGTGGGTGCTGCATCCTTAAGGTGAGCTGGGATTTTCCTTATCCACGTCGTCCTAGAGGTTGGAGCTTTTCTAAAGGAATTGGACCTGGTCATAGTGGAAGATGCAAAATAAAAAAAATGCTAGCAAGATCCTTTTCTAAAGGAATATGACATAACCATTACCTACACACCTCAGCTTCTCTCGCCATAAGCGAAGTTCACAAAGAAAGAATATCTATCTGATGTGACAAAAGCACTGTTAAACTGATTACAGAGTAGCACCTATAAAATCGTCCTCAACTTCGTAACCTGAGTAGTGAAAGAATGAGCGACAATCAGTAGAACTGATAGAATACACTTGGTGAATCAGTTGCTCAACAACCGAATCATCCCGCCATGGTCCTTGTTGTTTGAGCCTAGATTTAATGATGGAAAATGAAAGCTCAATGGGGTTATAGTTAGGGGAATATGGAGGTAAGAACTCGAGCCTAATACCTCTATGCAAAGGTCAGTACATGGCATAGTACTGTTGGAAAAGAAAACAGACCATGATTCAACGAGCTCCCTAATTCCCGATACTTTGTATATCGGGCAGTTATCCATGATGATGACAGACCGAGGAGTAGGGAAAGGATTCATTTTATCTAGAAGGCTAGCAATAAATGCGCTGAACAGCTCCCCATTGAAAGTACCTATGATAACCATACAATCGGCCATCCCATCAATACTAATTGCAGGCAGGACAGAATACCTAATGAGAGAAATTAGATACTTGTATGTTCTATATTGAACTACAACAGCTATGGTTATCGCTTTCCTCAGTTAAAGAACTGTTTTCTGTAAGCTCGCCATCTCTCGAGAGCCCAGGCTTCATTACAAAAGAAAGTCCGTCGGTCACAAGCACTCTTATCGACAAAGACCAGTTAGTTCGTCGTGTACTGTAAACCAATGCATGCTAGATACTGTGTGCAGAGTATCTCACTCTACTCAAGTACCTTCCTTGATATCTAGAGGATGAAGTGAGGCTCCTTATGAATGAATGCATAGAAGAGTAGAGAAGCCTGACCTTCTTCAGTTGGAAACCAGCATGCAGTAAAGATCTGCAAATTGTCGAGTCTAAATCCTTCTTTCTGCAAGACTCCCATAGTAGATCTCTAAGTTCATCGATATAGCAATCAGGATGACAGCTCAACAATCCACAGAGGAACTAGGGGTACAAACCAATGAGCAATCTTTGCATGTTTTGAAAAAATAGCTTACTTGCATATGAACGTAATCAAGAGCTCTAGGCCTATCGCAAAAGCCTCGTGCTTGCATAGAGATAGTTCCATAGTGCTTAAACTCAGATATCACCTAGAAGACCATCTGCCTAGGTACCTCTGTCAACCTTGCAATCTCAGAGACACTGATCGTTTTGTTCATGGCGACGATGCATTCCCGTAGGTCGTTAGAGAGCCTTCTGCCTGGTCATCGGTATTTTTCTATAGCTGTCTATATGGATCTCCAATGAGCTGCTTCACTGATAGTCCAGATATCAATAAGGCGAAAGATGTGGTGGCTGGTTGGGGGTAAGCTACAACGATACGTGGTTCATGAGTAGTCTAAATCATTGACTCATTCATCGTGCTTTGATTACTACACATCTGATATGCTTGCATCTAGGCTTCAGGCTTGTTCACACCTATCCTTATGCATCAGATCTGTCAGACCTAATCTGATCCAAAGGCTCACTCAACTTGGAGGTTCAACCAACTTTTATTTCTGTATAGCGACAGTTTGGGATAGTCTATGTTGTCATTTTGGCTCTGAGACCTTGGTATGGACCCGTGTCCCTTATCACTACCACTGACAACATCTCTGGTGATTATTCAGATTTGGTGGCAATCTAGTGTTGAGGTTGGAGCTTGTACCAGTGTCAGAATTGGTGTTGAGGTGCTAGTTCTGGTTCTGTGACCATCAATAGATGCCAGTAGTTGCCATCTTTCAGTTGATCCATGACACCCATGAATGTGTGTCCTGCTCCACAGCATCTGTAGAGCCTCCTGTACTCAATATGCACTTGCCATCACTTTCAATAGTCGAGTTATTGTGCAATACTGTTGCTGTTATATGAAGTGAAGGCAATTGGAGTTAACAAGGGTTAGCATGACACAGCAGCTTTTCTATGGCCGGAAGTCTTGTACATGTATAACAAGAGTGTGCTAATAAATGCTTAGAGGATTTGCAAGGAGATAAATGGTAGTTTCTTAAGGTATTCTGCATGCTTTACAGAGATAGGTCCACAAGGTAGAATAGTACATGTATTATAGCTATACACTTTGTTAATTAAACTCAAGTTGTGCATCATCTGAAAGTTCTCATCAAGGTATGATTTTAGCAAAAGAATCAGATTTTTAGCTATCGAAATGCCTGAGATATGACAGATGCAGTGCTGAGAGAGAGAATCCTAAAAGTGAGTGTGCCAGCATGTTACCCTGCTCCATCACAAACGGTTTATCGAAGTATCTCAAAACTTCAGATATTGGTACCTCCTACGGTGGCATGAATTTAGCAATATCAATGAGATTTTTACATGAAGTATTTTACGAGTTACGATTTTTACATTGACTGAGGGAGAAGGTGAGATACTAACTTAACAAGATTGTTTTTTTTGTTCTGCAATATACACATCACATTTCTTAGACATTATTACATTACTGGAAGCGCATTTTCAAGTACTTTTTTTACATAGCTACATCATGTTTATATATGCTGTATTGACTGAGAAAATGGGCAATTAGACCGTTTTCAAGCTCTGAGGGTATGACATGTGTGAAAAAAAGTATGTGAAAGGCCCGAGTATAAGGTTTTTTGACTTCAGCTGTAGCTGTAAGAGATCATGTCCCATATAATTTCCTGATGATTACTATACTGTACATCTTGTAGAAATACATAGGTAAGCTATAAGTTCTACAAGAATTTTGTAGATTAGTTGACTAAATGTCATGTAATTTTGCATATATAGTATACAAGAGGATCTTCTTTGCCTTATATAGAGTAAAAATCAGTCTTATTATCTCTGCATTTTTTGGTTACATGATTAACTGATTGATATTATTGGCTTATTCATACAAGTGTAGATATAATATCTTACTATATCACATTCTACCAAAGCTACACTTTCTGTTAGATAGTTATCTTCTATTGGTAATTTGATAAACAGCCTAGAATTTGCTTAAGTTCATGAGATGAGTATGCCTCAATGTAGAAGGAGAAAACGTACCTCAAGGACCTTGCAATCTGTCACTAGAGTGACATGGTCATTATTGAACTTTAACTAGCAAGTTTCATAATTGGGCTTGATTAATGTAAAATAATGCTCACTGTGTAGATCTCCCAAATGAACAAGCACACTATGGAGTTTATATATTCAAGATTGACTCCAGTCTGCTGTCTTGTCAAGAAACTCACTTAGGTCAACCTCAAAGGGAAACTTACAGCAATTGTTAATCTAAGTAGCCAAGGTAAACTTTATGATGCACTGTGTCTTATGGGAATCTGTCACCTTAATCATAGTATCTCACTAATTACCATGCTCAAATCACTTGAGTTGGATATGCAGAACAGGTAAGAATGACTCAAAATTGATTCCCTTCTTGGCATCTTGGAGACTATAACCTTCTGTCTGATACTTATTGTCACTGTCTGAAGTCTCTATGGCAACGTAGTTGCAAAATGATTCATATTGAGCAAGATATCTGGATAAGATGTTAATGTATGCATAATGCATATATTTGATTATAAATATACTATTGAAGCCCTCGATATGTAATGATTTACAGTCAACGATGAGGCACCTAATGTAGCTCTTCATTTACTAATGAACAACTTGCTAATGACACTGTCTGCCTTAGTATCCTATTACAGAAGGCATGAAGCTAGATGGCACTAAGAAACTTAGAGCAGTTACCTACCTTCATTTTGGCCTCCAATTTGTCTTAGAGTACACAATTGAATTTTTGGACATCATATTGTAAGAATGAGTCTAGAGACTTTTATCTGAAGGACTTTGTCAACTTAGTTGTTCCTGCACAATGTTCCATTTATAAAACTCTGGTGAAGAACAGGAGGTAATAACTCATCGACAGGTTGATCAGATGTTTAAAAGTGGTAAAACACCTGTTGAAGAGCTAAAACTATACTCTCTATTAGATGGTCATCTTCTGTCGGTATTTGATAAACAGCCTAAAAGTTGCTCAAGTTTATGAGATGAGTAAGACTTGATATAAGAGGAGTAGATATACACATTGGAAATATCAGGTATAGTAGAGAGATTGTAACAGTGAATTCACATAACATGTTGCACCCTGGTTCTTTAACCCAATATATCCTATCTCCTTTTTTGAGTCATAACTGTACAAAACTATCAGAACTGTGCAAAGTCACAGTCTTACATAGAAAACCAACTTTACAAAGTTATGCCATAACACTCCCGTTAGGTCCTCGAGAATATGCTCACATCTGCCATCTCATCTTCAATCATAGGATGACTATATTCTTCTTGTGTGGTAAACAGCTTTCTCAACTTACTGAAGTGTGTAAAACTCTAATTGCATTCCTTAGCAATAAAATGATGGTAGGCATCTAGGTATTGCATTAGTTATCATTCTGATTTGGAATGTGCCTCGATACACAAATTGCAATATCTGTTCAAATAATGGGAGAAAGTGTAGAACATATAAGAAACAGTATATATGGTAGAGTTGTTAGAATTTGAGACTACAAGGGCAAACTGAGCACATACATGCCAACTCTCTGGTGCTCTCTTTGGATCGGCATAGTCCAAATACACAGATACAATATTGTTCAGTAGCACATTTGAATTACCAAAGGGAAACAGAAGTATTTGCCTAGAGAGACAATAAAGTATGAATGATATATCGTTATCATGGCAAAGAGGTCTAGTGTATCAACGATACTCTCTTCACTTGAACTCGGGGCTCGTAATCTTCTTTTTCAACTTCTGTCAATTTGTCAACCTCTAATAATACATGGTGAAATCTTTAACTTCATGTTCTAGGTCAGGCATGTTCTTTGCTGTAAACACTGTATCTAAATTTCAAAAAAAAGAATGATTAAGTTTATCTGTACATATAGGCTCATCTGTGTGACAATATGACATGACTTATGATCTCAAACTGAGACTTATTTATCCACCTATGATGGGTGCCCTATTCAGCTTCTTGTTAATGGTTTCTATGAGGTCAGACTAGAGCACAGAAAGCAAAGAAGAAAAAAATGCATGCTTAGTATGACAAGTACCATGCATGCAGCAAATAAATGATAATGTAGATAACGAGTGACTTACCATAGTTTATTACAAAGGGTCAGACTGTCCAAAGTGAGCAGGATAGAAGAAAGATCTAAGAGGGCAAGTGGATATCTAGGTGTGAGAGTAAGAGGAAGAAGGCCAGAGGGGGCAGAGAGTAGCATAACATATCTTGATGATGGTGGGTCAAGGGTTAGAGGGACTTTAACTTGTATATAATAAATATTAATGTATACAAGGTTGCTGTTATGATGCGGTCGTCATTCTTATTTTCCTTTCCTCTCCTTTAACAAACGGTCACTTTCCTTATTAAACATTCCTTTAACATTTATCACTCCTTTATCATTACATCATATAGGCTTAGCTAATCACAACCCATGATGTCGTCCCCATAACCTTATTATTCATCATGACGTCATCTGACTCTAGACCATAACATCATCCCCTTAGTAATATTATCTCAGGTGGCACTACTTTACTTTCATCGTCACCTGACTTCTCTTGTAGAGTAAGACTTGCCTACAGTTGTCGTATATATAAGGTTGAGGGCAGAGAGCTAGGATTTCCCACTCTCTTGTTCTCGTACTATTACGACCTCACAGGTAAAGTCCCTTCCCCTCTATACTAGTATAAAGTAGTTGCTAATAAAATCTTGTACTATCACGATCTCACAGACTTAGTGTCTTGCGTGTGCCTTGGTAGCTCAACCTCTTGTGACGTAGTCATCTCTGGCCTCTTGCCAACATCTCTTACCTCGCAGGTTGTAACAGTTGCAGAAACTCAAAGTCATATAGATAGATCTACTAGATGAGATAGAATAAATCTAATATTTCAATTACCTCTTCTACTATAGTATATTGAGTTAGCTAGTAAAGCTGACTACGTGCTTTTCTTGTACCTTCCACTCACATGACATACACTTAGCTGCAGTAAGTGTTACAGTCTTTTTCAAAAGTCCTGTGATACGTGCCAATTTGCCATTTTCAGCCCCTCCAGTAGGACTCCGCAGCGGATCGGATATTCCAGATAAGATACGCCAGATCCGCTATCCGCCCGGATGTGGATAGGATTTTGGAGACCAAATATCCGCGCGGAACCGGATAAGACTTGTAAAATCCGCCGGATCCGGCTTATATGGGATGGACCACCTTGGCAGGGCTATGGGTGCTCAAATTCATAAAGTTTTGAATTCTAAGGTGTCGATCAGCCAACAAAAGACTTTCTTAACCTGAAAATACGTGTTTATTATATTAATACTTTCCATATTAGGAAGTAGCTCAGAAACTAAAGTCACGTGCCACTACCAAGAGACTGGTCATATGATAAAAGTGGTAATATTTTCCATCATATCTTCATCTCATTAATGTTGAACGGCCGTTGACACAATAAAATACATCATCCTCATCAACAACACACCATTTGGCGTGCCGGGGAAGGTTCTGTGACACTCCATTTACTCTATATGTGAGCTTGTAAACTTAAATCCTGATATGCCAGATACGGCATATAAGATAAGCACGGAACTGGATTTGCTCTGAGCAATGAAATATCCGGGCGGATATATCTGCCCGGATGTGGATACAACTGAAAATATCTGCGTGTATCGTATAAGATACGCTGCGGAGCCCTACTCTCCAGTACCTCAAAACACAAAATAAATCATATCTCACTCAATTCTTAACCGTTTTGCATTATCTAAGTTGCTAAATTCATGCCCCGATCGTGCCGTCCAGACTGTAACAAGCCCAAGCAAGAATGGCCAAGAATTGACCCCAAATGGCACAAAACATCGTTTTCTCATGCATTTCTCATGTACAATTTTTCCTGCACTCAATTCTGGGACTACAACACCCACAAGTGTCTCAGAGCCCTCAGATAGAATAAATGTGAATTTAGGGCCTGTATTTGAGGTGTATTTTGAGGTGTATGCACCAGTTTGAGGCATGCCTGGAAGACAGAAAACCCTCCTCATCCTCTGAGCTCTCCATGCCCCAAGAAGAAATGTCTGAGGCTAAGTTCATACATGTAAATTCATTTCAGGTCTATTAGAAGTGATTTGAGTACTTCTCATGTCTGCTATGAGGATTGGTGCATTGATTGAGATGGAGGAGACAGAGTATATGCACTATACTTCCCTGCCTTTCTCCAGCTTCCCAACATACCCATTTGCTCTGGAAAAGGCTCAGATGCATTCAGATATACTCTAAATGAGTTCCCATGCATGAATTTATCCTCAGATATTTTCTTCTAGGGCATGGGGAGCTCAAGGGATGAGGGGAGTTTTCTGTCTTCCAGGTATGCCTCAAACTGGTGTATACACCTCAAAATACACCTCAAATACAGGCCCTAAATTCACATTTATTCTATCTGAGGGCTCTGAGACACTTGTGGGTGTTGTAGTCCCAGAATTGAGTGCAGGAAAAATTGTACATGAGAAATGCATGAGAAAACGATGTTTTGTGCCATTTGGGGTCAATTCTTGGCCGTTCTTGCCCGGGCTTGTTACAGTCTGGACGGCACGATCGGGGCATGAATTTAGCAACTTAGATAATGCAAAACGGTCAAGAATTGAGTAAGATATGATTTATTTCGTGTTTTGAGGTACTGGAGGGGCTGAAAATGGCAAATTGGCACGTGTCGCAGGACTTCTGAAAAAGACTGTATCTCAAAGCTTGACTGACAAATTTTGTATACTCCTGTGATCTCATCTACTATCATCTATTGTACAGACAGCAGAAACCTCTGGAATGCAGTGACTTTGTGGAAGGAGGAGAACGACGTGCATACAGGCTCTAAAAAACCAGTACAGTCGAACCTTCAAGTAAGAATTACTGTAAGTAAGAATTTCCTCTAAGTAAGAATAGGATTTTTTGTCCACCAACCCGGTAGAAGGGAATTTACCGTCTAGTAAGAATTAATTCCAAGTAAGAAATAAGAATTAAGTTCCGGGCAAGAATCTCATAGGAAAATTCTTACTTGGAGGTGAGCGGCACGTGAACAAAATGGTTCAAGTGGCTTGTTCAACAGCGAGAAAACACAAAAATATTTCTTTGCAAGCTTCTTCATACCCTCCATCCACTTTCTCATCTCTAAACTATGGCTACCAATCTCGGATGTGCTCAAAATCCTGATGGAACACTTAAGGATGCTAGTGAAATCATATTCATACATTCTCGAAGTGCTTCTCCTACGGACCTTAGCACAATACTTCTATCACTTCCATCAGTTTCAGCCGCTTCTGACGCCAAAGGACCGGTCTTTCCCACTCATATTGAAGAAGCATCTCAGAAATCTTCTGCCGGAAAAGCACCTAAGCCAAAAATGTATGGAAAGCGGTCCAGCACAGTGGTAATCCACAAACCACAGCAACGGATTCGATACACGGTCAACGACAAGCTTAACGTGCTCGATTTTATCTCAGGCGCGGGAAAGGACCTTAGTGACAAACAGGTGGCAGAGCATTTTAGCTCTCGGTTTCCGAAAATCAATCAGTCTATGGTTTGGAAGTGGCGACAGGAGGAAGGCAAAATCCGACAGTCTGTACAGGAGAACCCTATACAAGTTTATTACAAACAAGTTGGCATAGGGAAGCAAGTCAAGTTTCCTAAGCTGGAGGAAATGCTTGTCTTATTTGTCCGGACTTCTCAAAACCGTCTCAAAATTACAGCAGATGTTCTCTGAGTTAAGGCAAAACAATTTGCAGACATGCTTGGAATTCCTCCCACTGAGCAACTCAGCCTCTCTAACGGATAGGTTACGAAATTTAAGGAACGAAATGGAATCCGAGAGTATAAACTCCATGGAGAAGCTGGTTCCGTAGATCAGGAAGCAGTTACAGCAGCCTGAGAGCGACTTAGAACCAAATTGGGATCCTTCAATTGCCGAGACATATACAATTTTGACGAGACTGGACTATTCTATCGGATGCCACCTGACAAATCGCTAGCAACCCAGCAAATTTCAGGTGTAAAAGGAGATAAAACTCGAATTTTACTTGGGTTTATTGGAAATGCAGATGGATCCGATATCTGAGATCCATTATTTATTGGACATGCTCGGCGACCTCGGTGCTTCAATAAGAAGGATGGGACAGACTTGGGGTTTGCATACTACTATAATAAGAAGGCATGGATGACAGGACTTATTTTCGAGCAGTGAGTATTTACTTGTTCTCAGAATAAATATCTATTTACATTACATTTCTAGATTTCTTGTTGATCTCAATAACGACATGTGTCAACAGAAGTGCAAGATCTGCCTTACAATTGATAATGCACCATCGCATATTTTTGATGCATCAAAGCTAACAAATGTCGAGGTGATATTTCTGGATCCAAACATGACATCTCACATCCAGCCAATGGATGCAGGAATTATACGTGCATTCAAGGCCCATTATCGCCAGCTTTATATTTTATTGGCTCTCGAATGCTTTGAAAATGGAGAGGACAACATTTACCATATTGATCAGCTTCAGGCAATGCATATGGTCAATGAAGCCTGGGCAAAAATCACGTCCGTAACTGTTTCAAACTGCTGGAAACATGCCGGAATTCTCGAGAATTCCCCCACACCCATCAATCTGGCCATTAATAATGATTCCGGAGTTACACAGGCTGTCACCAAGCTAGCGGGTGCACTAAAGGAACTTACTGTTCAAGAGGTATTGCCGAAACGGAACTTACCATCTGTGGATGACCTTCTCGATATTCCAGATGAGAATATTACAGAAGAGGAATGGTCAGATACCGAAATATTGGAACAGGTGGAAATCAATCAACGCGAGGCTTCTGGTGAGGAAATACCAGAGCTTGAACCATCCGGTCCGGAACCAGAGCCACTTATGGGTCTTTCTGAGGCCTGTAAAGCTCTCTCGAAGCTACATCAGCTTGTACAAGCTGAAGTAGGGCCGGAGTTTGCTGAAGCACGCAAACTTCTTCCAAAACTCCGCCATATTTTTCAGAAACAAATTAGTATGTCTAAAGAACAGTCAGATATCCGCTGCTTCTTCAATTAACAAGTGTAACTATTGTTTTTGTACCTAAAATACGTGAATGTTTATGATTCATGGAGTGATAGAAAATCACGTGACATTCTCGTTAAGAATTTCCTCTCAGTAAGAATTGATTTCTTCATCCACCGACCCTAATTCTTACTTGAAGGTTCGACTGTAAATGCGTACTGCTGCGTCGATCACTGGCACGACGCGACAGACCTGTGGGAATGCACGCGGGACACCTAGTCCCCACCATTGGGGTGTGGCAATCCCTGTTAGTCACGCGAGACAACTTTTTTCGAGCGGAGTTCGAAAAATTGCTATATATGGTATACCAAGGCAATCCGTATTTACCGCCTCGGTTTGAACATGTCTACATCCTTTGAAGAAAGTCTATTAGCGATTTCTTGCATTTTAACTCTGTAAATTTAATAAATAGACATATTTTAGTGTATAGAGTGAAAATAACACGCGTATATTGGTATGAACCCATGAGAATCTTGAGAATGGGTGTGCTCAGACTCAGTCATGGTTATGTGAACACAGTGAACACTTCAGGCAAAAATTCAATTCTCATTGACATTAAGTCTGCCACCATCTTCAACAGTATCTTATCTCACAGGCACTGCTCAATCATTTTGTGTCTTTTGTATGCATACATACTGACCGATCTCCACAGTTCTACCGATCACGTGATTTTTCTTTCCTTATAAGGTTATTTCATTAGAACCGCCCCCACTACTTCAAGTCTTCAGAACTCCACGAATTTCTTAACGATTTCCGTATAAATGCACAAATCATATTTTTTCATGCATGTCTTCAATCTGTTAAGAAAAAATTCTTAAGAAGTTGCTTAGTTCGTCAGCTATGGTCATGTTACAGGCCATATCGCAATGAAATTCTATTTTTTTTTGCAGATTCATATTCCTTGGCATCGAAAACATGGTACCAGGTCTTTATTCTAGTAGTTTCTGCGTTGTGGACGTGAGGATATGAAGTCGAATGCATTTTTCATTGAATCTCAAAAACCGGTCATCGCTTATGCTTAAGCGAGCGCCGGCATGACACGGCATGGACCGTGAGAAGTCTCACCTACTCAAGGGGGATTGCCACACCCCACCACCATCACCAACCAGATTACAAGATCGGCGGTACACGTGACTAGATACATAGTGTGGTGCGGTGACGGAAGATGATGTCATCGTCACGGCACTCGTGTACAGTGTACGATATAGTCAACGGTAATATGGGTCGCTTTCCATCCTCATCCCCTTACCGTCTATCAGAATGTCCTACGCCGACGTTGCTGCACATAATGCTCCGCCACTCTCACAACAAGTACGTATTATCACTCAGCACGAGAATTCATGCATTTACATTGTCATTCTCATAATAGCCCAAACCCGACGAGGCACTTCTAAACACTGTCCCACCCACATCCTCCAACGTCGCAGATGACGCGTCAAAAGTAAATGTAGTCGCCCCGGATTTCAAGGAGCATCCTGCCACAGTCACTTCGGAAGCGAATGCGACAGTCGCCACTTCCGCTTCCGATTACGAGGATGAAGGTAACGTGAACGGGAGTGAGAAGAGGAAAAGAAGGAAAGAAAGGCTTAGGGACACAGAAGATAAGGCTGTGTCATACTTTGAGGCTGCAAAGGAACGTCTGCTGCAGCCGAGTGTAGCGGGAGGTTTACTTGGCGTCGGTACGTCCCTCAACGGCATACTTATATATCGTATATATGCTAATAACCCTCCCCCCAGTGAATGTCGGAATCATTGGGTATTCGTCTTACGCACTTTACACCAATCCATCATTGCGCCGCGACACACGTTTCCTCACCATCGGCTCCGTTTCCCTCCTCACACTCCTCGGTCTTGAGGGATATGCCGCAGAACGGTATGCGCAAACACCCCGTGGAAAGGAAGAGCGCAAGCATGCACGCGAAGAAGGTGCAGCACTCTACCGCCACGCTCGCGAAGTCGTACTTCGACCTGGTGTCCTCGGTGGACTAGTTGGACTTGTGAACGTCGGACTCTTGGGAGGTGTTGGATTTGTGGCGTGGAGGCACTGGGAGAGGCCTACATGGGATAGGAGGATCGTTAGTGCGGTCAGTGTTGGGTTGATTGGACTTTGGGGTGCTGAGGGTGTATTGGCCGAGAAATACAGGCACGAGTCGCAGGAAAGGAGGTGAATAACTGGACGGACTGCTGCTTTTTACCACAAACGAGCATCACCATTCTGCAAATAACTTCATCCCCAGGCAATAGTATTATCGTCATTTTCGTCGTGTATAAGTAGTCATCGATAATTTCACGAGGGTTCTACGGCATCCGTGAAGTCCTCATTGAAGTTAGCGTTATTTTTCGCTAGCAGCGAAAAGGACGCTTTTCGTATTATTCGGAACATGGTGCTATTGGCATCTATTCTCAGATCACATTACAGTAACTATGTATATCAATCTATACAGTGCTTACGATACTGCCCTCTGCATTTTATGCACCTCATGTGGTATGAATACCGAGACCACATTATTCCTTGAACTGAGCAGTATTACTTGCTCATACAGTACTCGTTCCTCTTCGCGTCGTTCGCGATATCTTTAGTGATACGGTAATGAAGGTCACAACCGGATTGGAGTACACGTCCTCTACAGCAATGACTTCAATCTGCTCCTATTCGTGAACACCAAGTCAGAAACAGATCTATAAGGAATGGGATGTTACCATCATTGGCACGCTCGATCTCTGCCAATGCATGCGGAAGCCCACGAAGAAACTGAAGGTTGTAGTACAAGTTGTCGGGCACCAGAGCGAGTTCCGGGTGAGTACCGAGTCGTACAAAAGACACAAGAGTAGAGCAGTATTAGCGTTTGACCACTGTTGAGCTCCTAGCGAAACGGATGACGTAGCATACATCAGTTACCTTTATACTGATCCAACATGCCTAGACTGCGAGAGAATGAAGGAAGCATCACACCGGACTCCGCTCGAAATGGAAAGCGATGACCAAGCTTGCATCCAACAGAAACTTCCGTTGAAGGTCTTATCGCCGCACTCGTCTTTCGAGGGAACTGTGACCTATAAGGTGTCAACGACTAGTACTGAGAGGAGGCGTAAGTACTGCAGTCGACTTGGACAGTGGACGCGAAATTCTCACGTCCAAAAAGCTGGTCCTTTGTGTACGAGACGGTACTAAGATAGTTGAACCTAATTTTGGAAGATCACGATCAGTTCCCGGTCTATTTATAAACAACCTGGAATACCGTCATGAAATGAATCATGAATGACATCATAATGTTTTTGCTGTCGGACGTGGCATGGCATGGCGCGGCAAATGCGTACATGCGTACGTGCGTGAACGGGTGGAACGGAACGAACAAGTTTCTCAGCCTCAGCTCAGATGTATGAACATGGATAAACAGAACGAAGAGGTTTCTCAGCGTGCGGAAATGTATCGATAAAAGGAGTGGACTCACGAGCGGCGATTGACATGCTATTGATGCATTCCGATTTCAGTCACGATTGAACGACGACGAGGGGACGACGATAAGGGATGAATGACATGCCGAGCCGGCGAGGACGATAGGATTACCTCATCAACATTTTCTACGATTACTTCCGCTTTTGATAACTCTTACTTACACGCTAGAATACGTCGGTGCATTTACACCGAGAGAGGTCGTCTGCGAGCATGTGGGAGATAGAACACAACTCCGACGCCTTTTTTACCTCGGCCATCCACTCTCACTCGAGGTAAGGTGGTCCCTCTTTCGTACCACCAGTCGTGTCCTCCTCCCCCCGCCCTCTCCCGCCATGGCTTCATCCAATTCGGCCGACCCCTTCACGGATCAACAACAGGACCACGTTCCTTCCGTGTCCCCCGGCACAGGTACCGACACTCAGCAAATTCAATCCCTCCCCGAAGGCGCTGCCCCTCCGTCCTTATCTCCAAGTGCATCAAGCGCTCTCCTAGGTCTAGGCGCCGACCAACAACCGCTCACTCCTCCAAATCCAAACCGCTTCTCGTCTTTCTCTCCATCTTTCACCATGGATTCCCCACGCGACTCAGCATTGTTGGACTCTGACGCCGAAGGTGATCGCTCATCGGTGGCAGCCCCTCTCACAGGCGCTGCTGCAGGACACGGTGGTGGTGTTACTTCACCAGTAGGGGCTTCGGGCGAGATGAAGCCAGAAGACTCATTTCGGGATGCGGAGAAGGACTTATCCACGCTCCCGAATTCGGCCCCGGATACAATGACGTCCTCCGGTGCCCTTACAGCGGCCAGTGGACGTCGGAAGCGAACACTCTGGATCGTGGGAGTTCTCGCGTTTATTTTTGTCGCCGCAGCTGTCGCTATCCCTATCGGTATCGTGTTTGGGAGGAAGAATGGTGTTGGTGCTGCGGGTGGAAGAGGTTCCGGAAGCTCGTCTGGAAGTGGGGGTGGAGGGAGGGCTGGTGAGATTACGGGTGGAGATGGGTCGACGGTCACTACGGAGGATGGTGATACCTTTACATATTCCAATAAGTTTGGTGGGATTTGGTGAATTCTATCTTTCTTCAGTTTCAATCTCGAAATTGACATTCTCGGGCCAGGTATTCGGACCTAGAAGACCCGTTCAATAACAACGCCTATCCCAACAGCTGGACACCACCCTTAAACACATCTTGGAACTGGGGAGTTGATAAGATCCAAGGGACTAATCTCGGTGGTCTCTTCGTCCTCGAACCTTTCATCGTACCAGCTCTCTTTCAAAAGTACAACACGGATGGAAACACTTCTGTCGGGGACGAATGGTCACTCTCTCTCGCCATGGCTCAAGACACTTCTAGTGGCGGTTTATCACAGTTGGAAGATCATTATAATACGTTCATCACTGAACAGGATATAGCTCAAATCGCCGGAGCAGGTTTGAACTGGATCCGTCTCCCCATCCCATTCTGGGCAGTCGAAAAATGGGATACGACTTCCGCACCTGAACCTTTCCTCGCTCGTACATGCTGGAAATATATCCTCCGCGTCTTACGTTGGGCACGCAAATACGGCCTGCGCGTTAATTTGGATTTACACACTACACCTGGAAGTCAGAATGGGTATAATCATAGTGGGAAGGGTGGACAGATTAATTTTATGAATGGACCGATGGGATATGCGAATGCACAGAGGACGTTGGAGTATATTAGAATTATTACGGAGTTTATTGCTCAGCCGGAGTATAAGGATTTGATTCCGATGTTTGGGATAATCAACGAGCGTACGTTGTTATGAGGTTTTCTCTTTGATTCAGTTACTTACGATTTGCTTTAGCGCTGACTGGTGTCATCGGGCAAGACATGATAGGCCACTTCTACCTCCAGGCGCACGACATGATCAGGGGCATTACCGGGTATGGCGAAAGTAATGGGCCCTTCATCAGCATCCACGATGGTTTCCAGAGCTTTTCAGAATGGGTCGACTTCCTCCCTGGTGCGGACCGTGTTGCGCTTGATACCCAGTGAGTAACTTGTGCGAGTACTGATCAAGATTATTTTCTCACTGTGCGTCTTCATAGTCCATATTTTGCATTTGGTGGTTCTGCAACAAGTACAGACCCTATCGAGGCTTGGCCTCGGAGGGCATGCTTATCCTGGGGTCTGAACATGAACCAAAGGTGAGACCCTCTTTCACCCATTCCATTCATTGCTAATTCTTCTTCAAGCCAAGTACAATTCGGAGTATCCGTAGCAGGTGAATTCAGCAACGGCATCAACAACTGCGGACTTTACCTCCTAGGCGTAGGGGGTCGATCCGGCTATCCAGGCGGATGCGATTTCTGGAATGACTACCAACAATGGAACACCTCTCTCAAATCCGGCCTTAGAGATTTTGCCCTAGCATCCATGGACGCACTCCAAAACTACTTTTTCTGGACATGGAAAATCGGTAATGCGAGTGATACAGGAAGGGTCGAAGCTCCATTGTGGAGTTATCAATTGGGTTTGGAGAATGGATGGATGCCTGATGATCCGAGAGAGGCAACCGGGGCGTGTCAATCTCTCTCCGCCACAGGGACCCAATTCCCCGGTACCTTCGCATCAGCTTGGATGACGGGTGGTGAAGGTGCGGGTACTATACTATCTACAGTCCGAGAATCCTACACTGCCTGGCCCCCGACGACGTTATCGGGTATTACTGGCGGGCTTATGGAGTTTTTACCTACGTATACGAGTACGGCGAGTATGGTGACGTTGCCTGTTGATAGTGTTGCTGTGGAGAATGCAGGGAAGACAGTCACTGTGGGTGATGGATGGGCGGATGGGAGTGATACGGCTAGCGCGGTCACGGAAGTTAGTGGGTGTAGTTAGTGAGTATCATTCCTGTTTCTCTGCATCTTCTTTCGCTTCTCCCCCCCTTTCCCTCTGTTTCTTTCTCTTGCTGTTTGACCCGTTCCGGAGGTGTAATGACCAAACTGATGTGTTTCTGTAGCCCGTCTGCTTGGGGAGCGCTCGGCGAACCTTTACCAACTGCTCTATGCGGCGACGGCTCAGCCGCCACTGCTGCTATGCGAATGGCGAGGGAGGCGGATATTACCCCTCCTCCAATCGCGTAGGCAAAAACGCACTGAATACTAACATGCACAATACCACCTTCCTTCCTCTTCCTTCCCTTCCCCCCCACATGACTGACAGAAGGACATATAATCACTGTGACGGACTGGACGGATAATGAGTTCCTTACGGACGAGACACGGATTTGGAACAATATTCTGGATTTTATTCGTTAAAGTTGTTTTTAACCTTCTGACTCGCCTAGTTTATTTCAATCTCCCTTCATGCTTCTCTTGGTTCATACCTCGCTTCCCTCTACATTTACCCCAAGCCAGACCTATCCGATTTCCACCACTGCTGTTGAATCGTATCCGTATATTACTGCTTTGCTATCTCTATACAGGTCTTGTATATTGTATACCATCCTACCCTACCGTTACTTTCGACCATCCTTTCCCCTGTTCCCTCCCCTTTCTCTCGTCTCTCACCTCACCTCACCTCACCTCCCACGCCCACCCAAACTCACTTGCCGCGATTTGTTCCTCCGTACTTACGTACCAATCAACCTTCTCCTGTTCTCCCGCCCTTCATTACTGTATTTCTTGTACGTGTATAGACGAAAGGATAGGAAGGTGGGATGGGTTTTATCTTCGCCACCGTTCACTCCAAAGAAGGATATACGTCAAACGAAAAGAACTTCCTGTTCTCGATTCGATTCGATACCCATCACCTCATCCTCATCACCCTGCTGCAGAAACAGCGACCAAGCTAGAAGATGCAAAAGCCACTCCCGCTCCAGCTTCAGCCGAACTTCCTTTAGAAGCAGGAAGATGATAAAAAAATACCATAAGCAAACAAAATGATGACGATGACAGTGACGATGAGGAGGAAGACGAGGGGGCACGAATGATAAGCAAAAGCGTAGCTGCACCACGGCATATATGAGATGAGAATGTGCTTCTCGACCGAAATAGGAAATAAGGTGTACACGTGATCTGATTGAAACGTCGTGTTGAACTTTGCTCCAATGAAAAAAAAATCGCATTATTTCAAGAACTGCTGTAAAGTGTTCATATCGTATGATATGTGAATGCGATTAGATAGTGATCTGCTTGCGGATACAGTCAAAAAGAAAAGAAAAATAGAATAATGCTCTATGTGTTTACCCAACCCAGCTTTCCAAAGTCCATCCTTGATACCAACACGGACACGGACACCAACACCAACACAGGTTATGTACGCATAACTGCACAAACGTAACAAAAATGAGAACAACAAAGGCGGCCCTTCAACCTTTACATTCCCGACTCCCACCTCTCAACTGTCAACTCTTCGATTCAACTCAAGCCGCAGCAGCCCCTATAAAATATGAATGAGCAGTAGAAAACCGTGAGTAAATATGACGATGAGAAAGATGATGGGGGAAAGAGGAGGAGAAATGACTGACTTTCTTCTCTCACTTTCTTCTCCATGATCAGAGCCGTAACTATACCATGAGCAATCAATCAATCAATCCTTTTTTTCCCTATCGAATTCAGGAGGTAAGAATAAGAATCGCAGGACATACCCAAGATCTCATCCACGATCTCTTCAGTTCCAAGTGCAAGTTCGATAAGCAACGAACATAATTTGCCATAAGAGAGTCTCGCGATAGGTAGCGTGATTTTTTCGTCTCCGCTACGGAATAACTACAAATAAATGAAGTTCAGAGACACAAGGAGTAAAGTTTTCGACGTCGGTGGCCGGTGCTCGATGCCCTGTGTTGGTATGGGATATGTCTGATGGATAATGGACAGGACACCAAACATCGAACACCAAACGAGGGACACCCCATAGACTGTAATAGAGAGCGTACATGTAATGACCCATCCCACGTCGCCGTCACCCAGACGTAACTTTGCCCGTTCCTCGCTTGGAACGCTCGTTTACTGTATATCATAAGGAAAAAAAGAACGTCATTCATCAGAACCAATAACACAATACTGACGTGCTTTTCCATGTGACCAACTTCAAGAAATCCCCCTCTTTCACAAACGGAACATCACCCAACCCATTCCCATCCCCATCCCCATCTCCTTTCACAATCGAATCCGAATCCGAATCCAATCCATCTCCCTGCGCTAATAAACGAATACGATCTGACTTAAAACTATGTTTCTCAATCTCAGCAAGCAAGACTCCCTCCCCCTCATCCCCCGTAGTAGTACTCGAATAATCCCTTCTAACAATCGAAGTAGTTCCAGTGGGGAAGATTCCAAGGGACCGAGGAGAAGAGATCTGGTAGCGTAAACCCAATTCCGGGCATGAGGCTTTGTTGTTGTAGAGACTGTCAGATTCAAAGACGAGGCGGGCGTGCCAGTGACCAGGTGGAACAGATGAGGAACATTGACCCATGGCGGCTTTTGCTTTTGCGTAAGAGAGAAAGCAGAGATCTTCTTGAGCTTTGAAGACATCGTAGGCAGAATATATACAGCTCTCGTTGGCTGTGCTCTGGGAAGACGCAGTAACCTGGCCTTGATTGAAGCGATGCGGGATAGTTACAGCACCGACTTTTGTTTCAGATTCAGAACGTCTATGCACCATAAAAGGACGAGAATATACCGATGTATATGAGCGCTGAGGTTGCGTATCACTTTTCACTGCAGCTCGCCGTGTGAGCCAAGATGATCAGCTGTGCACGTGTCAACGTCAAGGATGGGTCACGTGTGGATGATCCAAAACAAGTATTGAAAGAACAAGATATTCATCATAAACATAGTTGTTGCGCATTAAAGAGCTTTTGTCCCTTATTGCAATATCCTTCTGTGAGCGGTGGCACGAGATATAGGATACAAGACATGCAGATGGAAGGATACGTAATGTATGGTGCAATACAACTGAAAGTAGCATTACGCGACATTTTGGCTCTCCCTTCCCTAAAACCGAAGTCGATATTGATCCAACACAATACGTTCAGACTGCAAACTTCAATTTCTCGAATCAGCGCCCAGCTCCGCCTTACTGCGCTCCAGCGACTCCTCCAACTGCTTCAGCTGCACCAGATTGAGCTACGGAAATAAGTCAACAATCAAGATCCAGTTCCTTTGAAAAACAGCCAGCTACTACAAACCTTCATATCTTCGTTTCTTCTCCATAATCATACCTGTGACTACAATATCGTTCAAGAGAGTGAGTCCAAAGAGGTCAAGAAATAAGCGTCAGGAGTAACAGCAGCGGTAAGTAAGGCTACTATGCCGCAAAATCGCAAGGGGTTTCTGACTGCGTATCCAATCCTGCCTCACTCACCCAAAATTTCATCCACTATTTGTTCACTCCCATGCGCAAGTTTGATATGCATTGGGGACGAACTGAGAAGGCCCCCGGCAGAGAACTCTGCTATAGGCGTGTACTTATCCTCGCTAGGAAAGAGCTAAATTCAGAGAACAAAGACATCAGCGGATGTCCTGAACAATTACTGTGGGGAGGTAGAGAGCACAGGATGAAAAACTTACCTGTAAAATCTCGCTACGTTCCCTCCAGACATAGGATAGACCATTACTCGCCCGAAACGTTCGTTTGCTGTTGCAGAGAAAAGGGATAAGAACATATTCCGAAGAACAGACGCCTCTGTCGTTCCGTGACTTGTGAATCAATAGACTACTCACTTGCCCGACCATTTCCCTATCGGAACCAGGAAATTGTCCAGTGTCACGAAGGGAACACCATTCAACTCGTTCCTATTCTCTCCCGACTTCAATCTACCTCCCTGCGCCGCAAATCTAACGCGAGTCTGCGGGAGATTAAGTTTTTCAATCTCAGCAATCAGGACCTCCTCTTGAGTATACGGATCCCTTCTAAAAATTGAAGTGAACCCAGAGCCTGAGAAGAATGTCCCGAGGAGCGCGGAGTGGTGATACGGTAGATTAAACCCAGCTCTGAACAAGTGACTACGTTGTTGCTGAGACTGGTATCGTGAGACGCGAAGACGAGGCGGCTGTGCCAATGGTTAGATGGAAAAGAGGAGGTTTGTCCCATGGTGTTTTTTTCTGGGTGTGTGTATATGGATCTTCCCTCCGACCTTTGAAAGGCGTAGGTAAAATATAAGCTGCCATCAGCTGTGTCAGCTGTGCTTGGCATATTTTTGACGTACACATATAGCCTGTGCAGGGCGCGCCCAGAGTCCGCTCGTTTTTCTTGCAGATATGACAAGGCGCCGGCCTTTTCAAAACTCCGAAGCGTAACGGAGTGAATATGTCTCTAGCTCTGTTTACAGCGCTCACGAGAAGTGCAGAACTTGCGGTGCTACATCAGTGCAACATAATACCGCTGAGCTGAGAGAGACAGAAGAATGGATCTCCGCCAAGACTGGTCGCCTATTCAAGATATAGTATTATCCTGTGCAGTTGTCTGTTTGGGAGGCAGTGAAACAGTCAGAAACCATAGATAGAAAGAGGCACCTAGGTAGGGATGTTCTACCGGTCGATATCACACGGACAATGTAGACTGTAGACGGGGTGCTGAAAGAAAGCTATCTACTGCGGAGTTTGGTTAGGGTCAGACTCGTTTCATAGTTTAGGGCAGGCTGATATGAGTGCCGATACTGACAATCATCGACGGCACCACGGCGGTAACCGATGGTCGCTTCGCCCAACACTAAGGAGGAGGCGAATCTGCAGAAGAAAGTCAGCGACCAAGATCCAGTTTCTTTGATAAAAACCAGATGATACAAGCCTCGTCGCCTTTTTCCCTTCTCCATCATCATACCAGTAACTATAATTCGGTTTCAAGAGAGTCAGGTTCGATCAATTCAAGAGGGTTCAGAAAGTGCAATCGGACCTATGGTCGCTATAACGGTGGGGATCCAATCCTGCCGCACTCACCTAAAATTTCATCCACAATTTGTTCACTCCCCTGTGCAAGATTGATATGCATAGGCGACAAATCAAAGAGTCCTTTAGAGGAGGAGAACTTCGCGATAGGGGTATACTTGTCTTCTTCAGTAAATAACTAATTCCAGAATCCAAAGGCATCGGCGAATATATGAAGGATAGCCAGGGGAAAGATACACCATATAGGCGGGAGAAAGACTCACCTGTAAAGACCCACCACGTATCCTCCAGACGTAGAATTGACCATTACTCGCCCGGAACGTTCGCTTTCTGTTACGGTGGTCGTCAGAACACACTCGAAAGAAAGAAGTCGATAGACACTCACGTGCTCGTCCATGACCCGTTCGACATCAAGAAATCCCTTTCTTTCATGAATGGAACACCGTCTAACCTATTCCCATTTCCATTTGATTTCAATCCTCCACCTCGTGGAGCAATTCTAACACGATCCTGCGAAAAACTATGTCCCTCCACCTCAGCAATCAAGTTATCCTCCTGCGTATTCGGATCCCTTCGAGAGATTGAAGTAGGCCCAGTGGCATGGATCAGAGAACGTGGGGTGGAGATACTGTAGATGAGATCTAAATCTGGACATGCGGCTACATTATCGCTGAGACTATGCGACGTGAAGACGAGGCAGGTGCGCCAGTGGTCAGATGGAATGGAAGAGACTTGGCCCATGGTGGGTTTATTCTCCTTAACACTGAACGACCCTTCCCGGGAGACGAAGGTAACTATAAGCTGACATTCTTTGTGCTCGGTAAATTGTTTGACTGGGGCGGCACCGGCTCGGCTCTAATCATATGTCCAGAACACAGTAGTCAATCCGAAAAACTCTTTCGGGCCCGTTCAAAAAGAAAAATCCATCCAGATCCGGTTTGAACATGTCCCAGATGGTAAGACGAGATCAGCGCCTGAACTCGGCCATCGCGCGAAAGATTCTAATGCGCCTTCCAAAGACCCGACAGCCAGTTGCAAGTGCCAATCACTCTTTGCCAATCGAGGACAGATATGACCGGATTGAGACGGATTTCCTTTTTGGTCGGGCCACATTCTGGATTGACTGCAAATCGGTAACTTGCAGAGGTCCCCTTTCATAATCAGCAGCGGTGATTGATATTTACTTTTCGCTTCAAAGAGAGCCAAAGTCCGCTCAATGAACAATGGCGTGAATACTTGTTTTACACTGAAATAGCTATGCAGTAAAGGCAATTCGCCTAACATTTGCATTCTCATAATGCATACGTTGGTCCAACTTCCTTTGCTTATGCATTTGCTTGATATCACAGATTTTGAATATTTTACCGCCTCCAGAGTCCGTCTCCTGGGGTATGCCAACTGTACCACTCACGAGATACACGGTACGATGAAAGTTCATAACTCGTAGTGCTTTGTCAGGGCAGGATTGATACCCTTCGTAATGATAGTCTCAAATATACAGCGTACTCATACATATCCAGCTTGACACCAATGCAACACGATACATGCGGACTGCCAATAATCATTTCAATTCAGCACCCGCCACCACCACCACCATCTCCTCCTCCTCCTCCTCCGCCGCCGCCTCCTGCCCCTCCAGCAGCGCCGGCTGAAGAGCTCCCTACAGAAAGAGTCAGCGATCAAGATCCAATTTCCTCGAAACAACCCAATAATACGGACTTTGTCGCCTTCGTCTCTTCTCCATAATTATGCCAGTAACTACGTTTTATTGCCAAGAGAATCAGTTTCGATCAGTTCAAAGAGGGCGAAGAAAACGCAAACAGAGTAATACATCGTAGCCGTTTAGCAAGCCACCAGGCCACGATGATGCGAAGGCTCAAAGAGGCTCAGACTCGGAGTACCGGCGGGCTATGGCTACTGTGGGAATCCAATCCCTACGACACTCACCTAGAATGTCATCCACAATTTGTTCACTTCCCTGTGCAAGTTTGATGTGCATAGGCGATGAACTCAGTAGTCCTCCAGACGAGAACTTCGCGATAGGTGTGTACTTGTTGTCTTCGGTAAATAACTAATTCCAGAGACAAAATGCATGAGCGGGTATTCATAGACACTGGACAGAGGAAAGGAACACCCTAAGGGTGGAAGTACAAGCTCACCTGTAAAGACCTATCACGGATCCTCCAGATATAGAAGTGTCCATTACTCGCTCGAAACGTTCGTTTACTGTTACATCAAGGAGACATTAGAACACATTCGTAAGGAAAGACTTGGTCAAATGGCACTCACTTGCTCGTCCATGTCCCGACCGACATTAGAAAATCCCCTCTTTCACGAATGGGACACCGTCCAAGCTATTCCCAATTCCATTCGGCCTCAATTCACCTCCCCGCGGCGCAATTCTAACACGATCCTGAGAAAAACTATGTTTCTCCATCTCAGAAATCAAGATATCCCCCTGCGTATTCGGGTCCCTTCGGTAAATTGAAGTAGACCTGGCGGAGAAGAGAGAACGTGGAGCGGAGATACGGTAGATTAGACCTAAATCGGGACATGCGACTACATTATTGCTGAGACTATGGGATGTGAAGACGAGACGAGTGCGCCAGTGATCAGATGGAACGGAGGGGGTTTGGCCCATGGTGAGTTTATGTCTGTAACTGAACGAACCTTCCTAGGCGATGTATGTAGGTTAATATAAGTGTCGTTGGCTGTGCTCGGTAAGTTGTTCGACTGGGCTGACACCGACTTGGCTCCAAAGATCTGTGCAGAACGCGGTCATTTGAACGGATAAAACTTACGTATGTTACAGGGACCCCGTCTCGTAATCAGCGGTGATTGATACTCACTCTTCACTTCAAGGAGGACCAGAGCACGGTTATTTCTTTAGCAGATGCAGGAGATCGATGGTGCTGTATCTCTTGCAAGACTCCGTATCGTGTGGACTCACGAGATACACAGCATTATGAAAGCTCGTAACTCGTGGTGCTATTTTAGGGCAAGATTGATACCCTTATAACAATTTTGATCGCAGTCGATACTGATCATAAGCTGTGCTGCGCGCATCAACGCCTGACGTGAAGTCGCGTATTTGTCGGGACGAAAGAGGACAGATCATAGAACTGCTTTTCTGGTTAGCTATAGACGGTCCGTAAAGATGGCATAGACCGTAGAGGCTGGGTCTGGAGATAAAGCCTTCAGTCTCGATTCACAGTTTAGGGCAGGCTGATGCGAAACATTTCCTGATGATCGCTTTGCAAACATGACCAATGGCACCACGATGATGATAACCTAAAAGCGCTGTGCAACGAGCGAGAGATCTTCTCAACAAGTGTTCATCGCGCGACTGCCACGCACTTGAGGGAACCACCACCACCAAAGGGTTGGCACTTACCCATGATTGTTTGGACTCGGAAAACTGTAATTCAGTGCGAATGTGCACATCAAGGGATGTAGATATTTGAGTGGGGAAGGGACTGTTCCTCATCAGCCCCTCCACCCTGCCACTGCCCCACCTGACCAAGACCCGTCTGCAGATGCATCAGGCGTCTGTTCACAGTCATGCAAATCTGAGATCCCTTCGCCTCTTCCCCATGAGCAGGCATATGCATGTCGCCGAAAGAATAGACAAATGTTATATATAGAAACGGAAAAGGACCAGCCGAACGCACCAATAATTACGCAGAGTTTCTTCACATCCATATGCGACTTTGATATGCATCGGAGTTGACCTGGAAATAGCCTTGTATGGTAGCACTAATGAGTAACAGCAAAAAAGTGTCTTGAGTGCTGAACACGTGCCGCAGGAGCTGGTCACTTGAATGGATGGATATTTCTTTCTGTTCAATGCATTGTCCATGCAGCGCCTTTCCAGAAGGAGCACCTGCTCTGTCTCGTAGACGTTCCAGATCACACGGAAAGCAGTGTCCTATTGGGTGAGTAGTTTGTTAGTATTCTCTTCTTTAAGGCAATCAAGTGATCAATCATAGGGACAGGATAATTCTGAGGTTCGTGTCCTATAGCCATCTTTCAGAATAATAAAGTTATATGAAGAGAACATAGCTCTGAGAATTTGTACCAAGGGCATGTGTTGATGATGGTGTCCGCAGAGGCGAATATAATTCTGGCAGCGAAGTAAGTTGTCTTGACTCCTTATTGTTATCCTCCTATTGACGGATTTACGGAATGAAGAACGGTGCTGAAATAGTCGAGTTCTCGACCACGCAATCGCAATCCCCTACTTCCGAGCCGTTCACAAACTCGCAAAGTAATGGCCACAGGCCGACGATCCAAAGAACTTATAGTCTCCGGAACCGAACTCTCCGAAACCAAGAGTCGTCTATTCCGGAAGAGGCTGTCACATTTTATGGCCACCATGACGAGATGATCATGCTTTATCGTAAAATTATAGCCCAGGACATTTATCAACCTTTGGTAGGCAAGGTCACGGTGCTTGACCGGAGGGAGAGCGACGGTGCTCTCTCAGCACTGTACACTTTCTTGCCCAAAGATGACTCAGCTATCCCTCAGGATGCCATGGGCTTTGCCATTAATAGTGGACGCGCATCGAAACCATGCACGTTCGCATTCTCCGACGAGGGTGGCTCCATCACCATTCGGTCCGTCCTATCTAACATGGTTCTTTCTGAACACAGGTCCTCCGCGAGAGACTTTCCAATCAACGTCGGGAAGCATTTACAGAGACAGAAGCCCAGTATGGGAAGACCTCTTCAACTGAGACCGTCTATTGATTCGCAGAGCCTCTATGAATTCAGTGTCCGGTAGCTATCGGGCAGTAAAGACGTAAGATGTTGAGGACGTTGGTCAAGTAGCTGCTCGCGGGTGGCCAATGAGGATGACGTCGACTGTACTGGTGATATCTGACGTTTTGGAGACTGCAAGGATCCTGAGTTGGTTCTTAGCACCATAGACACTCGGATTTGGGCATAACATGATCCAAAAGAGAGACTGACTTTCAGATCTGTTGGGTCAGCGAGGAGCAGGACAGAACGATACCTCCTCTTGGACTAGCTGGACCATTAATATTGGTCGGCTTATCGCTGCCAGAGTCATCACAACCCTTGCAGCATAGTCAATCTTGTTCTTAGAGGTATCCGCAACTGCTAGTGCACGAAAGAATGAGTGACCGCTGGAATGGCAAGAGTCAAGTTGAGCGGACGCCGCGCCCCAAGCCCCAACGCATGAACCACACGCTGACATAAGGCAGTCGCGTAAAGTTGTGACGGTGACAGAGTGTGACGAGTCGTGTATGAATTGTCATTTTTGACTATGTTTGTCCTTGTCCTCTCACTTCACTACATAGATAGATGTCTCAGGCTCAGGAGTTTGTTTCGATGCTGTTGCTCTTCTCCTGCATCTACCAAATGCTTACGCTACCGATACCTGAAATTAGCTACTCACCACGGGGCAGCTGTGGAGATTCCTCCATTTGGGCTGATCAGGTGCGGCATTCATATTTCGCTCGGAAACAAAGCTGCAATGTGTTCACAGTTTTCACAGGCGATAGTGAACCGAGCGGGCCGAAGAGGACTTATAAAATGCTTCCAATATTACTGCGTTTCGTTAGGATAGTCCTCCCAGGCAGCGGTGTTTGTCAAATTACCCTTTCCATGCTGTTGGGACTTCTCAGGAGTGGCACAGCTCAGTCTAGCCGTAGCTCATCCCAGATTTTCGTAGTCTTGAACTCATCGAGTGACCATTCCCATTCCTCGTCGCGGGAAAGAAGTATTCGAACTTATCTCTCGGCACTATCAAGCCGACTGGATGGCTCCTGGATCAAGTAAGTAAGTATTATTTAAATAGCGAATTGAACATAGTCATGCCAAGCGGCTATTTGGCTAAGCTTAACGTACAGATGAAGGGTCTGTGGGGACATGGGCATGAGTTTAATCACTAGTGAGTACACCGCTTCCATCACACTAATACGCGGACTTGGACGCCGGACCTAGCGTTTCGCAGACTGACTGGCTGGGTACCCATAATTGTCTGTCCTGTATCTGCTCTGTTCTCACTCCTGAGAGATAGGTGGTAACTCTTACTATTCCAACCTGGAAGAAGGTCTGTCCTCGCTTGGATGACCTGCGTTTAGTTCTGACCATTCTCACTAGCCGGAAGTTACTGGACTGTGCGTGGCATCTTTCTTTTCATCCACCGTCGCTCCTGAGATTATGTCAAGAATGCGATGGTCCCTGCTGCTGTACTCGTCGACTCTACCGAGGTGCAACCTCCGACACAATATTTCCTGGACTTCGTTCTGGACAACCAGGGCGAGTCAGGTTGGCTCGGTGCTGAGGTGTTTGACTCCAAGTCAGTATCTGTATGAATTCCTGCGCTTACCCGGACTATTCTAATCCAACCACAACAAGCCGCGCTTCCTTTTGCCTCGGCTAGTTTTGTGTGACTTACGTTATGCGGTGTGCTCTGATGTTGAGTATTCCCCAAGATATCCGTATCTATTCGGCGCAATGCAGATGATTGAGAACAATTCGACACTTGCGGAGAGAGTCATTCCAGCACTGTTCAAACTTGTGACCCTCACAAACACGATGCTCAAGAATGGTGAGGGCCTCGAAGACTGGACGCGCACGCGTTGGGAAGACTTCGTAATTGTTTTACAATGGTAAGTCGGTATCATGGAGTTCTTCATCGTCCCAATATGCAACTATTGCTTGTAGGTTGTACGACTTTTACCCTGAAGGGAAAGAAGGCCTACTGATTGAGATGATGCAACTGCTGAAGACGACTGGTGATCCATGGGAAGGTTCGTTGTCTCTTCTTTCTTCTTCCTACCACTTTTTGACCGAGCTGTGCAAAAATACAGACGTCTTTAACACCGAGGTATGCCCTATCTTGCTATTTCCAGCGCAACTCTGAGTCAAAATCACTAGAATTTCCCCACAACCGCAGTTGAAAACATACGCAATCCATATCCCGTCCTGGTTGGTCAATTTATTCTAATGGACACGCTGGGGACAACCCACTCTTATACATGGTACGGTGTTACAGTAATATGGCGGAGGGTTTGAAGGCCCTTCCTTCGACATTTAGGTTCACACACAACCAGTCAGGTTTGGCTCAATCAAGTCATTTTATTGACAGAAACATGGAAGACCTTGATCGCGCTAGTGAAGAATCCAATACCATGGTCGGCCAAGTGGAATATTCGCTGTGAATGAATATCTAACGGGTCTCGGCGCGGTTCGCGGGTACGTCTTTTCTTAGTATGAGTGTCGACTTGTATCAAGACTGGTCACCTGTGGAGTCTCAGCACACACTACTGCCACCAATGCCACCACCGCCACCACCACCGCCACCTCCTCCCGCTCCAGCAGCACGAGCTGAAGAGCGCCCTACAGAAGAGAGTCAGCGACCAAGACTCAGTTTCATCGAAAAGAACCAGATACTACGAACTTCGTCGTCTTTCTCCTTTCTCCAGAATCATACCAGTAACTATGAATTTGTTTCAAGAGAGTCAGTTTCAATGAATTCAAAGAGGGTCAAGAAAATGCAGATGTAGTAATAGTAGCCGTTTGGTGAGCTACTATAACTTAGTGGAGTACAGGTTCAACAGACTCAGACTGGGAGCACCGGAGAGCTACGGCCACAATAACAGTGGGATTCCAGCCCTACCACACTCACCTAAGATTTCATCCACAATTAGTTCACTGCCCCGCGCAAGTTTGATATGCATAGGCGATGAACTCAGGAGTCGTCCAGAAGAGAGCTTTGCAATTGGTGTGTACTTGTCTTCTCCAGTAAATAACTAATTCCAGAGTCCAAAAGCATCAGCGAATATATGAACACAAAACAGGAGAAAGATGCACCATATGGGCGGGAGCAAGGCTTACCTGTAAAGACCCGTCACGTCTCCTCCAGACATAGAATTGACCATTGCTCGCCCGGAACGTTCGCTTACTGTTACGGTGGTCGTCAGCACACATTCGAAAGAAAATACTTGGTCGATGGACACTCACGCGCACGTCCATGTCCCAATCGGCATTAAGAAATCCCCCTCTTTCACGAATGGGACACCGTCTAAACTATTCCCATTCCCATTCCACTTTAACTCGCCTCCCCGCGGCGCAATTCTAACACGGTCCTGCGAAAAACTATGTCCCTCCATCTCAGCAATCAAGCTATCCCACTGCGAATTCAGATCCCTTCGGGAAATTGAAGTAGGCCCAGTGGGAATGATCCCGAGAGAACGTGGAGTGGAGATACGGTAGATTAGGCCCAAATCTGGACATGTGACTATATTATCGCTGAGACTATGGGATGTGAAGACGAGGCGGGTACGCCAGTGGTTAGATGGAACGGAGGAGGTTTGGCCCATAGTGGTTTATTTCTCTGTAACTGGACGAACCTTCCCGGGAGACGTACGTTAATATAAGTGTCGTTGGCTGTGCTTGGTAAGTTGTTCGACTGGAATGGCACCGACTCGTCTCTAAGAATCTGTGCAGAACACAGCAGTTTACAGTCGTTGCAAAAGACCTTGTCCGAGGTGCTTATTTTGTGCATCCGATCAAGAAGCAAAGTCCGTCCGAATCCCGTCGAATGTATCCCGGTTGGTAAGACGAGATCAGCGCCTGAACTCGGCTATCGTGCGAGTTTCTGATACTCCTTCAAAGACCTGATAGGACGGGATAAAGACGGACTTTCCTCTGGCCGGGAACACAAAAGGAAGAGAGTAATGCACCCTCAGACAAGGTTTTCCGGATTAGGGAACCTTCGCAATCAATATTACAGTCTTTTTCAAAAGTCCTGCGACACGTGCCAATTTGCCATTTTCGGCCCCTCCAGTACCTCAAAACACAAAATAAATCATATCTCACTCAATTCTTGACCGTTTCGCATCATCTAAGTTGCTAAATTTATGCCCCGATCGTGCTGTCCAGACTGTAACAAACCCGAGCAAATTCGGTTAATAATTGATCCCAAAATGGCGCAAAACATCGTTTTCTCCTACATTCCTCATGTACAATTTTCCTGCACTCAATTCTGGGTCTATAACACCCATAAGTGTCTCAGAGCCCTCAGATAGAATAAATGTGAATTTAGGGCCTGTATTTGAGGTGTAATTTGAGGTGTATGCACTGGTTTGGGGCATGCCTGGAAGGCACAAATCCCCCTCATCCTCTGAGCTCCCCATGCCCCAAGAAGAAATGTATGAGGCTAAGTTCATACATGTAAATTCATTTCAGGTCTATAGGAAGTGATTTGAGTACTTCTCATGTCTGCTATGAGGATTGGTGCATTGATTGAGATGGAGGAGACAGGGTATATGTACCATACTTCCCTGCCTTTCCCCAGCTTCCCAACATACCCATTTGCTCTGGGAAAGGCTCAGATACATTCAGATATACTCTAAATGAGTTCCCATGCATGAATTTATCCTCAGATATTTTCTTCTAGGGCATGGGGAGCTCAAGGGATGAGGGGGGATTTGTGCCTTCCAGGCATGCCCCAAACCAGTGCATACACCTCAAATTACACCTCAAATACAGGCCCTAAATTCACATTTATTCTATCTGAGGGCTCTGAGACACTTATGGGTGTTATAGACCCAGAATTGAGTGCAGGAAAATTGTACATGAGGAATGTAGGAGAAAACGATGTTTTGCGCCATTTTGGGATCAATTATTAACCGAATTTGCTCGGGTTTGTTACAGTCTGGACAGCACGATCGGGGCATAAATTTAGCAACTTAGATGATGCGAAACGGTCAAGAATTGAGTGAGATATGATTTATTTTGTGTTTTGAGGTACTGGAGGGGCCGAAAATGGCAAATTGGCACGTGTCGCAGGACTTTTGAAAAAGACTGTAGAAACATCAATGCACGCACTCAGTCGCACTGTTGCCAGCTACGACGAGACTTGCCTTATCACCCCTTGCTTCCCACCGTGGACCAGTATGTCTTGGCTACGGAAGTTCTCTATTGACTGTTCCAGGACTTTACATCGTATGAAATGGACTGAAAGTGTAGCACTCACGAGATACACAGCATTCTGGAAGTTCACAACTTGTGGTGCTATTTTACGGCAAGACTGACACCCCTATAACAATTTTGATCGCAGTCGATATTAATCATAAGCTGTGTTGCGTGCATCACCATCCGAGAGCATGCGTCGCATGATGTAAAGATGTCTGTTTGTCGGAAGGAAAGAAGGCACATCGCAGAACTGCTTTACTGGTTAGCTACAGGCAAAGACGCGTCCTTTGAACAGGACCGTTCCTTTGAACACCACGGTCTTTCTCACTCATTTCTTCGTCTCTCACCTCAAAAAAATAACAGAATCTGAAGAACAAGTATCTGAATGTGTATGCAAATTTATAGAGAACTTGACCAAGGTTTTGAGCCTATAAAAATCATCTACTGTCGAAATTTGGTGAAACTCACAAAGACAGGCCCAAATTCACTTCATCTGCAACTGCTCTAGGTATACAATAGGAAAATAAAGTGCATACAAAGAGGTAACAACACCTCTGCTATGTCTGTACCAAGTTTTATGGAGAAATAACCATTCAATCGATTAAGAACTTGAAAACACACTCTCAGGTGTGACAGACAAATGATCGACGCACCACCATGATTAGAACTCTCGGCAAGCAAGTTGTAATTGATCGTAACCGAGCACTAGCGTAACATTACGTCACAAAGTGTTCAAAGGAGTGGTTTCTGTGACATTTTCCTCAGATTCTTCACAAGGGTATATTTATTTATCTAGACCAGGTCACTCCTCAGAAAAAAATCGGCATGTAGTACCAGCATCAGGCTCCATAAATATGTGATTAGAACTGTGAAAACGTGTGTGTGGTGTGTTCTGGGGCAGATCTGAATTGGGTGTTCAAAGGACGCGTCTTTTCCTGTATAGGTGTTCAAATATTACAGAGACAGCACAGACAGTACGGGAGGTATCTGGACTGGAGATGGCTTTCGAGGAGTTTGCCAAGCCTCGATTCACAGTTTAGGGCGGGTTGATGCGAAACAATTTCCCGATGCCCTCTTAGCAACGACAACTAACGGCTCCACAATGATAATATTCCACCCTAAGGGTCAGCACGCACTTACTCACGCTGCCTTAGACTCAGAAAACTAAAAAGAGACGACAAATTGCACTCAGCATTATTCGTTCGGTCTATTTGTCAACAACACCCTCCACCCCCTGCCGCTGCTCCACTTGACAAAGACCTGTCTGTAGCTGCATTAGGTGTCTGTCCATAGTCGTGTGAAGCTGTCACTAACTTTGATCTCTTCGTTTCTTCTCCATGGGCAGACATGTCACTAAGAATAAACTGAATGCAGTTACATATAGAAACGGGAGAGGATTATTAGTCAAACTCACCAACGATCTCGTCCAGAATTTCTTCACAGCCGTAGGCGACTTTGATGTGCATCGGAGTTGACCTGTCCTTACACTGAATTTCAGTGACTGAAATGGCCTTGCTATGGGTGTCTCTTTATGAGCCCCCGCTAGGATATAACTAAAGGAAGACGCCGCACTGCATGAACTAGGATCAATCAGATATTAGTATAGTCGGTCGACAAACCTGCACCGAGTCTTCTCGGAACCTCCAAGTGTATCGCTTCCCGTTGCTTGCCCTAAACATTCGACTGCTGTAAGGAAAGAGGTAAGTTGCCGCTCCATATCAGGCTGGGAAAAAAATCTGTTCACTTAGAAGTCCAGGAGCCAGTCAGCAGCAGAAAGTATTCCTCTGCCACAAACGGGACATTTGGTCCATTCACTTCCAACCCGATTCCCGAAGCTATCCTCGCTCTATTCGAATGAATGACGTGCTTCTCGATTTCAGCTATGACAATTTTCTTCTGCGGTTTAGTCTCCCATCTGAAGACTGAGATAACATCCTTGCCGAGGCATATCGACTTTCGTGGGGTTGTGATCTCATACGTGAAGCCCAGCTCCGGGCATGAAACGGAATTACTACTGAGGCCGTCATTGAGAAATGTTAGGCAAGTACGCCAATGGTTAGGTGGAATTGTTGATACTTGCCCTCCCATTGACTTTGATGGCGGGTGGTTGGGGAAAAGTCCTTGAGTGAGCTGGGTTGTGCTTATATGAGATTACCAGAAGATTATAGGCAAGCCCTGGTCGAGAAGACTGATAAATTCATCCTGAGCTCCAATGTGATGCGCCGGCCCTGGCGCACGGTTAGATCAATTGTGACTCGTATCAAAGGCTCGAAATGGTCCCTGTGACACTTGCCTACTACTAAAAAGGACGAGACTTGGATCTTTGAGGGCTTTTGCGGGTTACGCTTGGCTTTTGTGAGGGACGAAGCTAATCACCTCTCAACATCTCCGCACTATGTCGTAAACTGCAATCCAGAATATCTGGAGCTGCATCCAATGTATTGATATCTCGGAACGAGCTGGTCACGACCGTTAGACTGCGGCTAGAACCTGCTTGTGAATTGCACGCTTCTTCGACAACACGTTAGAACACCCTTGGAAGACGCCTTGAGGATGAAAGCCTCATCGTACATACTCCCTGCGTCATTCATGCAAGACGAAGTCCGGTTACTCGGAACAAACGCCTTCGCCGATCCAATTCTCTTCAAAGCGTTTTTAAAGGAAACACCTGTACCGAAACCTCTGGGCATCCGAATCAACAGGCAACAAAAGGTGCTTGGGTAGATTGTTGAGGTCTGAAGGAGTGAAGGCTAGAAGCTTCAACGCATGCGCGACGGTGAATGTTAATGAGAATAACGCTGATAACGCTCCAAAACCGGAGAAAAGGGAAGGATGTATGCGTACTCTGGCAACGCAATCAATAGTTCTGCGGTTTCCACCTTCAATACGCCCAGTCCCACCAAGAACGAGAAGAAAATTTCGGCCATCGCGTTCTTCATAAGTCTCTATCCTGGTTAGCTTCCTAAGCATCAGTGTCAACGAGGAACTTCTGTCATAAAAACATCGCCATAGTAGCATGACGCCGGAGTACATGAGGTGTTCTTGAGAACGATAACCCAGTTTCGACCCAGATCCCACCAGTATCTAACCAAGCATGTCCTGTACCATATCGGTCAGCCAAGCGACACGGAGTAGAATCAGAATCATCGTCACAGTTCAAAAGTTGATTCGTCGTCGAGTGACGTGGCGACTGCTTAGGTCGGAAATACACGAATGATCGGTCTACGAATGATCGCACTCGAATTAATGCATACCTCCAGGCCTGCGAAATGGCCTTCCGTGAAAGACGACCGGTGAAGACTCAACTCACCCGGAGCGCAGGAACTGAAGCTCCACCCATGCACATGTGCCGAAGAGCCATAAGTCACTGAGACCAGCCATGTCCAACATCGGACAAGCGACCACGACTTCGTAGCGCGGACAGAGAATTGATAGCTAGCAGTCACAGCGAAAGCGAGGATAAGTCCTCGTCTTGAAGCAACCATCTTGCAGACGCGAAATCTGTAATGCACCCACTGCCACCGCGAGATTGTCCTAGTCAATTACTCCGAGGTTTTCGTTAGACCCAGGTTGTAGACATTCCGTCTCAGCCTCGAACGGACTGTGACACTCATATCGAGTGTGCATCGGGATTAGATAGACATTTAATGCAGTTCCACGTAGTTGCGTCCTGACAAGGACGAGGAGGTGGTAGCGGTGGAAGGAGGACATACGAACGGCCCGTTCCGAGAAATTGATCGGCAGCTACATAACGTTACGTAATAGTCGTACATGCCTGCCAGTTGTGGCCTCGGTGGCTCGCCTCGTATTTCACTCACCCCAATGAAACATAGGTATCCGAATCAGGCTTACTCAAAGTAACTCGCCGTAATCATTGCATAATACACAGAATAGGACTGGTAGATGAAACGTACTTGACTAGAAACCTCCTCAATCAGCCTCCCCGTCCGTCCACGACTCAATCGCAATCAATAACCATACCGTCGGTCTCCACAGCACGGTTCTCTAACCTCTTATAAGACAAACCCGGTTCATAATAACCCGGCCTGAAATACTCGCATATGTCCCTATCGATCTTCGCTTTATCGAGAAGATATTCAATGCCTTGCTCAGTATCGTCTATAATAAGGGATTTCCAGAATGGATCTCTGATAAAGTCTTCGTCCGTCGGAGGCGGAGGAGGTCCTTTAGATGTGGATGCGGATGATGATACAGATGGAGACGTGGGTACGTATATGGCTTCAGACACACATCTCGATGCGGAAATGAATTGTCGTTCGTAATTCTGGTTATCCGGGGAATTGGATAATTGCTCCCGTCTGTTCGGGTTCCTTCGGCGGAGGGGAGATGATTTGGGCCTCTTGCTTTCGTTGGGGATCTTCTTTGGTGTATGAACGTCCATGACGTCCGGGAGATCCCTGGTCCTGGTACTCAGTAAACGTCAGTCGCGCGTCAACGAAGAAGATACATACAAGTCAAGACTCATATCGTTCAGCGAATGAGATATTCTTAGTATATAGAATAAGTATATAGTATAGAAGGATCCGTGTGACAACGTTTAATGGGTAGAGGAGGTAAAAGGCGAGGGAGAAAGGTAACTTACGGAGCAGGGGCGGTCGACCGCTTTATAGCTGGGGATACTTCAGTCCCAGGCCACAATCTCGGGCCACGAAAGATTCCTGCATGTCAAAAAATTCGTTTTGGCTGCCATACTATAGTTGACCACGGTCTAAGAGCCTACACTTGAAGCTCTTACTCCAGCCTAAGCACGAAAACACAGATAGACTTGACAGGGAAAAGCTATGGCACAGACTCTTAGATCGTAGAGCATCCCCAAGATATATTGTTTGTCTTGCTTGAAAGCCGCCTTTCTTGATCAACTGAACAATGATTCTCAAATTCACAACGGATATCATCAGAACTCATTGTTATAATGCTCCGTGGCGGGCCTTGTCACACAAAATATGTTCCGAGGTCCGAAATTATAAGACTAAAGAAAACAATCATGATTCAAACGACCAGGTATTAGCAGAAACACTCTGAGTTCACTTCGCAAAGTATGCCACCTGATCCCGCACGAGGATGTGGTACAAACTGCATCTACTGTAGTGAAACCGTAGCGTGGTATTGGTTGGCCGAAGAAGTATCATGTAGGGTGACTATTACGAAATGTAAGCTATGTGGTGCCGACAAAGAAGCCAATGCAATGACGAATCAATCTATGATGGGAGTGCTCGGCTGTGCTCGGGCCTTGATACTAATAATAAATATCCTGTCTTAGTAGGTTCTATTAGACATTCGGTCAAGAATATCGCGCAGAGCAGAGGCTCGAGAACAAGTAATACTTGATGCCCTTGAGAGAAGCACATTTAGCTGTGGCAACGCATGGATAGTCGTTACGACGAACACCGGAGTTGTTCTTTATTCCCGTTCTTTCATCTAAAACTGATGATAGGCTGTGGGACGTTGTCATGCTCTGGAGATGGATATTCTTTATTGATACACGTGGACTTGGCGCACGAACTCTGGGCGGCATGGCGAATGATGAGATGCACTCAGAGGACAGGAAAACGCGAACTACGGTATCCGTAGACAACTGCGAACGAGTCCGAGTCCCTGAGATTGAAGAACGTGTTACTACCGCTCGGGCACCGGGCGCACGGCTATGCGCTGACATTCACAAAGGTTGCGTATCATAGCCAGATGCACAAGGTCGAAATAGCAGCGTCAGGTTGGTAGGTAGGATTAAAACATTGGAGAGAGGCGATGTACACAAGGCAAGGTCCCTTTAGCCCGATTAGTCAACCGTGTACAACACCTTCCAAAATTGGAACTTGAGGCTGTGCACTCACGTGCAGGCTCAAGGTTGCCTCGTGTCGCCTCCTTGTTCCCAATTCGTGTAATCCTTTCTGCTTTACTACCACGTACAAACACTGTTCGGGAAAGGCTAACAAAACCCGACGATGTTTCACTCGATCGTTAGGCTCTCGGCGGTTTCCAGTAAGTTCCGCCTGTTAGTTTGGATATAAAGAACAAGTGCTTGAACACTAGTAAAATTGTGGGCGACATGAACATGGCTACGTTGTCCTCCATATTCAAGGGTTCATCGATCGTGTTTGTGTAAGCGATACCACACGATGAACATATATGTGACCCACTTTCGGAAACATCACGTCGCTCCTACCTTCCTACTGCACTTTGCCCCTTACACGAAGTCTCACTTGCGGGCGATCACCTCCATCTGGGCTTGATAGACTCCTGATATTCGAAACATGGACACCGACCACTCACCCTCGCAGCCCGCTTTCCAGTTCCTCGAATCAGGTATCGATGGTGACGCGAAGCCACAGTGTACGGTATGCGGGAAATTCTTCAAACGGATGTACGCGCTCGAGCGACACCTTCTCATTCACGATCCTGAGCGAACAAAGTTGGAACTTAAATGCCCTTTTGATGGATGCAAGTTCTCTTCACTACAGAAGTCGAACGTGAAGACGCATATCGCGGCGGTACAGTAAGCATCTGATCCATCTTCTTTACGATGCTTCGGTCAACTCTGATGTTACTCATATGATAGCGAGAAGATAAAGCATGCATGCACACTTCCGCGAACACCTGAAGATGCCATTATCTCTGGATCATCGCAATCGGAGCGATGCGGTCGGATTTTCAGTGATGTGCCCGCTTTGATCAGGCACGAAAAGCGCGCACATGGGTACTATCGACGTGGAGTGCCTTCAGCGAGGGCAAGAGCAAAAGCATGCAGGGTTTCAACGCAATCTAGTAGGCCTGTCGAATCGCCGACTCGGGAACCGGTCTCTGAACCAGAGTCACGTGAGCATACATTTGGAGGAGCCTCGCCGTCTGACGAGAAGGTGCAACATTGGTTGGATGGGAGTGATGTGCGTCCTACTTCAGATATGGAGTACGAGTCAGAAGGAGTGACGCCTTCGGCAACGACGTTCGCGCACAACGAGGCCTATAACCAAGCCTCAACCCAGGCTTCTGCCTCTGTCTCCACTCCGGCAACAACTACGTCCTCGATTTCAGATGGGGACAGTATGACGACGGCATCGACTTCTTCTTTCGTCTCCATCTCTCCATCTCCCGCTCCAGTGGAACCAGCTCCGGCGAACCACTATTGCCCACCCGTATCGGTATATCCTCCTCCATATCAACAGAACTATTATTATCCCTATCATTCCAATGCGGCCCCGACATATAATACCAGTCGCGCATATCCTCTCCACCCCGCTCAGTTTGATCAACAGCAAACTCAATGCAATAGCGTCTTCTACGATACTGGGCATTTCAATCCGCCGATTGAAGAATGGTTCCCTCAACTGGCTGAGATGAAACGCGCCATGGAGGCGGGTGGGTTGCCTGACGGGCAAACAGAATGGGACGGCACCATATCCGGGCTTGCTTTGCTTGATTGAGGTTCTTACCATCCGGGGAGTCAGATTGCATTACCTTGAGACTTCTTGTCTGTTTCCTTCGTTCTGATTATTTTGTGCTGTTCGTTAGTTTCGGAGTACATTTATCCTTATTCCTTATCTTCGCCTTAACTGTACAATGACCTTCGTATAGTAGTATACACTTAATAGTATCTGTTTGTCGTTGCAGCTGCTAGTGGTGAACGCACTCTGGCCTCTCACATGTGACTAGAATACCGAGACACGTAAGAAATGTACTGAGACGCACGCGCAGAGTAATATCTGTTGAGCTGAGCATCCACATGCCCTGAAGTCCAACAAAGAGGCGGGTCAATTTGAGTGTTCAGCCAAACTTTCCGTCGTCGTTCTGTCCATGTTCTGCGCTCGAGTTTGCATTTTCCAGTCGATATCTGCTTCTGCGGGAGTCGTTTTTGACATCGTAGAGTTTGATTTCTTGAAGCTGAGTCGACTTGTAAGGTATACTGGTGCAAACACTTTATAACCTCAAGTCGAATGCAGTTTGTACTCGTTCGGCGCCTGGAATTCTGAATGGATTGACACTCGTTCAGGTCGACTCACTTTATAAGCCTGTCGATGCTCGTGGGTACCGTCACCGTCTTCCGGAGTGGACATGATACAGAGTCTGTTAGGTTCAGAGATAGTACAGTAGCGCGAGAGGGTACTGGAGGATTATGGCTTAGAAGAGAAGGCAATTTATATGCTGTACTACAGCCCGAGGACAATATCACGGTCAGTCCTTTACCTTGACGCCCATACAAAGTTTCATCAGTACCGAAATTTGAGCCTCATAGTTCGAACTTGCACAAGACATACTCAGATTGTGCATTACCCTAATAACAAGATAATCAGAGGGAGCTGCAGCATAAGTAGAGCAGTTGCGCTGAACGGGCAGCGCCACGAGATGGCTAATTTCATGGTGAATCCACTAATTGCGCCCCTCGATCTTCCTTACTAAAGCTGTTATTTTGTTTTCAACTGTAAGTCTAGATCAACTCGTGCAACTGACATATGGTATTCAGCGTCCCATATCGTACTGGTATTATGTGCGATCTAGATAAAGAAACTGAAGCTGTGGTTCCCGCCACTCACAACAATCGTCTCTCCGTCTGCAAAGACTTCCTCCCCATCGACACGAGTGGCATTATTAGGAATCTTGACAATCCCACGAGTTCCCGGTGGCGTTGACACAGTGAGTATGATGTTCTGTCCATCCTCGATCCTCCATGAAGCGCCAAACCATCCAAGACTAGTCGTAAACCCGCCCTCTGCTGCTGATAGGCCACTGAAATGAGGCACCAATGTCCACGAAGAGCCTCGAGGCTCGGTGATCTGCAGTCCGAGTACGTAGAAAGTTAGGGCAGATGTTGGCCCGGTACTCCACCCATGAGCATGCGAGGTATAGGAGTAATCGAAATTGTACCCAAGTGCAGCCCGGTACCTATAAAATATGAGAATCCTTCGTGGTCGGAACCGAGTTCGCTACCCACCCGAGAGATCCATTCGTCGTGTAACCTTCCAGCAATGTTGATTGGACACTAATATTAGTGTAAAGCATGTAGCCCCACTCGAGGCGAAGCAAGTCCAGAGCTCGTTCACCATTTCCGGCAATAAAATGAGCTTGCACCTGGGGTCCAAGTCATTCCTGCAGCGAGAACGAACAGAACCATCATCTTCCTCACCTCGAAGCCGCCTATGAATGGTGCGATTGTATCAGGAGATTCAGGAGAAACGGCGCCAAACTCATTCCAATTCTTCGTCAGTCCCTCGCTGATTGATTTCGCCTGCTCTGGTGTCGTAAGGTTGAATACAACTGCTAGCGAGTTTCCATCTTGGGGTACGAAGGTCGTTGTTGCGTTATCTGTATACATCCCAAGCTCTTCCGACCAGAATGCATCATTGAACGTCTGTTTAAGCCTCGTCGCATTTAAGGACCACGTTGAGACGAGTTCGGTTTCGTTAAGATACGATGCAAGTTCGGCACTATTGGTCAGCACCTGAAGATCAAGCAGATGAGAATCGGCGAAGTCAAGCCCTGGAGCGGGTAACGCACCTTGTAGTAAAGTGCGTTTCCTTCAGAGTTCTCGCCTCCACGAGTGATTAAAGACCAATCCGCTCTGTCGGTAATATTCAGTAATCCCGACGGTTGAACCTTGTTCTCGAGGAAGTTAACGGCTTTCGTCTAGAGTTGTCCTTGATTACGGGAAGACCTGAAAATAAACTCGAGGACGCACATAGTTGCTCCACAAATCCTGCAGGAATGTAACATCTTCAGTATAAAGAAAATACGTATGGACACCGATTAGAGCCCAAGCATGATACGTGTCGCTCCTTAATCTAGCTACGCCCCCCAAAGTGCACAGCGGAGGACCACAATAAGGTAGGGCGCCGCTAGAGGGGTCCAAGAGAGAAAACATCGTTGCCAGTGCATTCCTTGCCGAAACGAGGTCATGCGTTGAGACAAACTGGGTAGGGACAGCAATGCCCATGTCGCCTACACTAGCATGTGAATCAATGGAACCACATAAATACGAGGCTAAATGACTTACCCGGCCAGATGTTCCTGTTCAAGCAGAATTATACTATGAGCCTTCGTGCAAAAATGGTACACAGCTTTACTTACCTATCCCGCTTGGCTCCGTCGGTAACCACTGGCCCTCCAATGCTAATCGTTCCATTGTTGGCCCACCCTAGTACCTAGGTCAATCTACCAAACCGAAAGAAGGGTGAACAGTGTGTAACTGACCAGGGGAAGGTACGGAAGGTGCCCATCTTCCTTCATTCGGACCCAGTACGTTCGTTTGTAGTGTATACGCACCCGCATACCATAATTTCGTCAAGAAATCTTCATCATGGAAGATAGGATCTTTCGCATAGAAGTATCCGGTGTAGTCACGAAGATCCTCAACGTGAGGCGAGAACGTTATCGAGCATGAAACATTACTAATGTACACCGTCGAATCGTCATTCGAGACAATTGTCAGGAATCGGAATCCCCCTCGCAGCCGTTCTTTGGGGGATATCCAGAGACCAGTGGAAAGTGGAGCTGGAATCGAAAGTACTCCATCATAATCTTGAGTAGACACTGAGTTAACCGAATCATCGGACTTGAACGGGCTAATGAACAGAGGCGACTCCGTGAAAGAAAGGGAAAGTGAACTCCTCTCCGACGAGCGCGAGTCAATCGTCAAGGATATGAGTCCACCGATCTGATTGGGGTCTTAATTACTCTGATAGAATATCGACGAGAAGCACTATTGCACTTACCTCCTTCCCAAAGTCAAGAGTAACAAACGAACCATTACCATCGATCGACGCAACACCAGATTCAGAGAGGAGTTCGGAAGCATTCTCGACGGAACCCTCTGTCTTGAAGACACCCGCTGGACGAACTAAGCGACTGTCGGGGGCATAATTGAACTCGTCCCAAGGTCCTTTTGGAGCCGAGGCGAGAGATGTAGCAGCGCACAAAGCGACCAGGATCAGATGCTTAAACATATGAGGCATTCTGAGATGCTTACCGTTAAAAACTTGTGAATGCACTTTTATAAGACTGACGTCCGGTGAAACGGAAATTTACTCTCGCGATGAACGCGCAAAGCCATCTTCTGCACCCATTCCGGGCCGTCATAGAAGGAACTTGTGATATATTTTTCTACAGAGCCCAGTCAAAAGGTCATATGAATAGCAGAGTACTAGAAGAGTTCAAACCACCGGATCAGAACTCTTGCATGAGGTATGAGGCATGAGGCTTTGCATGACTAAGCGTTTCTTATGTATTACATAAGTATAAACTACCGTTGCTGCTGTAATCGACATTGCCGCTATGCCCAGCCCGGGTAAGACTCAACTTTGCGTAGAGAAAGTAAAAAATATATCGGGAGGCGGGTGAAGAATTGTCTTGCTTGTTGATTCTCGAAATTTCGGGTTGGGAGGAGAGAGATCACAAGATTAAGTAATCCTATTTGCGGCGCATCTCGTCACTGTTGGGCAGACCTGCCTGGGAGCGGGCATATATAACTTAGCGCCATTCATTCCCTCTTTACACTATCCACCACCATGACTCGTACTCAACGTGCAACTTCTCCGCGCGCAATCATCAGAGATAGATCTATCTCAAGGTCTGGTTATGACAAGTCCCTCCGCAAGGATGGGGCGGGTCAACACAATTGGGGCTCAGTGTACGTCCGACTTCATTGCTACCTACAATCCGCCATTCATCACCCATCTCCCATATAGCCGTGATGAGCTCGAGCTAGAACAAGATGCTCTCAACGATGCAGAGCTTAGCGAGGAAGAACTCGCCGAAGTTCCCTCGGATGTCAATGCAGCTGTCCGTCCTGCTGCAGATGGCCCTCCACCCGAGAGCTCTTCGTCGCCACCGCCACAAACTGCGGAGGAGATAGAGAAAGCGCGCGAGTTCCGCGCTAAAGGTCTGAAAGACGATGGTTCGTCTCGTCTCGTCTCGTCTGCTTTGCACGTTCTATGACTATGTGCTAACCATTACCTCTCCTCTGGTTGCAGCCGACCTTGCAACTATCGCGCGTACTTCCGTGGCTGTTAGCACAACTCCAAAGGCACCTTCTTTGGAAGTAACCCGTGATGCAGATGTACGTCATATGACCCTTTCTCTTCCTCTCCCTAAAGTTTTCTGACTGACAACTCGTAGACCAACAACGTTCCTTAGTTGCCCCAATCGTCTCAAAGAAACGCATATAGTCAAGAAACTAATCCAATTGCCAATCCAACTAACTTGTACCTGTACCGACGCAATAAACTCAGACCCGGTTCTTCGTAATCTGTGTGTGAACATTACGTGCGACTTCAAATCATCCCTATCTTTGCCATCCGCACTTCTTGCGGTGCAGCGCGTTTCCCACGGAGTTCCCATCCACCTTGTCAGTAGTGTTCCGTAGTCCAGACGCCCACAAATCCTGCAAGATTATAACATCCCCAGTGTCAGAAGAATATTTATGGATATTGATGTGAGTCTAAGACGTATCGTCTTCACTTGTTGTGAGCCGCTATGGAAGGTATCTGTGAGTTTTTTCCCGAGTAGGAGCACAGTTAAACAGTCATGTGGGTCGCAGAATATTAATATTGCCGGTGGAACAAGATTCTTGCACATGACGGAATATCACCCCCGGAACAAGGATATGGAAGTAAAAGACCTTCTACTTCTACAATCAGGTACTGCATAGCGACTGTTCCGAGTTGCAGAATGCACTAAATGGCCGGACCGGTTGTGGAACATAGGAAGCTTCGGATTATGGTACCGTAGCTTCAGTCAACTGTCATACGACTTAGAATTCTCTTCAGTATATAGTTTGCATCCGGATGTTTCACAGTATCTGCAGAGATAAAGTCGGTATGGCGGTTAGGTTGATGGGAGTTAAACAGTCGCAAGAATGTGCAAGGCAGTTTCTTCGGCTCAACACAGCAATTACTCTGAGATCCAAAACAAAAAACATATTCACTTTCTACGTCGTTCTCGATTGAATACCTCCGAGTAGATCTTCGGTCACAGTTTTGAGGAGTCAAAGACAGGGAACTCGCTGATGCGTAGCTTAGTCGACTAACGAGCATGTCCTTTAGTCAATTACAACTATAACATAACATATGCGTACTCACCCCAAGAGGCCGAAGCGTGATAGTTGTAGCATTACCAATGCAAGCAGGGTTTGGAGGTGGTGCACTTGCAAACGTGTCGCCAGCAATTGACCAGTCGACAAGGCAAGCAGTGACATCAATGCTCAACGGAGGCAGACCCGAATCGAAAACAGGAGAAGGTAGCTTTCCACCCTCCGGGGTTCCATCATTGAATCTCAATGTCGCAGGATCAATCGCATATTGCCAGGGAGCCGTTGCGTCAAATTGCAGATCAACAGCTCGGGGCTCGTCGGCATTCTGAGCGATTACGGTCTGGTTCCGTGGGATGTCGAATGCATAATTGAGAGGGCCGCGGTGCACTGCAACGGAGTTGTTGGGCCGGTTCTCTGTACTCTTTCAGTTGCGAACTCTGCGATTACTTGTGAAGCTCATACCTATAGTGATGTCCGAAAATAGGTTCAGAGTAAAGTTGGAATCTCCCGCCGGAAGAGCAATGGAAGCTAAACCATTGTCACCCGCCTCGATACTTTTCGAATCCCCACCATTCACGGAAACAGTGGCTCCGGAAGTCCAACTCGGAATGCGAACGAGATAGGTGAATGCCTTGTCTGCAGACACCGACACTACAACCACATCACTAAACGGATACAAGGTGTCGACAGCTGCAGACACTGCGTTGTTTCCTGCCAGAACCGTGCGTGCAGTAACAGGCCCGAAATAAACTTGAACGAGCGACGCGTTGTCATCGGTCTTCACGAATGAGTTCGTGATGAACTTCGGGAATCCCTGCCCGTGATTAACCGTGCAGCATCTAAGAAACGTGAGTGGATGGAATGAGAGGACTACAGAAGAATATTCACGGATAATTGGGCTGATAGCAAGTTGTCAGCAGATACGAACGGAAGTCAAAGAAAGACGCACCTCTAAACCAAATACATTAGAATATGAACCGTCATTGGGGAATGGATTTCTTTAAAGAGTAAGACCTGACATAGATAAGTGAGTTCATTAGAACTCACGGAGTCATATCCTTTGCTGCAATTTGATTCTGCTCTTGTAGATATTGGCGGGACCACATGTCTTGATATGTTCCAGATCGTTAGACCATCTCAGAATCGTTTCAAATTAGGATAAATCAGCGCACCGCCCGTCAGAGTTGCTGGAAGCGCATTGTAGGTGATTCTCTCAACCTGTTTTGGGATGAAGTTAGAAGGCGAAGGGGAGGACAAAGGCATTTCTCTCACGCGCTCGGCATACTTCAAATCTCCTGAAACTTGAAAAAGGTACGATCCGCTAAGGCAGGTATATGAGGCCACAGTCAGCTATTCCGTAAGTGGAATTTCTTACGAGAACATGGTTTCCTAGACGTCGATGTATTTATAACCCATGAGCCTGCTGACGGGAGTCATGTACTCACCACAACAAGGCAAAGCTCCGTTCTGAAGGTCCCGAAAGGATCGTCGATACATGTCTACACTCATGCTTGGAAGAAAAAGACTTACCCACGAACCGCACCAAGACCCGCTAGATACTCATCCGCAGCGAATATTCCACTTGGCCGACCATGGTATTGGAACAGAGCGTCCCATCCCTCACTTGCGCGATCAAGGTCTACAGTTGTCTGTGAGAAACGTGTCTCAGTCAATACAAGTGACTTGATTGAGCCAAACCTGACTGGTTGTGTGTGAACCTATATGTCGAAGGAAGGGCCTTCAGACCCTCCGCCATGTTGACCCCGTGCCATGTCTAAGAGCGGGTCATCACCAGCACGCCCATTAGAGTAAATTGACCAACCAGGACGGGAAATGGATTGCGTATATTTTCAACTGCGGTTGTGGGGAAATTCTAGTGATTTTGACTCAGAAGTGCGCTGGAAATAGCAAGATAGGGCATACCTCGGTGTTAAAGACGTCTGTATTTTTGCACAGCTCGGTCAAAAAGTGGTAGAAAGAAGAAAGAAGAGACAATGAACCTTCCCATGGATCACCAGTCGCCTTCAGCAGTTGCATCGTCTCAATCAGTAGGCCTTCTTTCCCTTCAGGGTAAAAGTCGTACAACCTACAAGCAATAGTTGCATATTGGAGTGAGGAAGACTCCATGAAACCAACTTACCATTGCAAAGCAATTACGAAGTCTTCCCAGCGCGTGCGCGTCCAGTCTTCGAGGCCCTCACCATTCTTGAGCATCGTGTTTGCGAGAGTCACGAATTTGAACAGTGCTGGAATGACTCTCTCCGCAAGTGTCGAATTGTTCTCAATCATCTGCATTGCGCCGAAAAGGTATGGATATCTAGAATACTCAACATCAAGGTACACCACATAACGTAAGTCACACAAGACTGACCGAGCCCAAAGGAAGCGCGGTTTGCTGTGGTTGGGTGAGAATAATCCGGGTAAACGCAAGGATGTATATAGTCACTGACTTGGAGTCAAACACCTCAGGACCGAGCCAACCTGACTCGTCCTGGTTGTCCAGAACGAAGTCCAGGAAATATTGTGTCTGAGACTGCACCTCGGCAGAATCGACGAGTACGGCAGTAGGAACCATCGCATTCTTGATATAATCTGATTCATAAACATGGGTGGTCGAAAAGAAACACGTCACGCACAAACCAGTAACTTCCAGCTAGTGAGAATGGTCAGAACTGAACGCAGGTCATCCAAGCGAGGACAAACCTTCTTCCAGGTTAGAATAGTAAGAGTTACCACCTATCTCTCAGGGGTGAGAACAGAGCGGATACAGGGCAGACAATTATAGGTACCCAGCCAGTCAGTCTGCGAAACGCTAGGTCCGGTGTCATATTCCGCGTATTAGTGTGATGGGTGATGGAAGCGGTGTACTCACTAGTGATAGAACTCATGCTCATGTCCCCACAGACCATTCATCTGTACGTTAAGCTAAGCCAAATAGCCGCTTAGCAAGGCCAGGTTCAATCCAATGTCTGAATGATACATACTTGATCCAAGAGCCATCCAGTCGGCTTGATAGCGCCAAGAGGTAAGTTTAAATACTTCTTTGCCGCGACTGGGGAGATGGAAAGGATCGTTCAGTAGGTACAAGATTACGAAACTCTCGAATAACGTACGGCCAGACTGAGCAGTGCCACTCCTGAGAAATCCCATTAGCAAGGAAAGGACGTGCAATCTGACAAACATCGCCGCCTAAGAGGACTGTCCTGACAAAACGCATTAATTTTGGAAGCATTTTTATAATCCCTCTTCGGCCCGCTCGGTTCACTATCGCCTGTGAAAGCTGTGAGCGCATTGCAGCTTTGTTTCCGAGCCAAATATGAATGACGCACCTGATCAACCCAGATGGAGGAATCTCCGCAGCTGCCCCGCGGTGAGAGGGGCTAATTCCAGGTATCGGTAGCGCGAGCATATGGTTAGAAGCAGGAGAAGAGTAACGGCACCGAAATTCTTCAGATATCTATGTGGGAGCGAGAACATGGAGCCACATGATAGTGATCGAAAAACATGGACGGCAGTAAGCGGCAATTCATACGCGACTCGTCACATTCTGTCACTGTCACGACCTTACGCGACTGACTTATGTCAGCGTGTGGTCTATATCGAACTTTTCGTTCTTCTCACCTCGCCAGCAGTCTCTCCATTCTTTCTGTGCGCTAGCGATTGCGGATGAACCTGGGAACATGGCTGACTATGCTGCAAGGGCGATGATGATTCTAGCAACGATAAATCGACCAGCTGTGTTAATGGTCCGGATAGTCCAAGAGAAGGACGTCGTCTATTGCTTCCCCCTGCTCTTCGCTGACCCAGCAGATCTAAAGTCAACCTCTATTTGAGCCTTATATAACCGAATCCGAGTGTCTATGGTGCTACGACTTTTCCTACCGACTCGGAAGGATCCTTGCAATCTCCGAAACGTGAAATATCACTAGTACAGTCAGCGTCATCCTCATCGGCCACCGGCGAGCAGCTAGTTGACCAACGCCCGCAACCTCTTACCTCTCCATCATTAGGTAGCTACCGGCCACTACGAACCTCTAAGGCACGGTGAACCCAGTTCATTCAATATAAGTGAGTCGAGCGGTCGAAAGCAATTGTCTAACAGACATCGCTTCACTCTTGGATTTGAGGATGACATGGAAAGAGGGTCTGGCCAAGAGGCCTAGATGGATTGAAACTGCTTACCACGGAATCCTTGAATCGATTCAAGCACTCCAAGAATGACAGATTGATGACAGTGACAGCTATGAATTTTTACTCTTTTTCTACTGGATGATAGCCAATCTCAGAAGGCATAACGCAGTGCTATACATAACGAGAGAATCAACCCCGGGATCCCTAGGGGTTCTGCGAAGCAATAGACGGTCTCATTTTCAGAAGTCTTCCTATGCTGTGCTTCGATCTCTCTAAATGCTTCTCGACATTGATTAGAAATTCTTTCGACAGTTCGTGGTCGGAAAGAACCGTGTTAGATAGGACGGACCAAACGGTGATGGAACCACTCTTGTCGGAGAATGCAAACACGCATGGTTTCGATGTACGTCCACGATTAACAGCGAAGCCCATGGCATCCTGAGGGATAGCTGAGTCATCTTGTGGCAAGTAAGTATGTCGTGCTGAGAGAGCACCGTCGTTCTCGTCAAGCACCATGATCTTGCCTACAAAGAAGATGGTAAATGCCCTGAGCTATAACTTTACAATAACGCTCGCCTTTTGAATAACCTATGATCATCTCGTCTTGGTGGCCATAAAATGTGACTGCCTCTTCCGGAATAGATAATTCTTGGTCTCGGAGAGTTCGGTTCCGGAGACTATAGGTTCTTTTGATCGTTGGTCTGTGCCCATTACTTTGCGAGTTCGTGAACAGCTCGGAAGTTTGCAATTGCTTGCTCGAGAACTCGACTATTTCAGCACCATTCTTTTTCCCGCCAATCCATCAATAGGAGGATACTTGTAAGGAATCCAGACAACTTACTTCGCTGCCTTGGAACAGAACTCTATCAGCCGCTACGGATACCGTCATCAGCACATGCCCTTGGTACAAATGCTCGGAGCTGCGTTCTACTCGTATGACTTCACTACTACGAAAGGTGGCTATAGGACACGAACCTTAGAATTATCCTATCCCTACGATGGATCACTAGCTTGCCTTAAACACCTGAATGCCGCAAAGAAGCTAACGAGTTACTTACCCAGTAGGATACTTATTTCCTTTTGATCTGGAACGTCTACGAGACAGGGCAGGTAATCCTTCCGGAAAAGCGTTGCATGTACAGTACGATGACCAGAACTCAAACCCTTAATATCAGGAGACCAGACTTCCTATGATACGAGTTAAGCACTCAAATCGCACTTTCGGAGCCTGGATGAATGTTGCTACGATACGTACCTTGCAATCATTGTTCTGGACGATATCCATCGTATCAAGGGGCCAGAGTTCCTATGATCCGAGTTAAGCATTCAAAGAGAGTATTTGGAGCCTGAATGATTGGTACCTCGCACCTATTGTCCTGAACGATAAGTTTGAGCATGAAGCGTCGTCCGGTTTTAGGTCAAGAATAAAGACGTACAAGAAATTTCACTTTAGTACCAGCCGCACAGATGAAACCTGAACAATATCGAGTTGATAGTTGATGTCACCAGCCACACTGATTGCGGTATCTGGAGTTTCAGAGTCCTCCAAAGCCGACTGTCTCCTTCACGTGACCGACCGGACAATCTGGAACAGGCTGTGTGTCGCTGATAGTTTTAGTCCGCCTACTTTCGATTTCTGGATGGTCCAGATAGCTGCCAAGAGCCTCACGATCGCATACTGGCGGCATAGATCATTTCAGCCATCTGTGCAGCGTGCAGCAGAGTAAAGAGCAAGGGACAACTTTGGTCAGACTTGGACCACCTCGTCCCAACGCTGACACGTCCTGTCACACACTGTCACACAAAGACTTCCGAGTCACAGACACTCATAGCGTATCGAGACAATAAGACTGACAACATACAAGATACATCATCTATCTAAACAAATAGCAAAACAAAAAATTCCCCTTTGTTTGTTGAGAAGGGATAGTATGGGGGAAAGAAGAGAAAGGCTAAGGACACAGTCGTAAGCAAGTGATCAATCGTGCGACAGAAACAAAGGAAATAATGTGAGGAACGAATAAAAGGCATCATATGATGTATCCAACAAGAGTCATATAAAATGGTGGAGGAAGAAGCAAATATGTCAAAGAAAATATGTGAGCAACAAATAGTCGTTTCCCTGCGCACTGTTCCGCGTTAACCGTCAGAAATCCCATCAACTAGCAGCAACACTACCAAACCCCATAACCGCTAATCCGCCCAACCACGCCATCTCAACGGCAGCCCTTCCAAGGGGACTCAACGGCGCATCCGAATCTGGATCTGCATCAGGATTCGTCCTTGGAAGACACAGCCCGAGCTTCTCCGCTCCCTCCGGTACAACTTCAACCCCTCTCTCACGACTAGCACAAAACGCAATCATCAACGCCAAATCGTCTACCTGAAACCGTATTTGCGGGATTGCTGCCACGGCGTCCGACATGAGACCAGTTACGGCTAGCCCGTTTGTTGGTACGCGGATGCCAGAGCCATTGACGTCTTTGTATGATACTAGACGTGCGAGGATGTTGAAGGAGCTGAGACATACTGAGTTCTTACTTTTTCCTTCACGCGCAGTCGATGCGTCAGAATGATGCGATGTAGTAGATGATTGCCCCCTCGACCGTTTCTTGTCGTCTAATTTTTTCTCCTTGCTGAGTTCGTTCGGAACATAGTACACCAATAAGTACTGGCGCTCGTGAATGGGAACATCGACCTCCATTGAGTCCTCCATTGCCGCAGAGGTCGGGTCCGTCTCGCCAGGCCACATCGGTAAGAGCATGTATAATGAATCATCCGGGATTTGATCGAACACGTTATCGCTTGACCTCCTACCCTTCTTATTTTGACGATTCTTGCTCGGCTTGAAGGAAGGTAGTAGGCCAACATCTCGAAATGAATCGTTCAGATTCTTAATGACACGCTCCTGTTCTTCCTGCTTCGATCGAGCTGCCATTGTCAACCAAGGTGGAGTATAATGGCCTTCCAAGACCGCAGCGTTTGCCCCAGTGGGACCTTGCGGGCTATGCTTCGAACCGCCCTTCAACGGTTGCGGATGGAACAGTTTGCGAAGCCCCTTGAACCGGGACGGCTGTGAATCATGATCGGAAGTTCCGTCATACCGGTCCGAGTGCATACGCAAGTACTCAATGAATGGCGGGTCGAGTGTTGCAAACGCTTCCGCATGAGACGTTCTAATAGGCATCTCATCCAACGATCCAACCGAACCACGCGCATCCATCGGAAGTTTCTGAATCTGATGCCTCAGATCTGGAGGGGGGCGCCGCACTTGTCGTTGCGACGAGCCGATCGAAGACCCGTCCCATGCAGAGAGCGCCGAACTGAACTGCTGCGAACCTTCTGATGTCACGGATGCTGTTTCCGCAATTGACGAAACAGACCGACTCGTCCTCCCAGAATCATAATCGATACCCGTTTGCCGGTGAGAGAAGTGACTGAATGGTATTCGTGTTGGCGTGTTCGTACGCGAGACTGGTGTGTCTGCATCACTGGAGCCTTTATCCGGGGAGGACGCTGTCAGTTCAGCCATGCTTGTCTGACTTGCGCTTGGCGGTCCATCGACAGGAGAACGCAACACGCTCTTCCCTTTCCGATCATTTGTGCTCGTCGACTCAATCGACTCCTTTTATCGATCTTCAACCTCAATTTCCCCGGAGCTGAGTTCTGCTCTCCAGCAGACCTGCTAATCGGTGACTTTGTACCAGACGAGGTCGCATTTTCCGAAGTATTCAACACAGTATGCGATGTCCCACTTACACTGGTCGTGCTAGTCGTCGCACTATTCGTCCCTGAACCAGAAGCAACCGGATCTCTTCTTGAGGTCGAACTCGTGGTAGTAGTCGTGCCCGAATCTTTCTCATCGAGTAATCCATGTGTACTGAGCTTGCTCGTGGTACGCGTGCTCGTGAACTGTTCCTGCACCTTTTTTGGAGCAAGTAAGATACTCGAACTGGTCTTTAGATGTCGCTGGGGTAACGAATGCCCACGGAAGATGGAAAATGCTTGCGCGCGTGAATGTTTGTGGATAAATGTCAACGGCCCACCGCGGGTGTTCGCTTTTGTGTAGGGATCCGGAAGATGGCGAATATTAAGTCGGACTTGTAAGGGCTTGGACGGATCGGCTGGCAAAGAAACAGCAATGCTGTTTAGAGATGGCTTCGGTTTGATCAGCGTTGTAGCTCACCGTTTTTACTGTGCACACGATCAACTTTATATCTTCCCACCCAGAGACACCTCCAAATCTCTTGACCCGGTCTAGGTACATGATTTGCGTCCTCCGTACGTTCTCGCATGAATGTCCATTCCCGTTTCCGTTCGTCATAAGAAAAGTCATGTTTCTTCACGAATCTATAAAGTGACCTTCATTAGGATAATCCAGAACATTGCACTAAAAGCGAGACGCACCGTAAGAAAGTATCATCATTCACTGTAGCGGTACTCTGCCTTCGTCCAACCGAATGGCTGATGCCCCATCCAACCGCCCAGCTTGGATCTCGCTCCCGCGCAGCGACAACACTGCTTCCGACGCTCAGCCTTCCACTCCATTGATCACTGCCGCGCTTGCCTGCGACAGATGCCGCCGAACTTTGCGGTCCAGAAACAGATAGAATATAGTTAAGGTCAAGTCCTTGGTACGGTTCGTCACTCGTGTTGCCGAGATCCGTCGTAAGTGTAAGGCTAACGTTGCTTTCTGCCCGGGCTTGTGCCTGGGCGGTAAGGTGCGCCTGAGCGATTGCCTGCGCCATAGCAACACCACGCATATCCGGCTCACTCGACGGTCCGCTTCCCGCGCTCTCCAGCCCATGTGCAGAGCCGGCGGCGGAGGCTGCAACAGACACTCGAGAAGCTCTGCGCTGAAGGTGTAATGCAGCACGCTGGAGATCGTCATCAACACTGCGAGACGGTCGTCGGAGTTGTGCCTGAGCTCTTGCATGAGCATCAAACGTACTTTCTTCCCGATACGAACTCTGCGGGTGGGCATGCGCATGTGCAGAACGAGAGGATGAACCAGCTGCGGGATAAGGTATGTCCATCGGCAAGGAACCCCGCCTTCCCGTTCCTTCCGTCCAAGTCCGCGCCGAATCCTTTCTTTCTGTGTCGGTTGCGCCGGCTCCAGTGCCGTCATCTTCGTCCATCGCTTCACTTTCAACCCCTTCTCCAGCTTTAACTTTGCTCCCCGTATGTCGTGTATGCCCGTCATCACCTTCACCATAGACAGAACCGATGTCACTGCTCATGTGGACGCTAGAGCGGTCACTCATCCCGTGATACCTGCCTCTTCTCCGTCTGTCAGTGTCATCAGCGGACATCATCAAATCCACGTCAGTATCCAAATCCGCCTCTCCCTCCGTTGGAGATGACGGCGACACCGGCGTCGTCTCCTTCCTTCCTTTCATAACATCCCTATCCCATTCTATATGCGCTCTTCCTTTCCCTTTCTCTGTTGGCAGTGTTGAGACGGAACCGTGGTATGGCGAGTGTGACTGTTGGGGGTCGTTACTTGGCAATGAGGGCCTCCGCGTGCCATCATCAATGGCGCGCATCTTCGATCTCGCGCTCGTTCGTTTCCTGTCCTCTTCATCTTCTGATGGACTGGACCATCCGTTCGGGGTAGCTTGCTTCCCCTGCGAAGTTTTACCCGAAGAATGGGCGTGAATATGTGCAACTGATGGCCTCGGCGTCTTGTCAAACGGCGAAACGCCCTCGCTTTCTTCAGCTTGAGAAGACGTCGGTGCGTTCTGAACCGTAGGTGAACGCGCGTCGCCGAATGTGAACGTACTGAGACGACTATATATATCAACGTCATCATCATGCATGTTTGCTAGTTCGTGAGGAGGCGTTGGATTCGTTGACGGTAAAGGTGGTAGAGGAGGCGGCGAGTCGCGAGATGGGTGAAGAGCAGGCAACGAAGTTCGTCGCTGGCCCGTATATCGTCGTGGCAAATTACGTTGTACATAAGGCGTTGGTCGTGTCGCGTTCGTCAAAGCTATGCTGCATAGATTGAGGGATATTGAGCCATCTGACCATCAAAGGCGGCACAAAAAAAGTGACATACGAAGGTTTCCTCCCAGACTGATAGCCATCCTCCTGAGACATATCAAAGTCTTTGATGTTCGCCAAGGCAAGCTGTGGGTCGAGGGGCGCAAGAGGAGAACGCCGAGGGCCGTTGGCAGACGCGGCAAGGACCCCCTGGGATACACTGGGAATGATCTGCGAAGCGCTGGACCTGCGGCGGTGTGCTGCAGCTGCAGCGGCTGCGAAGGCTTTTTCTGGGTGGAACGAGAACGAAGAGGTACGGGCGTAGACTGCTGGGGCGTGAGGAGAAGAAAGCAAATCCAAGTCCATTAGCATAGGTGTGTCACGTTTGGCTTGGAGCATGAGGCGGGTCTGCAGCGACGATGCGGGAAGCTTAAGACGCGTGTACGGCGTCCAGACCTGCTGAGAAGCGCTGCGAACACCCTTTAAGCGGGCAGCGGCGACGACTGAGATGAGAAGAGCTCGAGGGAAGGGATAAAGGGCGAGACGGTGGGTGGCAGAAAAGCGACCCAAGCAAGATGAGGAGAGGAGAGGAGGGAAGACAAGAGAAACAAGGTATTATACTTTATTACTATATCTGGTAACTGTTGTACTTTTATGTAACGCTTCCATCGAAACAACTTTAATTGACTAATTAGGCAACCTATCTCATTAGAAATGTAACTCCGTGTGACGTATGGATAATTTTTTTCATAAACTATTGACATTTTCTGCCAAACGTCTATCACCCACTAACGAGTCTAAACCACACGAAAGCCACGTTGCCTTCATTAACTGCAACTCCCATTCAATGGCAACGGGATCTATTCGCTACCCTCCTAATTCTTCTGCACCATGAAAATTTCGCTGCCGTTTTTCCCTGCCCGAGTCATCGCATCGCCATCGTCCTGCATCTGGTACTATGACCGAACATCGGACGTTCATCCACATCTTCCGCCTTGGCCGCACTTCTTCTCTCGTCTCTTGTGTCGTGACTATCCTATTCTGGCAAAACACCAGCTTGCTTGTTCTCCAAAACATCGATTTGGACTATATTCTCTCGTCAATCCTCCGAGCTCGGACTGCGCGTGCTAGCCTTTAGAAGTTCTATCTTTTCCCCGCTTTCGGATGACCTTTAAAGTTCGGCTGCCTCTCTGTGTCTCTGCAATTTCACATTCTTTAGCTGTTCTTAATCAGACACCTCGGTCTCCCAACTGCAACTCCCGTAGGATTCGACTCCCCCCGATCTCATCGATTAAGGTCGCGTCCCTGTTCGGAATCTGTCTTTCGGCGTTTTCCAGCGTCCATACTACAGAATGATCCAAGAATCTTTCGCAAATACCAATACTAACCGTGTCGACTCCGGCAGATCTAATGATCTATTCTGGGGCCGGGCGGACTCTCCAGAAGACGCCTTGGAAGCCGACTAATTACACCGCATCGCGCAACTGCAGCTGCAGTATATGATTTGTATATTTTTAAGCTTATTCCGGACCATACCACATCTCTGCTTTCCCTCAGGCACTTAAAACTCTTATTCACAGCACCGCTGCTCGTCACTACGGTTCACTGGCAAAAATAAGAAGAAGATCCGAGCGGACGCATATCTGAAATCCGATTCTTCTATGTCAGGGACTCGATTAGCCTCCGAATAGCACGCGGTTGCAGAGACCCAAACAAAGGCGATGTGATGAAAGGGGACCGTCCTTGCTTATGGCAATCGCTCCTCGCTACAATTACGGTTGATCCCATTCCCATCCTAACCATCAGTGAAATGAACAGGATAATTTTGTAAGAACATCCACCAACAGCCCCGGCAGCTTCGCACCTTCACCCCTGGCATTTCATTACCGTATATTTTTGTGGTCGTATCTAGCGAATATCGAATCCACCTCATCCACTGACTGAAACGTGATATCTCATTGATTTGTTAACCTTCTATATCTACCATCAAGCATCAGGAATCGCAACAACAAACAAGTACTCAAATCAATTAATCCTTCTGACTATGTTGTTCTCTGTTATGTCTCCGTCATCTGTATCCGTGTTTCCTGCAACATCCCGACGGATGATTAGTTGGAGGAAGCACAGGACTCTTCAAAGGGTTTGTGCACATAACTGGCGATCGACCTCAACTTGGTTGTCTTGCTCTGTTGGGGGGAAGGACTACTCGGTCGCAATACATACAATAGCTCTGTAAACTAGCAAAAGGCCCAGATAAAGGCGCCGCAAAGGGCTAATAATAAATTTATCCAATGACGCCGTTGCGTTATTTCACATCACGAGAGGGAAATTATCCTCCGCTTCGGGGCTGCTATGTGTACATGTACGTATATCAAAGATATTCTAAATCACAAAGAACAAGAATGGAGTCTATCTCATCTCATGTCCGCGCAGTACTAGTCCTTCTAATTATATGCCAGCCCAGCATTTATACTTTCTGGCCTAACAAATAAGATATACCACACGCATGCTTACAGGCACAGGCTCAAGCCGGAACAGCAATCAACTTCAAATGAACTACAAAGAAATCCTTGATCCTTGAAATCGGGTCAGGCCTAAGCTTAACGGATGATCACTCCAGATTTGTACATCGCATCCGTCGGCCCGGACCGAACCTGGATGTCAATTTCAATTTCCCAAAAAAATATGCATGCTTCTCCGAGCACTGCCACTCTCGCGGACATGGTCGAATCCCGTGACTTCTCAAGTGGTCGTCAAAGGACCATCACCTCCGCCGCGCACAACCTAGCCTCGAAAACTTGTCGTTGAACCTTTGTCAAGATGAGCTGGTCAGGGTACGTCAAAATACTTAGAACACACTGTCGTATGCACATGTTCTGAACCACAATCCGAACAGATTCAAGAAGACGATCAACCGTACGGGGACGACAGTACGTACCTGACACCCACCCTACTCTCACCCCCGCACTCGGAGTTCTCACACTCGGCATGACTCTATTCATAGTTGATGCAAAAGACGGGTCAAATCGAACGAACAGTCGACACAGAATTTCAAGACGAACACACGAAATTCAAGACGTCCGTTTCATCTCCTCACGCACGACCTTTCTTGCATCTCTGCTGATATCACGATTTCTGCAGGTTCGAGAAGGAATGCCAGGCCCTACAAAAAGAGAGTAAAGCCTATCTCGACGCTATGCGAGGTATGCACTCCCCATCTTCCCCCGACTCTCCTAAATCGAATTAACACTATCTGTGATTGTGCATGCGAACAGCAATGACCGCAGCCCAAACCCGCATCGCGGACCACGTCTCCACCTTCTACTCCGCTGCAGACCGAACTTCGGAAGGTGCAATGGCGGCACATGCATACAAACAATCCGTTATCGAGCTCGATGATGTGATCACCCGTGAACTCGTACGTCTACAGCCCTTCTCCGCCCTTTCTCTTTCCGCTCTACCGCCCTCATTCTGCGTGTTCACTCATGGTTCGCACATGGTAACGCTGGCTGGTACTTACCCGTATAACCCTAGGATGCGCCATATCGCACGACTATAATGGAACCACTTGGCAAAATGAACGCTTACTTCCCCATCATCAACGAGCACATATCAAAACGTAACAAGAAGGTTCGTCCGCCAATTCCATCATCACCTCACGAGTATGAATGACTGAATCTATCCTGTACAATGCCACATTCGGTGGTCGGTGTGTAACGACTGTGATTATAGCTCCTCGATTACGACTCAGCGCGCAGCAAGCTCCGCAAAACAATCGAGAAGCCAAGCGAAGATCCAACAAAGCTACCAAGGGTAACCCATTCATCCTTCTGTATTCATTTCGTCCGACTCACTTTTATCAGGCCCAACAAGAGCACGACGAAGCCCAACAAGTCTTCGAATTCCTCAACCACCAACTCATAGAAGAACTCCCACAACTCCTAGACCTCCGCGTGCCTTTTTTCGACCCTAGCTTTGAGGCGATGATCCGTATGCAGTGTAAATTTGCCGAGGAAGGATACGAGAAACTTGGTGGCGTACAGAGGTACGCCATTTCTCTCATGCCTTTCCTACGTCTCAATGCAAATGCATCCCTTCCTTGTTTCTTTTGCTCAGATATTTTGCGGATAACGTACGTGATGACTATGCAGCTGGTCAATTAGACGCACAAGTGGAAGGTGTTCTTCAAGAGATGCGCGAGCTATCCATCTGTGGAGCAAGCTAGACGAGCACTTGGATATCCTACTTTTGTAGATTTGTCGCTTATGTTTTTTCTTTGAGGACTCAAGAAATGGAGTAGTATTTCCTGCTTGTATTATACAGCATGCAATTTCCGAATGATGGCGATTGTACTACTTGTTGAAAGCGCTGTTGCTGAAGAAGAAACACGAATGAACTATGACCGGAAGTTTCAACACGCTCAAGGTACAAATTTCTGCGAAGAAAAGGCTCAATACTGATTGCGAATGATTGCGAATCCGTGAAATTTTTGACAACAGTGCCATCTCAGCACCATCGAATCCCGGGGTATGACGTCGGACAATGCAAAGTCTAAGATAACCTGTCCTCGAGGGAGGGTTTAGAACGTGCAGGGGGCTTTCGAGGGGGGCTACGCGGCGAGTAATGATCGCCGACAGTAACCCTACCACGCCCACGACCTACGCTAGCAGCGCCACGACCTCCCCGCCGGCTTTTGAGGGGGCGTTCCGGTTCACGGTCAGACTCCGGCACGTTGAAGCGTTTCAGTAGCTGTGGTGCGCTGCTCGCGTGTGACGGTTTCGGGGGATTGTTATTCAACTTTGAACCGGCCTTGCTATCCGCATTAATCGGCTCTCGATGCGGAACTGGCCTCGGAGGGAGTGCGTGCCTGTCTTGATGGGCTTTAGGCTTCGGTTCTGTAATCCGGCTACTGAGAGACATATCAGATGACGCGATGGTTGGGATGCGATTCTTCAAGCGACTTGATTCGTCGTGTATTGGGGGATCCCCTAGCCGGGAAGAAAGCGTCGGAATGGGGGAACGGGGCGGACTAGAACTGAGTGAAATTGCTGAATCGGAGTCGTAGTGGACCGGAGCAGGCTTTGTTGGTTCGTCGCTGATCCGTTGTGCAAGGGACTGAGAGCTCGTCTCTACCATATTCTTGCTAGAGGGTTGACTAGAGTCTTCACCAGGCTGAGGATATGGTTGACCACGCTGGGGTGGCCTAGAAGTATTGGGTCGCTTTGAGGATGGAAGGAGCGGGAGCGAGTTGGGAGGAGTTCCAGATACCACGGATGGCGGATCAGATATTCCAGGGGTCTTTCGCATGCTATCTGTATTATTGGGACGCTTCGCACCATGCATTTGTTGAGTGTTTTCGAGTGTCTGATTCTCTTTCATTCCGCCCTCGGTACCGCTTTGCTCTGTGTCTTTTTGATTAAGTGCGGTTTGTACATCATTAACCACGTTTTTACGACGACAAGACGAGATTTTCGCACCGAGGACGCGTTCTTCCTCCATATGGTTCGCAATAGGTACTATTAAAGTTCCCGAAGTAGTAAGGCCACGGCGAGTACCAAAGTATTGTTCAGGGCCATGCGAGGGCCAGGGCAACTGGGAAGAACCAAGGTTGGTGGAAGACAACGTACTGAGCGATTCGTGCGGAGGGACGGACGTATTGCCCTCACTAGCAGCAATAATCGTGCGACCGAGGTCAAGATTCGGCTCCAGAGGAGCAGTAGTTGGTCGTTCGTTGTGAACCGTTGCCGCTCCTTGTGAAACATGTTGCTGACCGTGCAGCAGATCAGTTGTTTCGTCCGTAGGTCCCAAAGCGGGCACCGGGACAAGGCGATAGTCATGCGATTGAGTACGTTCATCAGAACTACGGTGTCCACGATCCATCGGACGTAAGTTCGAATCGTTAGGGATCAAATCACGTTCCACGTATGAAGTGTTTCGTCCTCCGGTGTCCAGAGCTGGCTCTCGCTCTCCACATCCCGTTTTTGCTACATCTTCAGTACCGTGGTGCAATGGCGCAGGCTGCTCATCGTGCGTCGCAGTAGAGGATGGATAACCGTCGACGAGAGTCCAGGACGGCCCAGGTAGATGATTGGTTGTTGGCTGAGTGTCAAAGCTACGCAACAACCCAGCTCGCTCATCTCGAGGGCTGCGAAGGTGGGGAGATGGAGTACGTATAGCCGCTCGTTGATCTTGGTGGGATGTTAGGGAATCTATCTTGGAAGAGTTGGCCTGCCTAGGCGGGGGACTTGGGCTGTGGTGCATGTGATTTCGATAGCTTCGACAAGGGGATGCACTTCTGCTTCGGCGTGAAAGGTGAGTTGTATGTCCATCAGAGGCGAGCCACGTGTCCCCCCTTCTCTGCGCCAGGTTGTCCTCGTCGAGGTCCCGTCTATGGACATTCATAGCCCTGCGGGGAATACGTCGCGCATGCTCGGGCGGAGATGGAGCAGGTCTATACGTGTCTGCTATAGGCCTCGTCCAGAGTGGTGCACGGTCCCTCGGAGGCGACCAGTGGTCAAGCAGGCGCGAGTTTAATTCACGGGATCGCTCCCGCTGCCGCGTACTCCTGCCAGCTAGTCTCCCAGTAGTTTCGCCAGTCGTACCGGTCGGTCGAATCTGGCGATCAGAATTTCTAGGCTGCCTAAATAATTTCTCGCGACTGTGAGACCTTGAAGTGGAGACAAGAGACCCCGAAGACGGAGCGCGCGAGATAAGCCCCGGCTCGGAGTTGCGTCCACAGGATTCAACGAAACCTCGCTGCCCTCGGAGCAGGGTATGAGTACCCGACACTTCAGAAGGAATAGGGCGGGGAAGATCCTGGGCTGCGACGAGTTCTGGAGGACCATTCTGCTGCATAGGGGCACTGCTTTGGCAGTGGAGAGCCGTTATCTGATGGTCGCGGGGTACCATTTTCGACACCAAGGTGTCTTCGCGCGGACGATTCGTCTGATCATTCTGTTCCACAGACTGTTGCTGCTGCTGTTGAATGTGCGTGACAGGTACACTCTGGGACCGTTCCTGAAATCCCGAGGAAGAGGGATCTCGCGGTTGAAGAGGAATGCCGTCGCTACTTTCTTCTTTCTTAAGCGGGGCCGTATTGACATGTATTGGCAAAGGTTTCTGGAGATCCGCCTCCAGAGCCTTCATATCCTCCTCAACCTTGACACGAATCATAATCTCCTCTGGCTCTTCCTTCTTTACCTTGACTAAAGGCTTGGGGTCGAGCCCGGACGACCTATTGGTGTCGCCTTCGGTCTTGATAGGCGGAATGGAATTGCCGGGAGTCTTCATCTCATTACTGCCCACACTCGGAGATGGAGTACTTTTCGCTCGTGCTGCCTGCTTTTGTGGGGTGGATATAACGGGAGCATGATTCGTAGTATCCGACGACGGTAGAGCTGTTGCACCGGTAGAATTGCAAGGTACTAATTTCGGGTTCGGCGGAAGGGATGTGGCGCCAGAGAGGTTGCAGGAAGGCGAATTGAAGTCGGACGTCGCATTGGACGCGGCACGCGTTGTCATTAGAGTGTTATCCTGAGGTGCTCCGTCTGTCGTCCTTTGTCGCTTTGTGACCTGATTTGAATTCACTCCGCTTAACGGTGGTGGGGGCTGTGAGACCTTCCGTTTAATCGCGGAAGAGCGGACAATGTGTGATAAAGACCGCTCCGGGGCATCGTTGCTAATTAGTTGAGCATGTGGCGCCGAGGAACCATTGTCACCGCGAGAAGTTCTCTGAGGACTGTCTGTGTGATGAGGGAAGTGGAATTTCGCTAAAGTCGTACTCAAATCCAAGCATTGCTCGCTTCGCAGCGGAATACTGATAGACGGCGACTGTGGGGACAGAGTATGGGGTTCAGATCCATTCCGAAGCTGTGATGCACTCCTCTCTGGCATCTCAGCAGGATCAACACTGTGCCCGGACCTTCTCGCCTTCAACAGAGACTTCAGCTGCTCTTCGCGTGGAGAACAATTTTCCGGAGCAATAACAGAATGAACCGGAGTTTGACCGCTAGGCTGTGGTGTGTTCAGAGCGATCTCGTTGATAGCATATCTGTCAGACTTTCTGCGTGTCCGTAGCATTCCCTCCGCGTTAGGCAGAGCAGTACCGACGGTAGCAGAGCTCGCTTGCGGCGAGTCGTCAGCAACTTCAGCAAAACCAAACGCTTGGGAGGGTGATGAGGAGGAGTGCATGTGGTGTCCAAGCCTACCGTCGCCCTCAGCAGGTTTCGAAAGCAAACTTGGATGTCCGTGTTGATTCCCCAGTGGAATAAGGACGCTTGGAGAAGATGTCGACTTCGTAGTAATTGGCGTGATTTCGCTGTGCATATGATTTCGGTCATCTTGCTTCGGGAGCGTCGGAGTCGATATCATGGGGTGAACGTCGGCATGAGCGGACTGGGATCGCATCTCTGAGGCAGGTTCGTCGGAAGCAGTAGGCATATTGCTAATTCCCAAGCCTGTTCGGCTATGCTTCATTTCCGCCGCTTCAGACCAAACGGTTCGCTCCTCTTGAAGAAGCTGCTCGAGTGACGGGTAGGTACATAAAGGAGGGGTGGACGACTGGTGTAAGGTGTATGTAGGTGTCCCAACGTCCTGCGGAAGAAAAGAGCTCGTGGGCGGTGGTGTAGGAAGGCAACTGGTTGACGCTTGCAATTGCCCAGGATGGTCCGTAGCCGATTGTTGTTTTTGAGCATTTGCAAGAATGGGAGAGATTGAAAGCAAAGAAGCACCCTGCAACGACGCAGGCGTAGTACGCTCTTCGTCGTAAGACGGCGTGTAAAACGCGTTCTTTGCCTCGGATTGTTCATGGGTGACGGGCTGGCCTCCGGAAGCTTCGTTAGGAACTAGTCCTTTCCCAGGGGACAACTGCGGAAACACAGTGACCAGTGGGCTATGACTATCAACTTCGCGGGGACCTGCACCCCCCAATGTAGAAAGACGGTCGCCTATTCTTGCCAAGAGAATCGGCTGCTTGCTGGGAGGCTCCTGTGTATCAATGTCCATGTCGATATAGAGGTCGTCCTCGTTCCCTTCTTCTTCGTCAGTTTGAAGGGGTTGCGCCTGAGCAGATACGTCCGAGAGTCGAGCAAGCAAAGATATGTGACCAATGGAGTTGAACCTGAAATTTGAGAAAGACGGGGGCGCTTGGACAGGATCCCCCATGTTGAAAAATGCTTTGCTACGGAAGTCCGATACATGCAGCTACTAATGTTAGACGGTTCACGGTAGGCTCGTAAAAAGAGTCTTACAGATATTCTACACGTTACCGGACCATCTGCCTTCGTCGCAGACTATCAAGAATGTGTGCAGAGCCTTTGTCCTCGTGGTCCAGGAAAGAGTTGTGCCACCCCGTGCTGAACGCGTGCCTTTTGCGAAAATAAAGGAAAGTACGCGTATTACTAATAAAATCCCACGAGTATTGAATAAACGGCACCGAACTGATCGCTTAGCACCGTCTCTCCCAAGGTAGACCAGCTATGACGACCTACCTCTATGAGCTCCCAACAACTGGGGCGATCTCTTTCAGCGACTTCTGTGTCGACAAGACTTCCTCCTATAACATGAATATAGCTGAAGCGACTCAGGCGCGTGCTAACCTTCGAGCAGCTTTAAAAGAGAGCAAACGGACTGATGGAGAGAGAGACTTTCTCCGTCTTGTGAAAGTGAGAAGCGCATCTTATTCCTCGTGCTTGTCCTTAAAACCACGGGCAGGTCGTTGACGACTATCTGCCTTACTTGTATGGTATCAAAGCGTGCTTTGATGCGGAGGAGATTGTGCTGTCTTCGGAACCTGGTATGTGCATATATCCACTCTATCCTCAGTTCGACACCTGAAGTAACATTGCTTTCTCAGTGTTCAGTTGGAGGTCAACATTATCCGCAAACGTATTTGACTCCTCTCCTCGCCGATCCGTGCCGTCCTTGCACGCCGATCTCGCGTTCACCTTGCTAACTTACTCCTTTGTGCTCTCGAATCTCGCACGAAGTACCGTCGCCTCTCTTGGGAGCTACGAGTTCGAACGCACTATCTCCGATGTTGAGCGAAAAGCTAAGGACGAGAAGCTCAACTTCGCCGTGACTCTCCTGTGCCGTGCGAGTGGCATATATAAATATCTCAGTGATGCCGTTCTACCAGAATGGGAAAAAAGTGAATCTTCACTAAAGACCAGACCCCCGGACGTGACCCAACAAGTTACGAATGGTCTAGCGAAGTGAGTGCTCCATCCCATCATCTCTATGTCTAATTTTCTGAATTAATTTCTCCAGGATGTCTTTAGCTGATGCACAACAACTGGCTATTCGAAAGCTCCTCTCCAGATCTGCATACGATAGCACGTTGTCCCCTGGTCCACCTCTTCCAAAATCTCATCCTTCACCTTCCCTCATCGCCAAACTCTACCTCGAATGTGCTTCGCTATATTCATCTGCTCGAGCTCTCGTCAAGACACCTGGAAAGGATAGCGATGAAGTCACACCCGGTCTGCGACACTACCTCGCAGATGCAACCCTCTTCTGCAACGCACTCGCCCACAAATGGCTCGGCGTTGACGCAGGGGAAAACGGTGGGACCGCACACGGTGGTGCATCAGTGGCATTCCTATCTCGAGCAAAGATAGAACTGGAAGAACTCAAAGACGGACGACATAAACTCGGCTCAGCAGTAAACTTCGACAAAGAAAAACGCGAGATTCGAGAACGGATGAAAGACCGAGTACAAAAAGAGTTAGATACCGTTACGGTGTTTTGGAAGCAGTACAAGAAAATGAACGATTCAGTGCATTTTCAACCCGTCCCTTCGACAACAGAGTTGCAGAACATGATCCCTGCCGGTCGAACGGCAGTTGCACCGAAGCCTTATTCCCCTCCCGTTCCTGCTTTTGGACCTGGTTCTCTTGAGTACGCTCGTCATCAGACGGAGCTTTTGGAGCTGAACTCCGATCTCGCCAATAATGCGGACGACACCTCGCAGGATACGCCTGCGACAAAGTCTTCGTCGTACGCTGGGGCGGGGTCTTATTTCTGACTGTACAATATATATGTAACAAAACACCCGTCCATGTATCTTAAGACCCTTCCTGCCATGTCAGAAATGCTAATGGTCTCTCCGCCTGCCCATTGTTAATAGTTGGAAACAAGGGGGCATTCCCCCTCTGTTACTTCGCTTTGGTGATATTGCGAACGTCCGTCTCGCGGATCAAATATCGTCATTTACAGATCACGGATCAAGGCATATACAGTATCCTTCTCCAAATGTCGCGACGCTTCTATGCGCAATCGCCGCTTATGGCATACGTGAATCGCAGCGCATACAAAGGGATTTACATCCATCTTGTCCTTGAATATGCACAGAATCTCACAACATAAGGTCTTCCTGATTCATCTATACGAAAACATGCGTGTATGTACTGTATGCGGTGATTTTGCCTAATAGTATACAGTCAATCCCGATCATTACGAAACAAACTACGAGGGTTATTGGGGACAAATGAACTCGAGTAAACAACGGGATGCTTAAATAGCAAAACAAAGGGGGACGTAAGGGGTAGACTTAGGGGCTAGATTACAGAACCAGAATACCACGAAAGTCCGTGAATGCAACGTGTAACCCGCAGCGCTCAGCACGATAGCCCATCGTCAATCACCCTTCCGCAGCGCTTACATACAATCCTCCTATCAAGCAGACAACACGCAATCCCAAGCGGGAACCAAATGACCGCAGCAAGCAGACCCAAAATGCCAAACCGCGTGGAACGTACGTGTTCACCCGCTTGCAGGCATATCATTTCTGGGTGGTCTGGGGGTAGATGCGTGCTAATCACTTGGCCAGTAACTGGGTGTTGATAGTAGTACAGGCCTCCATTTGGATTTGGAGAGTTAGGGACGTATGGTGATGAAGGAACTGGCTTCGGTGCGGATGATTCTGGGGCTTTGCTAGGTCCTGCTAGATAATATCATCAAACAGCACAATGAGCAGAAGCACTTCGGTGAGATACTGAACAACTCACCTCCAACAGCGTGTTCGTAAGATGGCGGGTTTGAAGAAGCTTGGGCAGCCTTCGACTCTGGGGCGCCGTATTCAACTTGTTTCATATTCTCGGTCTTCAAGGGCAAACCCAACGAGTCAGGAGACGTTATTTATGATGTTGAAAGGACGACTTACCATGTTTGCGGGATAGACTGTGGTGGTTAAGTGAAAGCTGCGAACAAGACACATCGATACTTTTAAACGTGTACTGCGGAGGCTATGGCTGTGCTAATACTCCGCTATTTGGGCCGAGCCCCGACGCACAGCATGTAAGCATAGGATGACATAATCCGGACTGGTGTCCGACCGGAACTTACCAGATATAGTAACTTTACCATCAGTCAGTTCTCAACAGCCAAGATATTTTGTTCAATTTGCCCAAGCAAGTGTCGAGCGATATCTCAGCTCAACATTCTTGTGGAGGATGTCAACGTGTAGACATCGAGCCATGGTAAGCGTTTACTCGGCTTCACAATCTGGATTTTATTCCTGTGCTGATGAATGTGGGAATGTGGTGCGAGAAGTAGACATACTATACTAGTATTTGGAGCCATTTTGGACTTACCAAGTGTTTTACTTCATTTTCTCGCTGGTTCCAAGTCGATCTCTTTCCAGTTCTTGGCTGTCGGCAGGAGGGCGCTGCCATCGCATATGTGCTGTGCTTTGTCACCTGGCTATGGATGCGCAAAGAGATGTGCAAAGAGATGCGCCTGGCCCACACTAGTAAGTACTTACTTGAGAAAGGTAATCTTGAGGTACAGCGACGAAACGAAACAAATGAGGCTCTGGGACTCTGGCACATATCTGGGCACTCAGAGCTGCCATCTCCCTGAACATCGTGACCAAACTTCCTTCTAGTCGACAGTCAAATGACCTTGATTGGAATTATCCCATAGGGCAAAGGATCTTCGTTGTTGACTGCAGACTGCCTCGAGTTCGCACTGATGGTTGCAGTATTTTGCAAAAGGTTTGCAATTGTAAACAACAGATTGCAAAGACTCGTGCAAAGTCGTGGTGACCGGTCAAATATAAAACGTGTACGACGGCTCGTAATCTCTGCGACAATACACAATTGTTGTGATGCCGCAACAAGTCGACTCTAAACCCCCGAGAAAAAAACGCAAGGATGCCAGAGTGCATTTTGCCTCAACGGTGTCCCTTCATATTGAACACTCGGACCCAAATACGTCTGCAGACACCGGCGGTGATTCTTCAAATACCGTAGTCACCCACAAAGAAGAGAGAGAGGAGATATTCAAAAAAGGGAAAACGAGTGGAAAAGAATTCCGCCACGAACAAGAGAGGGAATTATTATTGGAACGTGTCCTGGGGAGGCTTGATAAACACGATTTCATGGGCTGTGAGTACTAGAAGCATTCAACACATGTCGTAAATCAGGAATGACCGAATTTAACTGTAAGGGTTCAAGTCACTTTATAAATTCGAGTCCATAAGGGAGGATGGCCGTCTCCGATCATTGTATCTCCCGATTTCTGGTTAGCAACGATTCCGATCTTCCCGGGAAGTCATCTGCCCATTCTCAATCAAACATTTGTCTAGATTGCATCTTCTCGCGAGCTTGCACAGAGTTTTCAGAAATTGCATCAAAGATGCCAGATTGTAACCCTCCCCCTATCGACGAAAAGAAACGGGCGCAAATACGATAGGAAGTCAATGACATGCTGAAAGCCCATTATGAGAAATGTCATCACTCCGATAGAATAGAAGAAAATGTGAGTCAATTATGTAATCCAAGTAGCTACGTATTACTATGTAACACACATTCCAGGAACGTCAGAACCGAAAAGGAAAGGCAGGGCAGAAAGCTCATTGGAAACCAAATACGAAAGTTAAAAGGTCACCGGAACGTCAGATCCAAGAAGAAAAGGCAGGGCAGAGAGCTCATTGGGAACCAAATACGAAAATTAAAAGGTCACAGAAAGTTACGAATGTCCCTAAGGTTGATTGGTTTGCCATGTAGAGTATTGCATGTTAACTAGTCTTTGGCGTGATAATCAAATCATTGTCTTTTCTCTGTGGCTCTCCATCCTCTTAGCATATCATGCACTGGAACATATTCTAGACCGATAAGCGGGCACTGCGACATTGTGGACTAAGTATCCACCCATGCTTGTCAATCTTTAGCAGGTTGCAAAGAACTAATTAGTTGTAAGACGAACTCTTAAATCTCAGGAGTAGTGATTCGACTGAGTATGCATATACACATGGGGCCATATTATTTACGACCGTGTACTTGAGACTTCAAGGAGCTATATGCATACGGACCGCATGCGTATATGGAGTCGATCGTCCCGACTGTAGCTTGGGCAACAAAGTTATAGTATACGGCAACTCTTCTCACTTCCTCATATGCGTATGGCTGTATATCTATACGACCATATTTCTCCTCTTGTCCAGGCTATACAAATATGGTCCGTACGCGTATACTGACGCTCCATATCCAAATAATTATACGCATACGGTCGCAGCACTACAGAGTCAGGAGTAGAGCTTGCAGCCCGAGTAACTGTCTAGCGCCCCGTGATAACAAAGAACTTTGCGACGACACCGAGAGATCCATTGCGCACGACACGAAGGGCAGCAAAGCAAAGTCCCGAAAGAGCTGTCATATACAAAGTATTCGCCGAAGTGCGCGCGCCACATTCGAGCACAAGAAAAGGGACCAGCATCAAGTCAAGTCGGATAAGCCAAAGAAAGTGTTATAGCTGAGTAGGCTTATTCCGGCGCCATTTGGTCCCTTCTTTCACGCACAAGACATAAAACAAGCCCTAGTGGGACCAGCGATCGGGAAGCACGGGAAAAAGAGGAGAATGATTAACGCAAACTTGAAGTGGTCGTAATAGTAGAGACAAGTCATACAGCCGATGTAAGCGAAGGTATGAGTAACGACAACGGTGAGTAGACAGCGATTGACATACAGCTTATTCGATTCCTGTATTGAAAGATTTCTGCAATCCTGGTTCTCTTGAGTATCAGAGTCAGTGTATGTGATACGAGCTGGTCGGACGATCACTCGTTGAATGAACTCTGCTTGAACAAACCGCATCAAACACATTGTATGACTAAAGAAACTACGCTATCACAAACAGAAGTACACAGTACACATAACACTTCATACCGTGGAAAAGTCCATATATGGGTTATATTATAATCATCGTAAAACCTGAACCTGAGAGAGTAAAGTATTAGCTGAACAATTATTAGGGTGGTATCACTTCCGTCCTCCTTCTTCGAACGGGTTCTCAACATAGTCCAACTCGTCATCATCGTCATCACGACGAGTAGCCATGTTCGCGGCTGGCTGCGCCTGCGTCCGCGTTTGTGTTTGAGACGACGCTTGACTATCGAGTAGCGAGACCGGTCGTTTGGGTAGCATGCCAATCTTAGCTGTATACACAACCACAACATAAAACAAGTCAGTCCCCGTTCCAACTCACAACTAAACGTGATAAATAAAACGCACAGGGATCAACGTTCCCAGCTGACGGGGGACGGGGAGGGATGCGATCCGCAGGGGCCGGAGCCGGAGCCGGGACCGATACGGGCGATGAAGACGTCGCTGGCGGCGCAGCACCGGAGAGTCCTATACCTGCACCTGCTGCGGAAGGTGGTTGCGCGTCGTACCCTTGCACGGTCTCGAACGGAGGTGGGGATCGCGCTCCTTGCTGCGGCGTCGAAGGTTGTATTGGTGAGCCGTAATCGGTTTGGGTGTGCAAAGGCCCTGCGCCTGAAGCTGCCCCGCTGCCCCAGTATGTTTGCTGTGGTGGCTGCTGCGTCGACCCAGATTGATTCCTTCAACCAGAGCACTCGGTCAGAATTACGTGCATTTGAAGGGATAAAAAATGTACTTCGAATCGAACTCCTGCATCTTTGCTTTGACTTTTGTCATCAGGCTCGAGAACGTTTTCTTGCCAGCTATATGCGCATATATTAAACTCGGCGATAAACGTCGATAATATTTGACTCACTCTCAGCGATCTTGGTGAATTGTTCCTGTACTTCGGTCATCGTATCCCTCCCAGCTCCTCCTTGTTGCGGAGGGCTCCCGCTCCCCCATTGTGGTTGATGCCCCTGGTGGGGGCCTTGCACTCGTGGCTGATAAGGCACAGTCGGACCAGGATAAGGTTGATCAGGATGCCAAGATGCTCGCTGCTGTTCTTCGAGTACCAGACGACGAGCGTATTCTTCGTCCAACTCAGTTTGCGACTGCATATTAGTATTAGAGAGTCGGTTCCTTGAAACGGGAAAAGATACTGACACGTTCGCTAGGCTGTTGTGAAACGTAACTTGGATCGCTCATCCCAAGTAAAACATCTGCAGCACGTTCTTGATCGCCATTGACGGATTCAAGCACAGATTGTCTGGGGGAAAGAATCGGTAGTTAACAAGGAAGACCCTACGGGTAAATAGACGAAACGAATCACAAGATAGAGGTGTCAAAATCGGGGAACATCGCCTTTAGACTCTCAACCTCTGGTGATATGCGTTCAGCATTGGTATCCGTAACCTGAGGGCGCGCGGGTTGCTCCTCAGGTGCACTGATGGGTTGATTGGCCTCCGATGTTTGAGATGGGATGTTCGAGGCTTCCGTGCGCTCATCCACAGCAGGAGGCGGGAGTGAATGGGTATCAGTAGTTTCGAACGGGTTATTGGTTGCGGTAGTTGGTGCAGCAGGTGTAGTATGCTCTGGATTCGCCGGTGTGGTGGTCGGCGAGGATGGCCTTGCTGGGGTATCTATCGTTGTCGTTGTCATCTTCTTGACCTTGGAATTCAGTGATTGAGAGTAGAAGTACAACGTCCTTGTCGTCGTCGTCACTGTTTATATATGCACTGTCGACTGCGGCGGAGCAGGACTGACTACCGTTGCGCGCTTTAGTCATCATTTCGCACGCTTCGGACTGCGACAAACCTTACGGACACCCTCTTGATCGAAGAGCTGTATTACTCTTCGTACAGCCTCGAGTACCCTTTGGGCGGGCTCAATACGAAAACATGGAGGCTCTTGTTTCGTGGTTCTTTCGAGAAAAGGGTTGGCTCGATAAAGAATCCATGGACTTGATAGACTTTCGTGGACAAGGTACGGGCGCAGTTGCATTGCGGGATATTCCAGTGCGTTCGGGCGTGTAGTTTTTCCAATATTGAATGCAGAGGTTGAAGGCTCAGCTTGTAGGAAGGCCATACGCTGTTTACAATTCCGCGATCTATAACGTTGTCAACTCGGACCTCTGAATTACCGCGGCTCATTGGAGACGCTTCATGGAAATCCTTCCGACTCCGTACAGGTTGGGTCGGTCTCATACTGTGTATGATGTGGGAGGAATCGAGAGGAGAGTCAAAGTGGTCAGAATATCTAGGTCTGTCCGATATTGATGTTATTGGTTTTCATGCCTGTCTCTGATACCCATGAGAAGAGAGCTTGCCGAGGACATTTGATACACCGATGTTCTGGAGTGAGGATGAACTCAGAGAATTAGAAGGGACATCTGTACTAGGTGTGTTTCTTCTTCATGTCGGGCACTTTCCTCGCTACAATATATTCCACTGCATCAGAAAAGATCGGCAAGGAAGAAGCGGAACGAGATTACTACGAAAAGCTCCTTCCTGCCGTAAATGTAAGCTCAGCTATACTATGCGACGTAATGCTCAAGCGAATTTCGATAACAGAGCCGTCCAGACTTGTTCAATCCCACCCATTTCGGTTCCTACTACTCACTTGAAAATTATCACCGAATGGGCAGTCTTATCTTGTCTCGAAGTTTCCAGATAGAGAATTGGAAGGGGGAGAATGAGGAGGAAACCAACCGAGCTTCGCCTCAGGAAGGCCCGGGGACACAAGAAGAATATTCCATGGACGTGGACCACAACGAAGAAGGGACTGAAGAAGGAGTGGATGAACCTGGCGCAGCCGACGAAGACAGCGACTCGGACGAGGGAGATCCGTCAGCTGTCGCTATGGTCCCAATGGCAGACATGCTCAACGCACGGTATGAATCAGAGAATGCAAGTCTAGTTCGCTTCTTATGAAAGATAATAACTCATGAGTATATAGGCCAAGCTGTTCTACGAGCCCACGGAACTGAAGATGATCACAACAAAACCCATCAAAGCAGGCGAGCAGATCGTACGTCTCTCCTCATGATAGTCCAGATGGTCTCGACTACAACGCGCGTTTGGTAGTACAATACATACGGAGACCTACCAAACGCAGACCTACTCCGTCGGTATGGACACGTCGATCTGGTTCCGCTGCCAGACGATCCATCACGAGAAGGGAACCCAGCAGATCTAGTTGAAATTCGAGCGGACCTTCTTGTCGAAGTCGTCTCTACAAACGGCGAAAGTGAAGCATTAAAAGAGAGAATAGACTGGTGGCTTGATGAAGGAGGGGACGAGTGAGCGTTCTATTACCACTGAATTCCCATGTTATGGACTGGTTCATTTTTTTCAAGTGTGTTTTTGATTGGAACAGATCTCGCCCTCCCCGATGACCTCGTCTCGTTCTCCAAGCTAGTTCTCCTGTCTCCACCTGATTGGGAGAAGGTTCGCACAAAGGGGAAACCACCGAAGCCCAAACTCGATCAAAGTTCGAAACTTCAGATCCTCCCATTTATATTAACGTCGCTTGAGAAAAGACTAGCTGTCTACCCAACGACTCTTGAGGCGAGTGGTGACTCGGTTCACGTCATCAATCCAAAGTTGGCTGATGTTCTTTATACAGCACGATGAAACCATGTTCGCCTCTTCTCCCGCGCTCCCAACCAATCTGCGCAATGCGCTTATCGTTCGTACTGGCGAGAAGCGGATCTTAGTTGGCTGTGCAACGAAGTACAAGTCGCTTTTGGAGGAGGCAAAAGCTGCCTCTCGGAATGAAGGTTATGCCGACTGCGGAAAGGCTGTCGATCAGAAGAAAAGGAAGAGAGGGACAGGTGATACGGATGGCAATGAGGGGAAATTTCGGAAACGCGCAGGTCGTTGAAGGTTAGAATCTATACGCTCGTTATGGTGAGGCTATGTCTGCATCTACTCGCCCCTTTCTTATTAGCTGTTAGGATAGGATGGTGGTTTGTATTCTCCACGCCACGCACCTCAGAAAACTCGACTTGTTGCACCTTATTTCTTGTGACTTGCTCGTTTACTTCGCCTAGCCCTATTGGCAGCCATTGCCTCGATAAATCGAGCGTACATATACGAGACAAGGAAATCTCCCAGGCGCGACTTTCGGTCACTATAAACCATTACCGCACAGCATACCATCAAGGTCACCAACAATAGCGGTCACGAGAAGTAATGTGCATCAAGCCGAATGTTCCGACGGAGAATCGCCATCTAGCTTTGGTAATACCTGTACGGTCGCTCTCATAGCCTCTCTTTTCTTGGTATCCTGGTGCCAAAAATAGAAGCATCCGATGTTTCTTAAGGCTCTGCTTGAGCATTGTAGATGTCTCACAGACGGCCTCGAGCACATCGCTGTAAAGCATGTCAACCAACTCTCTATCCGAAAACCCCAGCTCCCAATTCTCCACTACTCTAGTCTTTTCGCGAGATGATCCTTGCAATTGTACCATCACGTTCAACGAAAAGCCAATCTACGAAGTCAAGTCGCGCCGCCAGATTGTGAAGAAGCTGGGACATAATGATCTGATTTTCTTTACTGATGTCCTTACTCCTATTGGCGAACCGGTTGCTGCCATTACCTGGCGTGCCTCTCGTTCGGATTCGATTACCTGGCCTAAACGCGAATTGAAGGATGCGAAATTGAGTGGGTGGTTGAAGAGGAGCTTCGTTCCTTTTTCCAAGTATGTACACATGACGCCCGCGATTTATCTGTTTCTCGGCACTAAGCAAATTCCTCTGCCCAGCACTGTGACATTCAAGGATTCGGAAGGTAATTCATACAAATGGGATACCGATGGCCCTCGCAACCAGTTCAGGGTACGTTTCAGCTCGTAAGAACCAAGAAACAAAAACAGATGCTAACTGGTACCAATTTACCACTTAGCTTCTCGAGGGCAAGAAGAATACCATCATCGCATATCTTGAACGCGCAAACCCCTACGTCAACCTACAGCCCGGCTACAACTACAATCCCGCCCCGAAGCCCTCTCGTCTACATCTGTCTGATAGTGCAAATGCGATGCTAGAGGAAGTCGTTCTCAGCTTCGTTATTGCCGAGAAGTACAGGCGTAGGAGCAACGTGTCTATTGAGAACTGGGCTGATGCTCAAGCGACTGCAGCAAGTTATATGGGATCGATGGGTACGTATGGAATGTATAATGTTGCCGGGGCGATGTGATCATTCTTCATATCGTACCGCATGAGATCCATTTACCCCGATTCAGATTGCCCACTGTCGCGTTTTGCTGTCTCCGCGTGCTTCATGGGGTTCTTCCAGCCTCTTCCGCGTGTTGTTCCTCGATTCAAGACTTCTAAGTACATCGCACCCCAGCGGTCCGGAATATTGGCTGTTATCCGGGCTCATCACAAAGATAGGATGAGCCTGATAACCCTACTTCGGAATTAACAAGCTGCGTACTTCCTAAGGTCTATTGATCTATCTTCATCCTCTCTTTCATGGCACACTCAGAAATAAGTTCAAGAGTACCAAGCGTTTCGCTGAACTGCATATCTACTTCTCGACAAGGAGTCCCTGCGTGGAGCCCAGTCGCAATCCCGGGACAGTCAAGTAACGGAGAAACTATACCTACGCGGTTTACGTTTTAGGAAGAACACCTACCAATACAACGGTAAGTCTCACCGCAATAATTGCCATTAATCCAATCCAAGAGCCTTCGACCCGCAAAAGCGATTACAACTGTGCATCCCCCATAGCAATCGCACTGTTATTCTTCTTCTGGACGCGTATGTGAGATGCAGGAGCCAGAACAACCCCCGTGACGGTAATCTAGAGTCACAAAACGGCGGCGACAGCGACAGGGCAAGACAAGTACCCTCCAAGCCCTGGCCATTACGTAATAGTCGGGCTGAAATACAGAACCAGTGATCGACGTTTTTCGGAGTTGAATACTTACTCTATATAAGGCAGCGCGGGTCAGTGTGCCCGCTTTTGCACCTTGATTCTGACCTCCAGCTCGGCACCGTTAGCCAGCCAGATTCTAGACTTGTGGACATGCCGAACAAACATGAACTACGAACTCCGTCCTCGTGCTTCTTGCAACAGAAAATGTGGGACTTGGTTATATTATTCCCATAGACCTTTATCTCTGTCACACACCAGGCCCGAAACAATAGAACGTACCGCCGTTCTTCACGTACAATGACTATACAACTCCTATCAACGCTAATATGGCTCGGATGGGTTCCATCACTCAAAACTGTTGATGCCATCGGCATGCCGGCTTTCAGATATTAGAACCTAGTGGACTTCGTATGAGTACTTCAAGAGGTATCGTTGTGCCTTGGCATATGGTGGCCTAATCTATCATGGCTTCGCGTGTCAACGGTGGGTGAGTGTCCTCGGTCTATCAGGACGTGCAAATATATTCCAATAATCTACTCTTGACTGGTTTGCCGCCCATGAGGTGAGTTTTCCGAATCAGTAGCCGGATCCGCTACACCATTCCATCTTTTAATCTATCTTTCCATCAGGATGCACCAAGGCTGCACGAGTTTCATTGTTCTGGGTGGGATTGAAAAGCCTGTACTGGATTCGCATCTCGAGCATTAGGATATCTAGCTCATCGATCTGGACGATCTTTTCTTAAACCCGTGTTGTCAAGTTGATTGAACATCAGTCCATGTGAAACTTTCGGGCTAAATTTGGTCTCCTCGGTGGTGCAAAGCCACACACCAACGGAACGCCTGTTAGCGGGAGAAGATCTTAGAGAATCCGTTTCAGACTCACACTTCAGAAGTCAGGAAGCGATGAGGCCTCGATGCATGAGAACTCATTATCGCGCATCCAATCGATTCTCTGTCATGTGAGTCATTCGAGCAATTCGTGGCTCAGATTCATTTCAACCTCCCTCCACTGGACTCCAGTTGGCACTTATCGAGCTTCGCCAATAGCTCATTGAATTTTGCCGGACTTCCACGTACTCCTAAGTACGTGAACCAATTCACTTGTTCCCACTGCACTTTTCAAAGTAACAACATATTTTTGAGGACGGGAAACAACTACACATGCGCCTCCCCGAGGGAAGTATCAATGTCGATTTTCCAGGATGTGCCAAAACATTGGTATGTACCCACCCTTTCTGGGAGTATCAGCAATGAGTAACCCGAACCCACGGGCAGACCGGTCTATGGTGTGAATTCGGCGCATGCGTCTCGACCTGATCTCAACGCATACCTCATTGATCGCCAGACAGAACCACATCCGCTTCCTCCATGTACCGCGGGCATGCTTCTTTCTCTGCCACCTTGCGCTTTTGTGCCCAGTTTCGGTATTTTAATCATGCGCTTCTTCTAAGCACCGCTCCCGCTCGGGAAGTCTTTCCGCCACAGTGTATGATCCTTACTCTTTCGCAGCGTTCTGACTGGACGAGCGCAAACAAAGGCCGTTTCTCATCTGTGGATTTCGATCACACAGCACTAATCGACTTTACAATGCGAGTTGTTGCTGAGTATTTAAGGAGATCGAGACGGTACCGGGACGATAGGATTCGAGCTCCTACTCCGCCTCCTCGTCCCCTTCTGAGCAGTCACAATGGTTTTCAAGCTCGCTATCGCTTTCGTTGCGTTTGCCTCTATTGTTGGTGCTGCCGTCGTTCAGCCCGTCGTCTGTCCCGATGGCAACGTTACGGGCAACGCAGCTGTTAGTACACTTTTCTATGCCAGTGATACTATGGTCAAGCTAAAGAATCCCGTTCATCTTGTGTGCAGTGTTGCGCATTCTTCCCCTTGCGCGATGACCTCCAGCAGCACTTCGAAGGAGAATGCGGCGAGGAAGTGCACGAAGCTCTTCGTCTAACATTCCACGACGCTATTGGATTCTCCAAGTCAGGAAAACTCAAGGGTGCAGGGGCCGATGGGTCTATCATACTGTTTAGCGACATAGAACTTGTCTTCCCTGCAAATGACGGTATCGATGATCCTGTCTCCGACATTGCTCCGTTCCTTACTCGCCACAATGTCACTGCGGGCGACTTGATCCAGTTCGCTGGAGCCATCGGAACGTAAGCTCAAGTGTCTTGTGTATAACGACTTACTATGGGCTCATTGAGCACTCTTACGACAGCGCCAACTGTCCTGGAGCTCCGCGTCTCCAGTTTCTCGCAGGTCGTCCGAACGCGACGTTCCCAGCTGATGATCTCACAGTTCCGCTACCACAAAGTGACGCCGACTTGATTCTCGAGCGTATGGAAGATGCCGGGTTTACTGCAGCAGAAGTGGTAGATCTCCTCGCCAGCCACACGTATGCGCCATCACTACCACTTCCAGATATCCGCACTGAAACTTGTTTCGCAGCATCGCGAGGAGCGACACGCTCGTCCCGGGACATGACTCAGTTCCGTTCGACTCTACACCATTCACATTCGACTCTCAGTTCTTCCTCGAGACCCTGCTCAAGGGCAGAGGCGTTCCCTTCGGCGTCAACAACACCGACGGTGCCGAAGTTGACTCGCCGATTCCACAAGCCGGCGAGATGCGTCTGCAGTCCGATTTTCTACTTGCTCGTGACAGCGTGCGTGCTTCGTTCCGAGTCCATGCCTTGATACTTCAAGTCTCACGTTACATCATTTACAGCGAACGGCCTGCCAATGGCAGACCATGATCAACAACCAGAGGTTGATGATGACGAGGTTCCAGAACGCTATGGCAAAGATGGCTGTCCTTGGGCATAATCCGAGAGACCTCGTTGACTGCTCCGACCTCATTCCACAACCACCACCTCCCGTTAGCAAGCCCGCAACGTAAGATGTCCTTCCTGGCTATTCCGTGATGAGAATCTCATGGGTTATCGTAGGTTCCCCGCTGGTACGAGCCGCAGGGATGTCGAGCAGGCCTGCGCGTTACCGTTCCCAGCCCTCCGTACTGACCGTGAGCGGAACCGATTCCTTTCTCCTCCTGCTTACTCTAATGAGCGTTCTGTTCCAGCTGGCCAAGTTACTCAAATTCCAGGCTGCCCCGACGGCGGTCTCGACGCGGACAACTGCTAATCGCATCGCCCTCCTATGATTCTGTGTCTCATGTCTCCTTTGGCTGTTCAGGATGAAATAATCAGGATCACTGTAGTCTCGTGATAGGCGGACGTGCCTTGTATAATTGGTAGTTTTCTATTCGGTGTTTACACATGAAATTATCATTGAACATGCTTAAAAATGTGTTTCTGCTCAACAAAACGACTCACGCTCAGTCACCGGCCACTCCCAACGTCAGCCGCTGTTTCTTCCTCTCCGGTCCACGCAAACTCTCTGAATTTTGTCGAGTCGCAAGTGGATTCGTCGGTATGCTGACTTTCAGACCTCGTGTGCTTCTCGGTTTCCTTTTATCTGTTTCCTTCGTGTTTGAGTAATCAAGACCGTCTAGTTCATTTGCGAGGTCGGGGCATATCTCGAGGAGCTCTCGATCGACGATCGGTTCAGGAGGACGGATTTGTTTCTTATCCTTGGTCTTGAGTTGTAGATGTGAACGCGACATGGATAGTGGAGAGGATGAACGCGGTCTTGAGATATGATGTTTAGTTTTGAAGGACGTCTTGCTCAATCCGGCTCCGGAGTCCATACTATTGAAAGATAGTGTTCCATCGAATAATACTTTCTCTTTCCTCCGAAAAGGGTTTGCATTTGGTTTCGAAGACGAAGGCCATGATAAGCCCGGCGGATCTGGGAGTTGGCGGGATGCATTCTGGGATGATCCTGACCCGAATGTTTCTGGAGCAACTAGCCATCGGGTGTCCATATTCAGAAGAAACGCATTCCAGTTGGAAACAAAAACGTACCATTTGAATTCGTCGTTAGAGAAGCTGAGGAAGGTGGAGACGTCGCGTTGACCTTTTCTTCGTCGTCAAGATTCATGACCTCCATTTCAGACTGCCGGCTCTCAATCTCGAGCGAGTCATCAGAGACCCATTCGCTTTGCCCAGACCGTCCAACTGAACCCGTACTTTCCACCCCCTGGCGAAGAGGAAGATTCTTGTTCTTCTCTCGTTCATACTATCCATAAAATAGGGAAGAGATGCGAGCATTTAAGCCGATATAGTGAAAAGAAGAAAGACAATTATCGACCTTCTTCAAGTATTTCGCACTATTGCTCCTCCAACGTTTGAGTTCCTCTCTTAGTTGCTTTACGCTATCTTCCGCCGTTATCCTCCGAATTCGTTCCTCTTTCCATTTGGTATGCACAGTAGTGAGATCGCCACGCAGTTGGCTCTCTCTCTCCGAGTGGGTTTTCCGCTCTGAAGCAAGTTTCTTCTCATACCAGGCCACCTTCTCCTTTAACGTCTCCTTCGTACGATCTCGCTCAGATCGTAGAGAGCTGTTCATTTGCTCCAGTTTATCTCGCACGGATTCATTTCCTCTTATCCTATCTGTCATGCTGTCATAAAGCTGATTTTCTGAGACGAGCCTTTCCGAACTGCACCGCGAGGACTTACACTTCTCAAGTCACCTACCGCATCGGCTAAGTGGTGGAGAAAGTCCTACACGACAAAACTGAGAAATTGTCTGTCAAGGAACTAGATCACGTTACCTTTGCTGCGTCGTTCCCTTGCACCCCATCACTGATCTTGTGAAGTTGCCGACTGGCCCGAAGGAAGACCAAGCCTTTTTGGTATCCGTTCGCATTCGTGGTGCACCAGTTTTCTGGGCGGGACCTGGCAAGCTCACCAAGGAGGCGCGCGATTGTCTCCGTCTCGACCGGATGGATATCAACAACACTCGCGTCGATATCCAGATTGCTTTTCTTGTCCTTGCCAATTTCCGCTGCTTCATCAGGTGTCCCAACGTTGTGAACGCCAAAGTCTATGTAAACAGGTTCGTAGGTTTCTCCAGAAGAGCTCGTGCAGTGAAACGGGCATTTGTAAGACGACTTTCTCATGGATTCGCTGCATCCCCTGCAGAGGACGTGACCTATCAGCGCGGCATTCAGTATCACTGACCCGCCACACTAAAGACTGAAACGCGATGATCTTGGACAAGGACGTACCGCACCCCGAAGGCCGAACAAGTTCTGTGCTTTTCTTTAGCGACTCGTAACAAAGGAGGCACTGTGGAGTTTCAACGAGTACGGACATGGCGTAGTACACGAGACTTAGCGGAGGCAGAGTTTGAGTCGGTAAGAACGCCTTCTACGTGACAGGAAGACGCGACATAACGCGATGCGTTACACAGCACGTGACGTGACTTTGATTAGTACCAGAGTCAGTCAGAAATATTCGTGCCCATGCTTGCTTTCAATTTCATGTAGCTGGCGGTACGTATTATGCTTATTATATAACAGGTTAATGTACTGCTTCTACCTTAAGCCACATTGTAATGCAAGTAGGTAGTCTGGCACATTCATTCCTAATCTCTCTTGCTAAATTTGCAATATTCTTATCTTTGAGCTTCATACACTTACAGTAGCACAGTTCTTGAAAAATAAAGGAGAGTTAAATAATCAATAGTCTACTACTGTACAGCACTGTACCAACATCTTTCAGTTTAGTCTCAGATCACAAAACTCTTAAGCAAGGTCAGAAATTTCTTATCTGACTGATGTGGACTTCTTTGAAGTGAGTCTGTGAGAACTATTAATGACCCCTGACAAAGGCAACATAATAATAGCAAGCTGTTAATTTGATCTACCATGTGAGAAAGTATATGTAGCCCAAGCTAATAAGAACATATAAACAGTCCAGATCAGACTATTTACTTACTCTCTTTAGACCAAAGGATGATCAATATGAGTGATACTACTTTATTTGGACATAATATATGAGATTCTTCCTACTAGTGATAACATATAGAACATAAAATCCAAAAGGATTGAACTTACTTATGAATCACTATGTAATGTTTTAGATACTTCTCTATCTAATATTTTGAGAGATGCATGTATGAGATTTCCTTTCTGTTGCAAATCCATCCTACAAAAACACATATACTGAATAGTTCTAAGCCCAGAAACTTTCAGCTTCAATCAGAATTAGAAAATCTTGAGCTCCCCATTACCAAGACTTGGATTTATATGCTCTACAGAAAAAGACGTGTCCTTTGAACACCCAATTCAGATCTATCCCAGAACACATCACACATATGTTTTTACAGTTTTAATTACATACTTATAAAGCCTGATGCTGGTACTACATGCTGATTTTTTTCTGAGGAGTGACCTGGTCTAGATAATTAAATATATTCTTGTAAAAGAACTAAGGAAAATATCACAGAAACTACTCCTTTGAACACTTTGTGATGTAATGTTATACTAGTGCTTGGTTACAATCAATTACAATTTGCTTGCCGAGAGTTCTAATCATGGTGGTGTGTCAGTCATTTTATCTGTCACACCTAAGACTGTTTTCAAGTTCTTAATCAATTGAATAGTTATTCTCACATAAAACTTGATACAGACATAGTAGAGGTGTTGTTACAGTAAGCGACAAAAGTATTGCACCACTCAAGAAAAATTCATAACTTCCGTACAACACAATATTTCTTCATTCTGTAAGCTGTAATGTGTAGCCTACCTTCTTGTGAATACAGCGCCCCATGAGCTGAAAGAAATTTATGAAAAATGAGAAAAAGCGGAAGAAAATACAAAAATAGTCAATTTTCAACTTTTTATTGGCTGAATATATTCTCAAATAAAAATCAGTAAAAAATACTACTGTATGCATATAATAAGTGGACAATTTGAATGAAGCAGTTTGTGCTAGTGGTTGTTGAGATATGAGCCCCCAAAGTAGCCGATTTTGCTTGATTTGGGGCAAAAGTGCTTGAAATCAGCCACTTTGGGGGCTCATATCTCAACAACCACTAGCACAAACTGCTTCGTTCAAATTGTCCACTTATTATATGCATACGGTAGTATTTTTTACTGATTTTTATTTGAGAATATATTCAGCCAATAAAAAGTTGAAAATTGACTATTTTTATATTTTCTTCCGCTTTTTCTCATTTTTCATAAATTTCTTTCAGCTCATGGGGCACTGTATTCACAAGAAGGTAGGCTACACATTACAGCTTACAGAATGAAGAAATATTGTGTTGTATAGAAGTTATGAATTTTTCTTGGGTGGTGCAATACTTTTGTCGCTCACTGTACCTCTTTGTATGCACTTTATTTTCCTATTGTATACCTAGAGTAGTTGCAGATGAAGTGAATTTAGGCCTGTCTTTGTGAGTTTCACCAAATTTCAACATTAGATAATTTTTATAGGCTCACAATCTTGGTTAAATTCTCTCTAAAGTTGCATACACATTTACACACTTGTTCTTTAGAAGCTTTTATTTTTTTTGAGGCAAGAGACAAAGAAATGAGTGAGAAAGACTATGGTTACCACAGTCTTTCTCGCTCATTTCTTTGTCTCTCACCTCAAAAAAAATAGCAGCATCTGAAGAACAAGTATGTGAATGTATATCATACATAATGTTAAACTCCTCGAGTCTGGCTTTGGTCATCACTAAGGTAGAGAAAGTATAAACTCGACTAGGTATCACATGTGACTGATGACCCTGAAGGACCCTGATCTTACCCGATTTGGAAGGACCCTAGTGGCAAAAATCTCGGTGGGAGAGGATGGGGTAGAAAGCTGGTGGTGGAATTGGGATACTTAAATTCAAATAGAGACAATGTTTATATTCTAGTAGCTAAATCACTAAGAATGGTATCTGGAACAATTCTATGTCCATGGTATCTTTTGTTTGCCCATTGTGCCTGTGCTCCAGTAAGTCCTTTCTGGTAGCAGTCCATAAACTGTGCTAATCGATTAGCAAATCTATATAGTTGCTTAAGTAAGATATAATTAGGATTTAAACATAAAAAAACTTGCCGTTGAATGCTCTCCAATGGTACTGAATCAAGACAAATCTTGATATTTTCTTGCATCTTTTCATCAGAGGAGAGATGAGACATCATTTGATAGTGATATTTGGCCATTCCCCAACACTACTCAATAAAATTGAGCTCGTAGTGGAACTTAGGATAGAAAATGGCTTTGTGACCACATGATGTAATGAGCTCCTCCAGTGCTGACTTTTGATTACGAAAATCTAGTTGGTTGAAGAGAACACAGCGACAACAGCAGAAAGCTGAAAGATTAGTATCTCGACATTTGAATTCCTTACACTCTGCAGAAAGATGGCCTGCAGAAATCCCTCGTTCCTCCAAAATAAGTGCCATTCTTTTGAAAAAACCAGGATAGGATGGGTGATCTTGTGAAAAATAGAAGTGCTGAGGTGTCCCATTAGGAAGCACACCCGGTCGCATTCCTGGTGCAGGGGGAGCCTTCTGACTTTTCCATTGTTCTGGAAATTTGGGCATGTGACGGGCAGATAAGGCATCTGTTGCTCATTTTGAATGGATAGTTGCATTGTTGAAGGCAAAGAGTGCAGTACAGCCGGGAAAACAGTCTTCAAAAATATCAATTACATTTTGTACCTGCTTCTCGATATCTTCATGTCCAAAGTAGCCTTTATGATTTTTTCCAGCTCGAAAATATACACGAGCTTTATGAGAACTATTAGAGTAAAAGATAATAAGCTTAATATTCTATATTGAAAGAAGAAGAAGTATATACCCATCACTGGATTTGAGCCAACCTGTCTCGGGTGTACAAAAGTCAGAAACCATTATTGATGCACCTTCTCCCTTAAGTCTTGGTTTGGGTAAATCACTACTGTAGACCCATTTCACCTTTCGTTGATCATTTGCATAGAATGTTGATTCATCATAGGTGACCAGAATAAGATGTGGCTGCAGTAAATCATTGTTTGTGTCTCCGAGAACCATTTCCTTCTCATACTCCAACTATAGAGGCAGAAAGACCTTCTACCTATACCTCATGATATCTTCCCTTTCATGCCCATCAATATACATCCTGGTAGGTGTTTTCCTGTAACGATACCCCATAATATTCATCCATTTTCTTACTGTCTGGATGCTAATTTCTTTTATGCAGTTTAGTTGATCTATGACATCTGGCCGGTTGAGATAGTCAGATACATCCTGTTACAACCTGCGAAGTAAGAGATGTCGGCGAGAGGCCAGAGACGTCTACGACACAAGAGGTTGAGCTACCGCGGCACAGGCAAGAGACACTAAGTCTGCGAGGTCGTGATAGTACGAGATTTATTAGTTAACTAGTCTACTAGTACAGGGGAGAGGGGACTTTACCTGCGAGGTCGTGATAGTACGAGAACAAGAGAGTGGGGAACCCCAGCTCTCTGCCCTTGACCTTATATACACGATGACTGCGGGTAAGTCTTACTCTACAAGGAAAGTCAGGTGACAAATGAAAGTAAAGTGGTGCCACCTGAGATAATATTACTAAGGGATGATATCATAATAGTGTCATGGTCTGGGCTCATAATGATGTCATGATGATGTCATAGGTGATGTCATGGTGACGTCATTGGTCTAGGCTTCATGAGATGAAAGGATTGCAAAAGGAGGGTGGGAGTATAGGAAACGTCGGTGTAGTTCTACGAAAGTGACCGTTTGTGAAAGGGAGAGGAAGGGAAGGAAAAGAGAGAAAGGAAAATGGCGACGGCATCGTAACATCACCCCCCCCTTAAGGTTGGGCGTCCCGACCAACCCTTGGAGCGGTCCGGTTCGGTGTAGCGGAAGATTTCTTTTAGCGATGACGTTTCGAGGCGAATAGCGAGAACTCTAGGGGCACCTGGATGTTTCTTGTAGAAGTCGTCTACAGCTTGCTTTGCACCTGGCAGTAAATTGTCCTTTGGTTCCCAGGTCTTTTCGTCGTATCCTTTCCACTTGACTAGGAATTGGAGTTTACCTCGATGTTCGCGCGAGTCGATGACTTCGTCCACTTCGTATTCTTCCTTACCGTCTATGATCTCTGGTGGAGGTGGAGGTGGTTTCTTCTGTCCTTCGAAGGTTGGTTCGACGTAAGGTTTGAGCAGGACTTCGTTGAAGACGGGGTGTACTTTCGACCATGTCTTTGGCAGCTTTAGTTTGTGCGCAGCTGCTCCAACCTTTTCTAAGACGTTGAACGGTCCATACCACTTATCAGCAAACTTTCTTGTCGGTCTGACCGTTGTGATATTTCGTCCATCCAGCATGACCTTGTCTCCTGCCTGGTAGTTGACGACGTCATTTGCCCTTTGATCGTGTGCCTTCTTCATGATGTCATTTGCCTTTTCGAGGTGATCCCTTGCCTGATCGTGTACACCTTTCAAGTCCTTCGCGAATTCTTCGGTTGAGAGGTTTGGTGACGTTGTTTGCATTGTCCCTGGGCTCAAGGGATTTAGGGCCGTGTTTGTAAAGAAGGGAGTCATCCCTGTTGACGAGTGCTCTCGGTTGTTGTAGGCAAATTCTGCAAGAGCTAGCCATTCCGACCAGTCCGTCTGTCGATGGTTGACGTGCATTCTTAGGTACAGTTCGAGTTCTTGATTAACACGCTCGGTTTGTCCATCTGTTTGAGGATGATATGCTGTCGACGGATTGCCTTCGATGTGGAGCACCTTGTACAGTTCCTTCATGAAGTCCGCATCGAATTGAGGGCCTCGATTATGGATGATTTTTTTCAGCAATCTGTGTAGTCGGAAGATGTGGTCGCGGTAAAGTCTAGCCATTCCTTGAGCAGTGATCTTCGTTGTTGTCGGTATTGCATGTATCTGCTTGGAGAACTTGTCGACAACTACACAGATTGCATTGTAGCCATTGGAATTTGGGAGTTCACCGATTAGATCGACTGAGATCATTTGCCATGGTCCTTCAGGGACATCGTGCGGGTGTAGTGTTCGTCGTCGGGGCTGCCTTGACGGTTTTGTCCTCTGGCAAACATCGCATCCTTTAACGTAGGTGACAACATCTTGGATCATGCCGGGCCACCAATATGTTCGCCCGATCGACCGCCATGTTTTCGTCTGCCCTGGGTGTCCTGCGAGTGGGGAGTCGTGATGTTCCTTGAGTACCTCTTCTACCAATTCTCTTGGGACCACTAGTCTCCCGTCCACCCTTGGTTCCGCCTCGTTATTCGCTTCCTTGACCTTTCGTTCCAGCATCATTCTTGATGTTTCCACTGCCGCCCTAGTCCTAAACCATTCGTCCTTTAGCAGCTGCATCTCCTGGTTATCTCCTTCGCCTGTGTCATAGTCGTATCGTCGAGAGAGTGCGTCTGCCTTTGTCATTGTCGTGCCAGGTTTGTGGATGAAGACAAAATCGAATTCCGACAGGAACAGTGACCATCTTGCTTGTCGACGATTCAGATCTTGCGGCTTTCTGAAGTACGTCAGGTTTGCATGATCAGTCCAGATTTCGACGGGGTGTTTGGCACCTAGGAGGTAGTGTCTCCACTCTGTCAGTGCTTGCACAACCGCTAGTAATTCCTTGTCGTAGATCTGGTAGTTCCTTTCGGCCGATGATAACGTTTGCGAACGGTAAGCTACAACCTTCCACACGTCGTCTTGCTTTTGGAGTAGTATTCCTCCTGTAGCAAAGTCCGATGCATCTGTCTCGACCCGGAATGGTGCATCGTCATTTGGAATGGTCAATACCGGGGCGCTTGTTAGTCTTGCCTTGATGTCTTCAAAAGCGACTTGTTCTACGCTAGTCCACTCCCAAGTTACATCTCCAGTTAGGCGCGTGAGTGGTTTGACGACAGCGCTGTAACCCTTGACGAATCGTCGCAGCCAGTTGCCCAGCCCCAAGAATTGCTGTAGCTGATTCTTGTTCTTTGGGGGGGGCCAGTTCGAGACTGCTTCGATCTTTGCGGGGTCCATACGCACTTCACTATTGCCGAGGATGTAGCCAAGGAACTTCACCGTTGACACTTCAAATTCGCACTTCGTCGGTTTCAGATACAGTTTGTGCTCCCTTAGTACCTCGAAGACCTGTTGTACTAGCTTTCGATGTTCATCCAGACTTTCTGAGAAAATGAGAATGTCGCCGAGGTAGATTACCACCTTGCCTTGGCTGATCAGGCTTCGGAAGATGTTGTTGACGAATGCCTGAAAGGTGGCCGGGGTATTGCATAGGCCGAAGAACATGACGGTAGGTTCAAACAACCCTTCGTTCGTTCTGAATGCTGCCTTCCACTCATCGCCCTCTCGGATGCGGATGTTGTAGTAACCCCAACGGACATCGAGCTTCGTAATGTACCGAGCTGTCTTGACCTTGTCGACGAGTTCACCAATTAGCGGTAGAGGATACTTGTTTTTGATTGTACCCTCATTGAGCTTTCTATAGTCTTGAATAGCTCTTAGTGAACCGTCTGCCTTCTTGATGAAGAAGAAAGGAGAGGCCATTGGTGACGTTGACTCGCGTATCCGTCCAGACTTTAGGTTTTCATTGATGAAGCTGCGTAGTTCCTCACGCTCTTTCAAATTCAGAGGGTATACCTTGCAATCTGACGGTTTGAAACCTGGTTTGAGGTCAACGACGTGGTCCCACGGGCGATGGTTTGGAAGCCTTTCGAAATTCTCCTCGCTAAATACGTCGGCATAGGAGTCTAGGTACAACGGCCACGATGCTTGCCTTTTCTGAGGGATAACGTACCGAGCCTGCGATTCGATGTTGACCTTTCGAACAGAGATCGGAGCCTTGTTTGTGCAAGTATACCCGCAAGACTCGGGACATTTGTCGAATACGACATCTCCAAGCCTCCAGTCAATCGTCGGGTTGTGTTTGCTCAACCAGGAATATCCCAGGAACAGGTTTGCCGATGACAGGGTTAGTACTGGTAGGCGGATTCTCTCATTGTGGTCCTCAATTCGGACCATCAGCTCAACGTAGTGTGTCATCTTTCCTCCCTCGTTTTGGGATCCATCAGCGTTTAGGACGTTCGAAGGTTGGGGTAGCTTGACCATGGGGATGCTGTAGCGTTCGACAAAACCTATGTCGATAAAGGATCCTGTGCACCCTGAGTCTACGAGTGCATGGGCATCTATTATTCGTCCGTCGTCTAGGGTAAGGTCGACATATAGATCTAGTTCGGATCTTTCTTCGTCTACCTGTATTTTCCTGACAACTTGGTCCTTCAGGAGTTCGTCAAGGAGGAGTTCGAAGTCGTCATCGTCGATTGTTTGGTTTTCGTACTCTTCAGTCATGGTTTGATTTTTTAACTCGTCAGGTTTATTGACAGAGGCTTCATCTATTGATGTTACATTTGACGGGTTATAATTTAGGTTATGAGTCCATGATGAATTATTCGAAAGTTCTGAGCCAGTGACATCGACGTCATCTACTGGCTCGAGTGAAAATCCTCGCCGTCGGTATTACTTTCTTCGACGACCTCTTCTACTTCGACGCGACGTACATCCTCAGGCGCAGGGGCAGTGTCTGTTTCTGCGAACAGCTCGTTACGCAGCAGTTCTTTCAATTCTTCGGAGAGTTTGGCGACGATGGCACAAGCGGTTTGAGCAGTCTTTTTCTTCGGGCATTGCCTCGCGTAATGACCTGACTCGCCGCACTCGAAGCACTTTCCTTCACGTCGAAGGCGTTGTAGTGTGACCTGCATTGGTTCGCCTTGACCTCCAAAGGTGATGCCTGTTGCGTCTTTCCTATCGCCTCATGACGGTTCGAACAGCGCCTTCCTTTGAGGTGCCGGCTGAGGGTACTGTCGTGGTGGGGGACGTGGGGGTGGCATGTTTCGGCGCTTTAGGCGACGGATCTCTTGTTCCTGAGCATCAATATCGATGACGAATGACTTCATCTCTTCGTACGTTGCCGGTTTGAATGGTAGGCGGATGAGTCCCATCGCGACTTCTTCCCGTAAAGCAGACTTTAGTTGAGGGAGCACGATGTTGACATCCTTCGTGGTAATCCCTGCCTGACTCATGGCGATCTCCCACTCAGAGAGGAACACAGGGGCATCGGTGCTTCCTTGCGACATTCCTACCCACCGCTTGTATGCTCGTTCTCGTTCGCCCGGGTCTTTGAATGACAGGTCGAGTTTTTCGAGGAACTTCGTGAAGGTGTCCTTGATGTCGATGATGCCTGTGTCCTCGGTAACTCCGTCATAGTAGTTTCGGGCCCAGGTTGATGCTGGCCCATCCTTCATGTACGATAGGACGAAGGTGATTTTCTTTTTGTCATCGCTGAAGACTACTTCTGTGTCATCAGTGCTGATATATGCCAGGCATTCTTGTCTGAAGCGAAGATAGTCCTTTCCTGTGAAGGGCGTCGGTTTTGCGATCCCAAGATCTTTCATTGACGACTTCGTGGAAGGTGTTTGTTGGGACCTCATTGCCGTTGCTATGAGAGCAGCGAAGTCTGCGAGCTGCTCGGGGGTGAGTGATGTCATCGTGGTCTGCGTTTGTGATCCGGTCCTTGCTAATCCGAAGGCTGCAGACGTCGAGGGGAGGGAAGGGGATGGAGGAGCAGGGGAGGCAGGTGTAATTGCGGGCGGTTTCGGTGTTGCGGGAGCCCACTTGATGGTACCCTTTTGCTCTTTGTCTCTCCACGAGACCCAGAACTTGTTGTGCTCTGACCACCACCCGGTGTACTTGTTTCCCTGGTATGTTAGCTGGATTTGGTTCCCGTCCTCGTTGAGAGTTGCACCAACTGGGAGTGCTACTTCTTGTTCAGGGGTGAGCGCCACCTTGTTCGCAATCTACAGGCAGATGTCGACTTCTTCAGTCTTTACGTCGGCCTCTTCTTTCTTGATGGGTCTGCGGGGGTAATACGGATGGTAGTAGGGAGGGAGGAACTGGGCAGTTCCTTGACCGTGAGCGTTATTGTAATCTGCTACTCCGACGTCGTTTGGATCTATCCCTAGATCGATAGTGAGGTTACGGGTTGGGAGAGGGATGCAGTATCGTTTGGGCTTCTGATACGGGCGTTGACGGCAGTTAGGAGCCAGCTTGTTACGTCGAAGTTCCAATGTCTATTGTGAGGGGGACCCACAGATCGTAGATGCGTACTGTTGGGTACCAGACGATTAACGCACGTCTAAGGAAACCAGGTTCACCGACTCGTCGACCGACTTCTAGAGGGATGATGACGTCCTCGAAGTCTTGGTAGTATTCAACAACGACGTGAGCGGGGTTGATCTCGATGAATCGGATGTAGTCACGGAGAGAGATTGGCGGGCGGGGCATACACAGCGTCGATCAACTCGACGTTCAGATGATACGTGTCCTACCTCGTCGTTACCAACGAACAAGCAACAATTCACTCTACGACTTTCCAACATCGAAGACCGCTAGACACTGCTGGGCTTTCTTGTTGCAAGCAACAACCGATGGCAGCGTTCACAGAGAGAGGTGTCTGGTCAAACGTCAAGCAAGGACGTGGAGCGACACTTCACTGCGAATAGGTACAGGGACGTCTCAGGGGTAGGTGACTATCCACTTGATCGTTCTCGACGACGATCGGTAGACAGAGGTAGAACGGAGGATAGACAGGTAACAGACAGTTGTTCTTTAACGTCGACAACCAAAAGACACGAGCTTGAATAGACTCTCTTGTTATGTTACAACCTGCGAAGTAAGAGATGTCGGCGAGAGGCCAGAGACGTCTACGACACAAGAGGTTGAGCTACCGCGGCACAGGCAAGAGACACTAAGTCTGCGAGGTCGTGATAGTACGAGATTTATTAGTTAACTAGTCTACTAGTACAGGGGAGAGGGGACTTTACCTGCGAGGTCGTGATAGTACGAGAACAAGAGAGTGGGGAACCCCAGCTCTCTGCCCTTGACCTTATATACACGACGACTGCGGGTAAGTCTTACTCTACAAGGAATGTCAGGTGACAAATGAAAGTAAAGTGGTGCCACCTGAGATAATATTACTAAGGGATGATATCATAATAGTGTCATGGTCTGGGCTCATAATGATGTCATGATGATGTCATAGGTGATGTCATGGTGACGTCATTGGTCTAGGCTTCATGAGATGAAAGGATTACAAAAGGAGGGTGGGAGTATAGGAAACGTCGGTGTAGTTCTACGAAAGTGACCGTTTGTGAAAGGGAGAGGAAGGGAAGGAAAAGAGAGAAAGGAAAATGGCGACGGCATCGTAACACATCCTGGGCGCTTAGGTACTCCTTTCCAAGGCTCTGCAGGTGAGCTTGTATTTCACCATGTAAGTCCTCATCTGCTATAATAGATTTTTTCCATTGCCCATACATATTGACAGGCAGATAGGTATGATCAGCAAGGTGACGACATGCCCATGTTCAAAGAAGTCATGCCATGTACTTGCCACGTCCCGCTACAGTACTTGCAGCAAGCAGAGATGCATCGGTCCAGGTAATGTCCTTGTCATTCACATACAACCGAAGAAAGGCCAACAGGCTTGTAACGTGAGCATGAAAGAACAGATCAAGTTTTTTTGACCTCAATATGCAGTCCAACCGCCAGATAGCCTCTTCTAGCTCACGGTCTTTCTTATCAGGAGGAACAAACTGTGCATCCACCTCGACAGAATCAACTGGGGGAACCTGACATCCTTTTTGAGAAGGTAGCCTGCGATCGTTCTGATCCTGTCATCTCCATTGTACAACTTGCTTGTCACATCCTCCTTGCAGTTGAGGATGTAGAGTGGCACCTGGAAACACACCTGGCACGAGTTCAATGTCTGTGCTGCTGGAAGGTGGCTTGAAGGATGGAGAAGGGATGTCAGATAGGTTGCTATAATGGAAGGATGCAACGGGTGGTTCATTGCCAGATGCAACAGCTTGCAGCATCTGGAACATGTTCGTATTTGAACTGGCTCGTGCCTCGCTCGCATCCGCGCTATGCACAGCAGCTTGTAGCATCTGGAATATGTTCATATTCGAACTTGCTCGTGCATCACTCACGTCTACATCTGGCCCAGCAGCTTGCAGCATCCAGAACATGTTCGTATTTGAACTGGCTCGTAAGTCGCTCCCATTCACGCTGTCCCTGGCAGTTTCCTCTATCTGGAACATGTTCGTATTCGAACTGGCCAGCAGACATGCAATGTCTCTACACCTGGTATCGCCCTTCTTTGTGAAGACGGTGCTAGTACCATCCCTCGATGTACCAGTCCTTGCAACAGACAAACATGTGGAGTTGACAATATGCTCAGAAGCACTGAGACTTTGGGGAGATTTTTCAAGAACAGAGATGACAGCGGCAGGCACATTACCACCAGGATTAGACCCAGGGATATCAGCACTGTGAGGAAGCAATACTACTTGTAGGTATTCTGGAATCGGTGCACCGTGCTGGATCAGCTTGAATGCTTCCTGTTGTGCATGCAGTGCAGCAACTTGCTCTTCAGTGAATGGCACAGGTGATGGAGGTAAGAGAGACTCTTTGGTGCATGACATGCTTATGTTGATTTGCTCTTTGCTGACAGCTGTGTTAGCATCTGTACTGATAGGTTTCTCCTTTTCTACTACTTCTATATCACTCTCAGAGCTGCTCTCAACAAGGTTATACACAACAGGAGTGTCTTTTCATTCTTGATGCCCAGGTTTGCTGCCAGTGGTGTTAGATTCTGAACCTGTATGTAAGTAATTTAGAGTGTACCTTTTTGGAAGCATCCTGAAAAATTTTTGGATGTCAGGGTATCCTTCATCTCGAAGTTTGGTTGTATTGTTGATAATTTTGGCTTTGCAAAACTGCTGGGTACATGCTGCTTGTTTTGATGGGATAGTGCTGTATCTAACTAGATGTGCTCGGGCCTTCAACTGGGCCTCCCATTCGAGTTGGTCCATATGGAGTTTCTCAAGAAACTCTCTTGCCAACTCTGTGTCAGCGATAAGTTCCTCCTTCTCCAAATCCTCATTATCATCACTGTCTGTCTGCTCCACACTCGCAATCGAAACTTCATCTGAACTGTCTAAGCTGCTGTGTTTGTCTGGCCTGGTGCTATTCTCCTCATCTGAGACACCATCTGCTTCCTCAGTCTATTTCTGTGGTCAGCTACAGACCTGCATCATTTTAGATTACTTACAGGTGCCCTTCTCCTCCTTAGGTTGTCTATTCTGGCCTTGTCCTTAGCTGTATGGCATGCCATTAGATGTTTCTGTATTTCAAGATGAAGTCTTCGGTTTACCAATGCTGCTTAGTCATGTCGATCACTATACTAAATATAGTAATTACGTAATTATGTAGATCCTCTTGGCCCTGGCGAAAATCTTTTTATGAAAAATCAAAAACTCGCCAGACAACTCCTGGATGAATTCTGAGGCATTTAGAAAAAAACAGCTTTTTCCTTAATTGGAAGGCCAAATGTTAATATTTTTTAAAAATAAAAACATACAAATGAAGCTAATTACAATCGGAACACATCTATGAGAGCCAAATGTATGTTTATGCTGTGTGGGTATTGTAATTAGGACAGGGTCCAGTATTGCCGGAAAGAGAGGTCAGGGTCGCATGACGCGCGTCACACCTAGTCGAGTTTATACTTTCTCTACCTTACCAAAATCTTTCGGATAGAATATCGGGCATGAACACTGTCCATTCATCCCTTGCATCACTCATAAGAGCTCGCGATATCGCAACTCACCAAGATTAACACGAATGGCCGCTTTACCGGTAACGGCGAAGTGCTTCATATTCTAATCTCCAACCTCCGAAACACGGATCACAGGGGATCATGGCGACCATCCTGGAGGACCACGCTAGTGTCTTTTAGTCGCACATACCATTGTAGTCTTCATTTGATTGCAGGGTCGCCAGGTACGAGCGAGCCGTGATCCAGCGTGAAAAGACTTGCTTGGTATCGGGGTATCGGACCGTGACGTACAGGATGGTGAGTAAGAACTCGAAAGTCGAGCGCTTGAAACAATGCTATTTCGAAGCACGGGAGGTAGAAGGTTAAAGGCAAACTCGCGCTATTCATGGCAGTGCGATATCCAAATTGCAGAGCGAGGAAGGCGAACGGTCTCAGGCGGTCTCAGTGACTTCCGTGCGATCGTGATCGTAAGTTGTATAGTGGAACGGCTTTAAACCGGTGACAAGGTATTTATCCGACGCGCTTGGCTGTGTCAAGCGAACGGAATTTATTAACCTGATGATTTTGAGCTCCATTCCGACTCCAATCTAGTGTGCGCGGGTGTGGGGAGTCGAGCTCAGCGGCCAGCGCACCGTTTCTCTTTCCTTGTGGCCTGTTGCTGGGTAACTGTGATAGCCTATGTCAGTACCTCTGTCTGATTCCCATGGGATGCAGTGATAGAAAGGCGTGCGAGTTGCGCACCTTGAAACCGGATCCGTTGTTCTCGGTTTCAATAGACTGTCTACGCTCGTGAGTCGAGGCGTGTACTTTTGGGTCCATCAGGTAACTGTCACTGTTAACAGTCTCATCGGAAGCCTGGCCGGCTACGATTGATCGCAAGTAAGTGGGCTAACGCATAGGAGATATCAAGTGCCTGACATTGGTTCGACACAAAGTTCGTGTTTGAATGGCGTGGTGGATCAATGTATTCAGACTGTTCGCTGGTATTAGTCGACACCGTAAGAGGATAAACCAACAACGGGGAATACACCAAGGTAGGCTGGTCTGCACCAGTACGACCGAGGAGCTGCTAGAGGACTTCGAGCTCGAGTAGATGTGGCTTCGTTGCGCTCCATACAGGTATGGCTGGCCACGGTACTCCTTATTACAGTGGCTCTTCGAGAGCGGCCCTTGAGAAGCACCGACAATTTCAAAATGAAACGAGACACGGTCAGGGGCGGAAATGCCCCTTGTACCTCCCTCCAGTCTTACAGATTAATGAAGACAGCTGTGTCTGTTTGCAGGAAGCTTTGTTGAATAAATACAAGCAAAGAAAGAACGCGAAAAGTGCGCGGACGACATACGGGTCGTATTTAGAAGAGCCTGCAATGATTATTCCGCCGCCGCTACACCGGGTGATGACTCGGCCTCGGCTACAGGCTAAACGGAAATTTTTTGATGGCAAGAGTTTAAAGGTGGACGGCGAGATCCGTTGGGAGATCAAATACGATAGGAGAGAGATCAGTGAGGATAAAGATACTGAAAGACAGTCAGGAAGATAAAGTGAATGACGACCTTGTATTATTGACTCTGAAATGTGATTATAAGTTATGGAACGGAGGGAGGAAAAGAAGGACAAGCGCCCGTTCAGGGAGCAGGATAGAAAATGATGATGACCCTGTCAATCAATAGCTAAAATGGGTCATCAATGATCGACTGCCTTTTCCGTATCCCATCAGTCTCAAGCCCACTCCCTTCATCTCTCACCTCCATCTACCCTACATGGCTCTCGCTACTCCATACAACGACCTCCAACCCGTTCGTCGCGTTGATGAGGCTGAAGCACGCGCAATTAGCAATAGAATCGATGAAGAACTCAAGGTGTGCCATGCCCGCTTGCTTCATGCAAGTTTCGTCCGTCCGACGCCGCCATTGACACTTGCATCCTGTAGGCGGAGAGGGAACAAATGCGGAAGAGGAAGGGCCAGAAGAAAGACGTCAAAGGTAAGCTCGCTTTGCCTTGTTCTTACACGCCCACCCTGCGCGCAACGTGTATTGGAATGCCGGGGGGACTTGGGCACGCCAGTTTCGACGCTCCACTCCTGTGCTGTGACACCCGCGATGTCTCCAGGCACGAACCATAGTGGCCGTGGTCCGTTTAGCTGCTTCTAGAGGTTTGAGGCTTAGCTATTCTCAAAGCCACGGGGTTCGGATTGCACCCGACCCACGATTTCCGCGCACATCACATTAATGTTCCCTGCTACCTTTCATAACCCATTCATTAATCTCTTCTACGAATCACAGTGATGCTTCTCGGCCAGGCTGAGTCCGGAAAGTCAACATTGCAGAAACAGTTTCAGCTTTACTACGCATCTCACTCACTCGAGAAGGAACGTCCAGCATGGCGACCCGTGGTCTACTTTAATATTATCAAGGCCGTCAGGATGATTCTTGAAGAATTGGACTATGAGTTCTCGTTATCACCTTCTCAGGCGCGTCCGCAGCTTGCATCAGCACCCCCACCCTTACCGCCTATGTCCGAAACGGCCCGCGGTAAGCTTCCTGCTATACCCGGATCCGGCGCAGTGTTCAAGGCTGGAGGTCCCGAATCATCAGCCAGCAATACCTTCAGCAGTACGAATGGCAGCACGAGCAATACGAGTGGTGGATGGCAAGAAGACCTTGCACAGCTGCGTACCAAGTTGCTACCCCTTGTTGCAGTGGAGGATGCGCTTGCCCGGGATTTGAGCGGCGGAGTAACTATAACTGGGGGGCGTACGGGAATATACGTTAGGTCAGGATGGCAAGCCCTCGTTGCCCCCATGGCCAGTCGAGGATGGCCAGGAACGGGAAACGGACAACCAGCCGGTCCACCAGTCAACGATCTTGTAGCGCGGATGCTAGCTGCTACAAAGGACGAAGTCTCCGCTCTTTGGCGGCACACAAGCGTACGGGCGCTCATTAAACATCGGAAACTCCGGCTGGAAGAAAGTGCCTCCTTGTGGGTCAAGTTCCTGCCTGAATTTCTCTAATATGTTTTACCAAGGATTACCCACCGATAGCTTTCTGGAAAATGTGCACCGCATAGCGGAGCCCGACTATCTACCTTGTACTGGTGCGTTCTGCATTGACTAAAGTGCCCCCGCTGGTCAGCTTAGGCATGTGCTCCCGCTGTCAGAGGATATATTGAATGTCCGGCTGCAAACATTAGGCGTAAAGGAACATTCATTCGACATCAGTCTTAGCGGAACACATGTCAACTGGTTGCTATATGATGTGGGCGGTGCTGTGAGTGTCCTTGTTCCCATCATCGCTAATTTCAGCTCCTTCCCCTAAACCACACCCACCCGTAATTCATCCAACTATCCTGTCCTTCGACTGTTCGATTCCTTTGCGATGAACCTTGGTGACGTGTAACTGACCATATTGTGTTTTCTTGGGTATCCCGATCGGCCCGGCGTATATCGACGAATACAGCGTGGCCAGGCAAGCTTCACTTCTCGCTGATTTCCCACGAAGAAGTATTGACAAGCAGACTTCCACTTCCATATTTGGTAGCGTCACGCGTGGGTGCCGTATTTTGATGATGGTGAGTGTCCGCAACTAGCATTGTCCGTTTCACATCTTCCCCCTGGTATCAAACTGCTACGCGGTCACGAGGCGAAACAAAACGCATTCATGTCGTCTCCTTATGACAACTGCCTAGAGCTTTCGGGCTCGGGAGCGACGGAACCTACTCTCACGGCCTCAGAATTTTCCTCTTGGACGATACCGGAGGATGGATTGCCGTCTGTGTCGCGATGCGACGCGATGCCACGGATATTGCTCGGTGCTCTGAGCTTTTCCGACGCATTCAGTCGCGATCTTCATGACTACATTGCACACGCTATCATTCTTCCCCCTTTCGGATAAGCTCTGCACATCATTCCCACTGTGTTCTTGACCTCTCTCATCATCCATTGATAATTAGAGATTGTATGCTGACTGAGATGTTTCTTTCTTATAGCTACCGCGATCATCTTCCTCGCTCCAATTAGCGCTTTTGATCAAGTGCGTTGCTGGTCATATCTAAACCCATTTGGTCTAGCTGATCTCCCTTATCGTTTCTTGTCAGTACCTCGAGGAAGATCCGCGTACGAACCGAATCGATGACTCTTTGCAGCTATTCACGACCATATGCTCAAATAAGCTACTCAAGAACACTCACCTGGTTCTCTTGCTAAATAAGGTACAACGTTTATCCATGCATCTTATCAATGTTTATGCGTGATGTGGTTTTCTACATTGCGCCATGCAAAAGCTACATCACATGCATAAGCACCGTGTCTCTCGGGATCATGTCTAATGCGATCTTCATTTCCCGACAGACCGATCTGTTGAGACAGAAACTCGCTGCTGGCATCAAAGTTCGGAAATAGTAGGTTTTCTTTCCGTTGAGTCACATACACTGTACTTTTGATTGATTACCGTTCTTTCCACCAGCATCACTTCATATGGCGACCGCCCAAACAACTATACGGAGGTCTCCGAGTATTTCCGCGCACATTTTCTTCAAGTGCATCGCAGAAATGATATCTCAAAGCGTGCGCTGTATTGCGTGAGTAGCTTCTTTCTCTGACAACCCTGACTTTTGGCGACCGGGATTCTGATGTCCGATTTGTCTTCTCTAGCATTTCACATCAATGCTGGTACGTATGCAGTTGTTCATCGCGTCCGTAACCAATTGGACGCCCTATGTTTTTCTTGATGGTGAATCGTTTCTGATGTGACCAAACTTCTATAGGATATCAAGGCGACGCAAAAGATCATAGTGAATGGTGCGCTGCCCTTTGTTTCCCCATCGGACGTGGTAAGCACATGCTGACTGACTGACATGTTTCACCCAGTTGGCGAAGCTATCATTCGCTCATACATTACTGATGCTGGTCTCACTTGACGCCGTGTCTTACGTTGTCCCTCCACTGGCAATAGCGCGCTGAACTTGTGTTGATTATGTCGAACCCCACCTTAGGCTAAATACGTACTTACATATGTGTTGTGGAATGAATGATCTGTATACCGTCTTTCTGTCGCCCATGTACCCCTGTTCCATTTGTCGTTTTTACGCCTTATGTTCTACCGCGTGTTTGACATGCATCATCATGTCCCCGTCTGCATACGTACATGTATATGTACCGTTTCTCGATGGATCGGTGTATTGCCGGGGTCCGCTACCGCCCCTCCTTTGTCTAGTTAATCGACCCTCAGGTATTACTCGTTTTGTTTCTTGTGGCTAACTTCTACTTTTACATACGACTACACGTATTTTGTTCGTAGGATTGGGGGAGATTGTTAATACTAATATGTAGCGTGTAGGAACATGGATTAGAAATGCTTACTACGTGTTAAATACAGTATCATATCATATCAGCTGTAGATGTAGATGTCTCACTTAGCGCATGGGTTGTTCGCTGATAGCCGATAGCCGATAAGAAGGGAAGGGGAAGAGGACTCGGAGGAGGAAGAGGAAGAGCAAGGAAGGAAAACGAAATAACATGAATTCGGAAGTTGTATTGTAAGTCTTATTCCGTATCTGTATCCTCCACCCGACCCGACGACTTCGGATCGTTGCGTAGTAGTACTGATGTGATGCTCTTGCTTGAGATTCGCGCTCAAGAAGAGGAGAGGAAGGCGATATCTCGTTCGAGATTGAACCTAACCTCGGCCTCGAGTAAATTTCCAACATCCGAAACATTAATTTTACTGTCATATTGAGAGAACTCAAGAAAGGTCAAGGCCATGTGAAACCCGGCTCGGAGTCGGGTACATCGAGTATGATATATGATTGCGATGCAGATTGTGCGTGTACATACGGTGTTCATCTGGCATGTGGGCAAGTTTTGATTGATGAATACTGTCTATACTCTATGTGTTATGCTTTCCTGTTTCCTAGATAGAGGTGGGGTCACGATTGTGGCGGCAGATGCTGAAGATTATCAGTTTACTGTTACTTCCAGCACCAAGTACTATCGATCGATCTCGTATCAAACAAAACTTCAAATGGACCATGTGCAAACTCCTCCGAGAAGTTAGGAGTAAGTCCCTCTCCCTTCAAGATTCTGATCACAAGAAACACACACATGTCTTAGAGAGGTTGGAGAAATTGTCGAATATCATTTTCGATTCGAAGAAAAGCCCGCGGAACTTCGATTCAATATATAGATACACCATGATGACAAATTTTCCAAAGCCAAAGCCACCCAAACGAACGATGCGGAGAAAGAGGCCCGAGACTTCGTGAAAGCGAACTTCACGGCGACTCGGAGAACACGGATAACACAAAGTGTTAAAAACCGCGATCTCGAACCATTCCTTAAGATGGGCAGTCATCGAGGTTGGTGTCACCATCTGGGCAAGCCGGTATGAGTGAAGCCGGTCCGGCTTTATGGAAGGTGGGTAGAGGGCTGTTTCAGCGATCCATTCGAGATAGGGAATGAGAAGACCAGTAGTCTTACCATCGGCACTCAAGCTCGGGAACGGCGATTCCAAGCAGGCTTGCTCCACATCGTCTGCACTCGTACCAGCTGGGAACCTATAGATCCATAAAACCTCGTGGTCAGATTACAAGTATGTTCTGTGAAAATATATTGAGTTACTAACGTAGCGGGCTTGCCAGTTGGGGGTATAGCTTCGGGAATGAGGTCAGAGCAGTCAATGAGACTGTCACGATCATGTCCGAGGATAGCCATCTTTGCCATTGCGTTTCGGAAGTTCTGCATCATGAGTTGTTGGTTGTTGACCATGCTCTGCCATTCACAGGCCGTTCGCTTCATAAAAGTATCGAAAAAGATAATTGAAATAGAGAAGTCAGTCATCCCTGTTGACATATATACCAACAGTATATAGCACGAACCTGGTCCCGAGCAAGGACGAAATCAGAATTCAAACGCATCTCACCGGATTGAGGGATAGGCGAGTCGACCTCAGCGCCATCGGTATTGTTGATGCCGAAGGGTACGTCTACACCCCTGAGCAAGACCTCGAGGAAGACCTGCGTGTCAAATGTAAACGGAGTAGAATCGAATGGAACTGCCTCATGTCCTGGGACTAAAGTGTCTGATCTCGCAATAGTGTGAGACGCAAGCAAATGAATGACTTCTGCAGCTGTAAATCCGGCATCTTCCATGCGGTTCAGAATGGTGGTGGCGTCACTCTGCGGGAGCGGGACTGTAAGGTCGTCGGCCGGGAAGGTCGCATTGGGACGACCCGCGAGGAATTCAAGTCGAGGAGCACCAGGGCAATTGGTACTAGACGGCTCTCTACATAAGCGCTTTTAAACGAGAAAATCGTATAGCTAAGCTTACGTTCCGACGGCTCCAGCGAACTGGATCAAGTCACCCGCCGTAACATTATGGCGAGTGAGGAACGGCGCAATGTCGGAGACAGGATCATCAATGCCATCGTTCGCGGGGAACGGAAGCTCTATGTCGCTAAAGAGTATGATAGATCCATCGGCCCCTGCACCCTTGAGTGCTCCGGACCTAGAGAATCCAATAGCATCGTGGAATGTTAGTCGAAGAGCCTCATGCACTTCCTCGCCGCATTCTCCTTCGAAATGCTCTAAGAGTTCGTCGCGCAAAGGGAAAAATACACAGCACTGTCGCAGATTGCGTGCGTGAGCCTCACGAAAGGAAGCTAGAGTGTACTTAACCTACCGCTTCATTGGACGCGAAGTTGACACCGTCCGGGCATGCCACTCGTTTGATGTGGGCTGCACTAGCAAGAGTAGCGAGAACGGTGGATACGATACCGAACTTGAGAACCATGACTGTGTAACGTTTTCAGACCAGATGAGACTCCAAGAGTGCAGAACAGCCAAGTTGTTGGTCGCTCCTTTATACCCAGGTATCCAGCTATAGATGCAGGACTACTTGAGAGCTGCGTTCATAGTTGGGCCAGTTATTCTCGCGGACTCTAACAGATGAGAGCGTCCCTTAAGCACCTCCCAGCCACTAGCGAAGCGGACGTTGGATAATATTGAGTTTTTCTGCCTCGAGAACGCCCCAACAACATTGGAAAGGCACACTCAGTGCCAGAAAATGATCAGAATTCGAGTAGGACAGGTCAATCCCTCCCATGGACAAGAGAACGGACGCAGGATTCAGCACCGCAGCACCGCTTCTTTGAGATGCACAGATAAAAACATAAGCCAGCCCACACCACCGCCGCGGATATGGGTCTTTCTTGTCTCGTCCTTTCTTTTGGGAATAGGGATAGAAGTATGCTCGGGATGGCCTTGCACTGACGATTGTCTCGCGAATGGTCGGCCGTAGTTCTGCGCTCCCAAATAATGCAGCAATTCAATTTCTGAACGTTGAGACGAAACTGACCCCGGCTATGAGCTGCCTCAACTTGATGACTCCGCTTTGAGAGATTGAGCTGAATTCGTTCGCAGATACTTAGTTATTCCAGGGGAAAACATAATCAGCGGCCGAAAGCCAGAAAAATAAGTAGACTGTTCCTGCCTATTGTTAGCCGTGTATTGTTAGTCGTGTTAATATAGGAACAGTCTTATAAATAAAGCACACGTATGAAGTCGCAGGAGGCAATTCGAGTTAATATTAATGCTGTCTCCGAAATTGTCTATATGGTCCGTGATTCGGACTCTGCAGTCGTCCAGGATGCAGATTTCCATACGACTGGGTCATAGTTTTGTTCAGCAAAGGGCGGAACAACACTGAATGAAGAAATGAACAGTGCCTACCATCGTTTCTCGACTATTCTTGGATCACTCTTGAGACGATCCTTTGGACACCAGGTACCGACATAGCATCCACCAACAGAAGTGGGGCTATCCCGTGGTAAAGGCTCCCATGGATCGATTTCTGTAGGTCTCATACCGGCCGACTATTGCTGGGGTCAGGTGCGACCATGGTTGAGCTATAAATGGCCCAGACGTTAACAGTCACAAGACGAAAATTTCGCGGCCAGGACTTTCAGAGAATGAGATGTCCCAGCCGCAAGGACAAGAGTCGTAGATCGCAGTTCAGGAAAACTGTTGTACAGAACACGATAGTTGGTGCCCAGTACCGTGTAACAAGGGGGCGAAGGTAAAGATCGATAGAAGCGCTTAAAGGTGGATCGTTCACCACGTTCAATGGTATTCTTGCTTTCGAGCGACAGCTAACGTTCCCATGACCGCTGTATCGGTTGAACGCGCTATAGACCAGCACTGAACAGGGCTGAAACTTCTTCTGAGCCAGTCATTTCAGAGCAGGGTGAGTTTATAGCTCACTCGGAGACAGTTAAGCTGCGAGACACTTCCAATATGGCACCTCGACAAATGCACACGGAGTTGGACTGAGAAATGTACCGTACCTATCTGTGAGGACGCTGCAAAACCCAGGATACGAGTCTGAGCTTTGCAAGAAGGCAAGTCATCTCATCTTGCGTCAGCCACGTGACTGAATCTCTACAGCAGAGAGAAACAAAAAAATACGAACGATCGTACACACAAATTCGGCTTGTTGCAGCAATGATGATACATCTAATACAGATATACAGATATATTCCTTTCATTCCTCCATCGCATCATCGTCGCCAGACTTACCACCAGCGGAAATCCCGCTGGCAAGCGCTTCATCACCTCTGAAGAGTTCAGGCCAACGAGGATAGACCCGTTTGTACAACGACATACACACAGTATCCATCTGATTGATAGGTCCATCGAAATGCGCTTTGAAATAGCCATGTGTGCCGAGCGACTCTTTGATGTGGCCCGTGCGCCCGTATTTCGTGTGGAGCTGGACAGGTGCGAAATACGTTACGTCCTCTGAGAAAGAAACAGCACAGGGGTTGGGTAAAGTGGATGTCAGAGTCAGAGAATAGACAAGTGGGAGGCTCAGAGATGGTGTACCTGAGTTGAAGAACATGTATCGCACGGTTGCAGTCTTTCTGTGCACTTTAAACGGATGGCCAGTAAGAGTGATCCGTTTTGCAATGATACGAGTCGTATCTGTATTCAAGAATGAGCCCATTGCCACAAGCTCTGGAGCTAAAAGCATCGTAGGTCAACCAAAGTTAGTTCGTACATGAGTAAATCATTTTGCAGAGTGATGTGAGCATACCCTGCGGGTCACTGGTCTCCCGGAGAAGCATAGAGGGTGGATTACCGTATAGGCATGGCCCATAAATAGTTGCAACATTTGTCACACCGTGCCTTAGCCAGCGTTCAAACTTGTGAACGTTATTTGCGCCTTTTCCACCACCGCGAGTGAGCTGACTATATACTGGGTTCGTACGGAGCCGGCGCGGACCGTAGCAAAGAATCAGAGGATCCTGACAAGATGACGAGAATGAGATAGAGCGTTGAGATGTGCGAAACCGCTTACCTTTGAACGCACAGGTGCATCGTACTCCGTATTACGTTGTACAGCAAAGTTGAGGACAGTGACTTTGTGCTCGTGCTGCAAGAGACCAAAGATGACAAATGGGTGCGTCGAATCAGCTTTGCTTGCGCTCTCAGGTACGTTCTTCAACGTTATTGTTACTCGAGTTCCCGGCTAAATATGGCAACGAAGTCAGCTTCACAGAATGTTCAGGAAAATGTGTTGTCCCACATCGACGCCGTAATCTTCTGCTTCCATCCGCTTACGTATATTACGCTCCGTGCGTCGGAAGTCCTCAAACTGGAAAATGCGCGCGTAGTCACGAGGTAAGTTCTCGTACGGATCCCATGGGCTCGTGCGGAAAGATCTCAGGCCGCGATATCGCTGGAAGCGCACGCGCGCCGGTATATCCTGTGGTGTGTCAAGTTCGTCTGGAAAAGCTGCGTCTTCCGCTTCTCCCTTTGTCCGATCCCGGGAACGCCATGCATCAAGCCTAGTGACGAGAAGTCAGAGATGCAAGAGAGGAAGGACTTCTAATTGCACTAAGACTTACTGTCGCGTTTCCTCTTCCATGTCTAAGTCCTGAAAGTGAACACTTCGGTGAGTGGTAGTGTCTAACTCTACCATCTCTTCCTCCTCATTCTCTTCCACAGCTTGCTTGTCTGCTTCTTCCATCGTTGCATCGTCTTCGGCCGCATCTTCCGTATCGTCCTGTCTATCCTCACCTTCGCCATCCTCACCTTCGCCATCATCGTCTTCAGAATCAGATTCGACAATCCATGCAGCCTGATACTCGCTCCATCCCTTCGGTACGCGCTTCACGCGACGCGGAGTGGTGCCCTTCTTCGCTTCAGGTAAATGCTCCGCATCGTTCCCTTCGACATCATTCATCTCTTCTTCTGTAGGCCATGTTTGCTCATTAGCCATGTCGTCTGGAACGTTCGAGCTGATAAGCGAATCGGCGTCTTCAGGATCAGGCTCTGCCAGCAATGTGGGCTCGATTTCCATTGCGGAACCTCTTCCAGGACGGGGAAGTGGAGCCGATGATATTTTCTCGACTTGGTAGTCTCCGTAGTTTGGTATATGGACCAGCCGATTCACAGACAAAGGCGCGCCTCGTACGACACCTGTAACATGTAAATGCCCGGAGGTTGTATCTTCTCCCGCTTCCCAGCGTGTATCTTCTGCGAGTAACCAAGAACGTCCCGTGCGCCACCGAACATCTGCAGGATGACCCTCGCAGAGCGCGCGGAGAGCATTTGCGCAGTCTGATGTTACTGTGAGGTCGAAGACGCGTGACAGCGAGGGGACGAAATACTGCACGAATGAAAGGAGAGACTTCACTATGCCCGTCCGTGTCTTTTTATCCTCCGGCGACGAGCCAGGAGCTACGCATGCAACCACTTGGGGCAGTCCCTGGGCTTGCAGGGCTCGTAAAAGCATGTCACCCCACGGATCCACCTCAACCTCTGGAGAAAGAACGAAGACTACATAGTCGGCTGCCTTGCATGCATCGAGAGCAGCATAAAGGTGACGATACGGGAGATTGATAAATTGAAGTGATGTCTTGAACCGATCCGCTCTTACGAAAGATTAAGTATTCGATGATGGTCCAACAGCGTGCTACTCACTTTACTTTCCACAATCCATGTTCAGGGTTTGTGACCGTGTCCACATCGAGTGACTGTACAAGAGCTGAAGCGATCGCTCGAGAGTTCACATCTTCCGTGAGTGGTACGATAGCTACAATTCGGGGTGCTCCATCGACGCCATTGAATATTCGAGTCGCAGCAATTAGTGCCTGGCGTTTCTTTATCTGGGCCTGCTTCGCTGCGTTCTTCCTGTTCAGCCGGAGCCGGGATGCCTCATTCTGAGCATGACCAGTCTTCGGTGATTGCCTCGCAACTCGACCTTGCAGCATAACTTCAGCATGGTAGTCAGCAGATAAACTGCGTAACAGAGACCTTTTGTTCGTTTCTTCAGCTCCGATTTGGATGCATGTTTGGATTTGAAGCGTTTGTTTGTCTGCGCGAAATAAATCAACCTGGCAATTCCATCTTGATGAGATGCGCACCTGTTTTAGAGTCGGTCTATGGTGATGGGCTTGTTCGACAGCCATTTGTGACGCAGTATGAACAGGCAATTCCTTTCAGGAAGCTCTCCTATGTAACGAACCAGCGTAGAACTTAACAATTATGTCGAGAAGACCAGCAGCGTACAACTTACAAGAAACGGTGTATCTCCGAAAGTCGAAAGCGGTGGGTGTAATCCGGTAGCTTGAAGAGGATTTCTGAGCTTTTATTAGTGGAATGTGATATCGTTATCTGAGGACCTTTTGTGAATACAACGTCTGGTAACAAATTTTCAAACAGTCTTGCCTCTTGTCCAAGGGGGGGCCAACTCGAGAAACCCTAGCAAAAAATATGAGCTCCTTCTCTCTACCATTGGCTGAGCTGACTGATTACCCTTTTGATCCCGCCGAGTAACCGACAAACGAAAAAGAGCAGAATGTGTGAGGGAAGTCGGAAGGCGAACACAACGAGGGGAACTCTTCTGAAATTTTGAGGCAATGAGCACTGTATCTCTTTGCTAGACCAGCAACCAATCGCACGTTTCCACACTTTCCCTGGCTTCACCAAGCACAGGGTCTATCTGCTTGCCCTCGTCGTTGCCGCGTGAAACTTGTGCTTGAGGGCACGCTGCTGCTTGCTGCTGTAAAATTTTGGGCTGTAGAATTTTGGTGTATGCACTGCAGGTCACGTGGTCTTCCTTTCTCCTTCACCAGTGTGACGACGGTGCTTGCAAGTCGCCATGATGTTCTCGAGAGGCGCATTCTTACTATTGCTGGCCGGCCTAACCCTCGGCGTCAGGGTGTTCCTCAACCCTCCGCCACCATCCCCCGCGCCATTAATCACACTTTCTTCGTCACAAGCGAGAGCTGTCGTGTCACACCATCTTGGTCTGGAGGCATTTGATCCAGTTCAGGATTTGAAGGGTGCTGAGCATTTGCTCTCGGGGGAGTTTGTTGGGAAGGATGTCGAAAACGCGCTGTTAGTGGCACTCAGTGAGGACGTTGCAAGAGGTGAAAGTGCTTTGCTCGCCGGTCGACACTCATGCTGACGGATTTTCAGATGTACTTCCCCTCTCGTTCAAACAGGCATTCTCACTTTCAAATCCGCCTTCCGTTTCATCAGAAATACCTCAAATCATTTCATCATATCTGTATCGTGCGGAACACGTCTATAACACGGTCTACTCGGAGACACCATTTGTCAATGCTCCGCTGCTCCTGGATGTCTTCACGGCTCACCCATCCTCCGCAACGGACGCGTTCCTTTCCGAAACTTCTCAACTTGTCGCTTGCGTGGAATCAGAGGAAAACAGCAGCTTCGGTGGTTTCGATCTGAAGGGCCTTTCAGAAATCCGTAGCGCGTATGGGAGGGATAGCGAACTTTATGGTCTCGCGACAGAGACAACCCGCGCCGTACTCGAATCCGCTCTCAAGAAGCCTTCGCTGGCCCTTGCAGTCATCACATACCCAGGAGCACCCACGCATACCTTCGCGGAGCGGCAACAACCTCCTCAATCGCCTTTACCTCCTCCTGCAACACCTTCCCCTCAACTTCCCATTGGAGGTGTGTCCACTTGTCATACGTCTTCGGAGACGTGTGGAAATGCTACCTCGTCCTGCTCGGGGCATGGAACCTGCGTTGAAGCGAATAAGGCTGGACGAACTTGCTTCGTGTGTGCATGTTCGGTTGCACGTGACGATGCGGGTCGTCCTCAAGAGTGGGCAGGAGGTGCATGCGAACGAAAAGATATCAGCACGTGAGTGACCTTCGAAAGTGTAATCCTCCTAAACCTAGCTGACAGTTTATTTAGTCCCTTTGTGCTTATTACCGGCACCGTTGTTACTATGCTTCTTATTGCATTCGGTTCAGTAGCTCTCTTGTACGGCGTAGGCAGCCAGCAACTCCCATCGACGCTCGTTGCAGGGGCTGCAGTCCACCCAAAGCATGACTAATGCGCTTGTCTTTACGCAATTCAATAGTATATCATACTAAACTTTTCCTCTTGGATCCAATTGACATGGGTGGTAAAGCGGGCTCCATTGAGAAACCAGCCAGGTGCGCCACTGTTCACAACTATCCGGGGCTCTGAGGAATATACCCTACTAAGCAAGTCCAGAGTTTTCAGAAGAATGCGCGAGGCTAGAAATACATGACGAGCTGAACTAAAGAAACACAGATACAGGAATGACAGTCCATGGGGTTATTGCAATTCTACATTTTGTCCTCCTAGAGGCGAAGAGATAGGAAAATTAGGTCAAGGGAACATCCAAGCGTACTAAATCGTCACGGGCAATTCTGTGCTTAGTATGGGTAGATTCGAAGCTTCGGCCGTTTCTGCAAGAAAGGATTAATCGTGCCACCGTCGCATCGGTTTATAAAGGACGCTCACCTGTAACCGGGATGTCTGGGAACGACTCTGGACACTTCTTCTCTATGTCAACATTGTTATGTCCCTTGGGATACGAAGCGGAACGATATCCTTCTTCCGAGAGGAGTTTTGGCTGAGGGATAACTTCTGAGCAATTGAAGAGCGTTGAATTATCTTGACCTGTTACGGCCAGCTTAGCCATGGCCAGTCGGAAGCCTTCCGCCATTGATTCTTGACGATCTGAATGATTCAGGTTGGCGATTCATATGATAGGCATCATGTAAGGGAGGCAGCACTTACTGATCATCGACTGCCACATACATGCCGTTCGATTATCTTCTGCCAGTGAGAAGTCTGCATGCAGACGCATCACACCTGTATCAGACAGTGCCGATGACACTTCAAACTGACTCCCGTTCCCATTCGCCGGGAAACCTTTTCCTTTCAGAAGGACCTCCAAGAAATACTGAGAGTCAAAAACATTTGGTGTTGAGTCCAAAGGGGCGTTTTTTAGAAGAGGGTTAATGTTATCCGCGTGTGCCACAGAGTGGCTTGCCATTAGGAATATAAATTCTTCGACTGAGAAACCAGCATCATTGAGTCTTTCGAGCATAGTATCTACTGAATCTCCAGGAGTAGGTATTGTTCTATTACTAGCAGGTTTTGTTGCTTGTGGACGTCCAGCAAGGAACTCAAGTCTTGGTGCACCAGGACAGTTGCTGAACCCCACAGCTCCAGCGAATTGAACCAAGTCCCCTGCAGATATTTGGCTGTGGCGAGATAGGAATGGTCTTAATGAATCAACCAGATTGCCGAGTCCAGCATTCGCCGGGAAGGTCAGTTCAGCTTCGCTAAAGATTAAGATAGACCCATCTGCGCCGTCGCCTTCATGTTCTCCTGAGCTAGAGTAACCAATGGCGTCGTGGAACGTCATTCTGAGTGCTTGGCGGGCTTTTGATAGATCAGCGACACGGGAATAATGCCACAGATGTGCTTGGAACTTACCCGCTGCGTCGCACCGGTTTTCAAACAGATTCTCTTGTAGATCATTCCTCAATTCATAGAATGGACAACACTATCAACACAGCTCGTCGATAAAAGTCCAAGACAAGCTGTGCCCGATCTACTCACCTTCTCATCTTCTGCGAAATGCTGTCCACCCGGGCATGCCACTGCTCTGTTACTAATACTTGCAGCCTTGACGATCTGGAGAAAGCCTAAGGCGTAGAACACAGCAGCCAAGGACATCGTTCTTCGCTTCATCTTTCGGATAGACATAGGGGGGTACTCAAGGGGACTCAGCTAAACGGGGAGTAACGTCCAACCGTCGAGTCGAAATTTATCGCTGTGTGCCACAGACGCTCGCCGTTCATCACTATCCAACAAAGGAAATGATCCGTGAGTCTAGCCACAAATTCTCGCGGCACCACCTTGTCTCGGTGACCTCTTTTCGTCTTTCATCGAACTTCGTAACCTAGAAACACCTGCCAATGTGAAAACAGTACGAAATAAGTATGGGATGGGCGACAATTGCTGAGAGTTTCCCCGAAGAGATTAGTGAGACCGACGCCAACACCATCCCGCCCGCTGGGTGCGGATATTCCCGAAGAACTGTTCCCCTGGCGGATTAGTCGAGACCAATGGGCGAGACATCTAGGGCTCCTGAGAAGTAGTTCTAAGTTTATGAACGAGTGAGGGTGTATTTTGCATCACGCCGTAGATATAGATGTCCCCCATGGTACGACGACTTGAGGCTTGTCAAATGGTGCCGTGTACTATCAGCGCGAAACGAAGTTTGACACAGCTTACCGGTCTCATCAGGCAAAACTGTCCAACTCGCCGCATCTGTAGAAGTTGACGGCCGCAAATAGCACCCTTGTCATCACCCACTGTGTTCGTTCTCAACCGGAGTTCACTGCAAATTGCAAAGCAAGAGATCGCGCTTCTAGATAGCGATAACATCAGCGAACTTTTCGGATCAGATTGGTCGGAGCCGTCGTCCTTCTCCAAATGAATGTTGCGATATAAATTTATCTTAGCATCAAGTTGCACACCGAGCAGCACCGGTATATTATCAAGTCCGAAGCTGAACATCTAACAATACGCAGACCAGAGCTGGCAACATTGTTTAGGAAACCTTAAAGAGCCAACCACCAGACTTGAAACCCTCACCATAGCATATCACTACACGCAGTCACAGATGGAAACTTAAATCTCATGGCAAACAACTTTACCCAACAATTCAACCACCTAGGTCTTCACAAGGTTGCCGAATCGTTCTGCCCGCTTTCGCCGGCGCTCGGCTTCGTCTGAATCAACTGCCTCCATAGGAGCACCCCGCTTCTGGCCTGTGACCCGCGCAGCTTCCTCTTCAGAAGGCTTCGCTTGACCGATCACACGGGCTGCTCCCTCGGACGAAGGTTTGACATGCTTCGTCTTCTCGGGCAAACCAAAACGCATCGCGCGAGCTTTCAGCTTCTCAGGGTCCTGATACTATGATTAGCAAGAAATTCTCATGAGGGGAATTACGGTAGGTACTTCTGGTGGAATGGGGTTGGAAGCCTTTAATGGCTTCTCTTTCGCAACCACTCCGCTGGGTGTTCGCGCCGCGCCTGCACCATTGGTGGCGGGCGGCTTAGCAGCCGCCTTCTTCGCCTGCGGTTGTTGTGGGTTGATTAATGGTACGCCGAACCGCTCCGCTCGAGCCCGACGTCTCTTCAGCTCCTCATCTTCATCAGCAGATGGTTCAGGTGCCTTTTCTTGCAGTTTCTGCTGGGTGCTAGGTGCCGGTTTTGGTTTTGGGGATGTAACTGGAGTAGATTCCTTTTTAGATGGTGGCTTGGTGGAAGTCTAATAGAGAAGAATTTAAACGTCTCCTCAGTAAGAATAGAAGAAAGCCGTGAGTGAAAGATCCGTACGGTCTTCGGGGTTTCGAAACAGGTTTCTTTGGCGCATCTGTCGACGGTTCAGCACCGGTAGACCAGTCAAATCTGAAAGGGAGGTGAGCGGTCATGTGAATACATGAGTTGAACATACTCACGGCTCTGGTGGCGCAAGCTACGTCAAGCAAGAGCAGGTTAGTAGACGGTTTGCAGATATCAGACGCAGTAACAGCGCACAATATCCGATTTTGTCTCCTTTGCTGACTCCTCAACTTTTTCCACGGCTTCTTGTGCGGAAGTGGTTGCGGCCACTGGGACTGGTGTGTTCGCTCCTGAAGGTCGCACACTTCCTCCGCCATGAAGCTCACTGAAGACATTGAGTGCTGCAGGGCTTTCTATAATCTTCGCTATGAGATCCGGCTTGTTCGCCCTCGCCGGAATGGGTATTTGGGCACGCGTGAGGAGGTCCTTTAGTTCGACGACCTTGAGTAGTTTCCTGCCACGGTGTAAGATATGTAAGTGATAAAACATAGCAGAAACATACAGTTTCGACTCCATGAGTATACCTCAGCGATCTCAGATGGAAAATGAGGAGGACGGAGGACTAAGGGACGTCAGTGTGCGTGGTTTCATGTTGTTGTCGCCTGCCCGACACGACGCGACGTTCATTCAGTCCACGTGACGAGTCTTAACAATACTGAATTAGATAAGCCTCAGATATAACGTCAGCCAAACGTCTTTCGACTTCCTTCTCATAAGGAGGGAAAACACGTATTGCCTGGAAGATAAGACACCCCGAGTAAAAACAACGCTGAAAATTTCACTAGGTGGACGTCGAAACTCGGAGGAAATACTTGCATCTAGATGCGAGACGATTATGCTGGTGAGAGGCCATTTACGTATCAATCTAACGAACTAATGTAGGAAGTCTTAATCGTCGCAAGGATCGAATGAAGACAGCATTAAAGTAGCTGGGAGCTCGGCATTCACCGCATTGCTATTCATACCCTGCACTTCCTCTCACTTCTCGCATGGAAGCTTGTCAACTCTGCCCGGCCTGTGTCCTTGAAAAGCTACAAATATGCATCGAGCACTGGGCAATGAGCCGAAGATCCTCTGCTTTCCTGGTTCAACTTGTCGAGTGGGCTTCTATGACCGCAAGATGCCTTTTGCTTCCTTCATCCGAATATCACTCTTCATCTCCCAGACTGGACAGCACATACACCCGGGGATTCCACAATACACTTATCACAATTACTCCCTGAAGCCACGCCTTGTCCTCGTTTCAAAGCATGCCCCTTCGCAGATTCCGCCTTCCGTTCTTCCCAGAGTGGTTCGTGGAAGCGATCCATAAGCAAATTGTCCATCCGGAGTATCGCTATCGCCTCGTGAAGACTGTACCGAGGAGCACCAAAAACAAAAGTAGACTGAGTTCATGTAAGAGCTACTAACGGACGAATGGCCGTCCAGCCAGTGCGAAGCCTGCCGCCCTATCTAGTGTTGCACCCACGCGGGTCGTTCCTTGCAGGACACATCTCGCCGGATGCATTCAATACTCGTGCCGGATGCATCAGCTGCTCCAAGTCACGCTTTATCGTTGCAGTCCTCAGTAAAGGGTTGCTCAACACTGACAACAGGGACTGTTGTCACGCTATACCGACATCACGTAGCTATCTCCAAAAGCTACCAATCCGAACGGGGAGTTAGCCTTTTGAAGTGTTACGTTGCGCGACAATCGTGATGTTACCCACCAACAATATGGCTGATACGCGAACGGGCATTGGCGGTTTCCTTGTGGTGCTTTTTCATTTTAGATCGTCTTCTAGCGGGTAACTAATGAAGCTTGCGAGGGAGGGGCTGTTGATGTAGGACGCATGTGAACTGATTGCAGACGTAACCGTCAGGCTTCTCTGGAAACTTTGTTGGGAGACTGCCATTGCCGTTATATGAAGAACACAGACGCGGTTCTTCTCGAATTTCCAACTCCCTCGGATGCGAATTGTTCGCAATCAAGTTCAAACGTCCCGCTGCCAGCACCTTGCCCAAATCCCCTGCATTAAATGCAGTTGGGTGAAAATTCTTCCAAGTCGTATTTCGCTAGAAGGTAAGGGTGGAGTCGACCTTCCTGAAGCGATACCCTTTGATTGGAAGAATACCACCGAACTGAAACTGGAATTCGAAAATTAATTCTTTCCGTATATCATAAGTTTTCTTTTTTTCATTTCTGTGTGATGCCAGGGTATCGTCATACGCCGGTCCGTGCGTGGACTACCACAGCTCGGTTAGGCACGTCATCCTACGCATTTCATTACTAGTAAAGCATCAGCAATCACCGCGCTCGCTATCCTTGGACCAGACCGATGGGGTTATGCACAAAAGCGGGTTACCTGACATTAGGACCTTTACTATCTGTCATAATATTGATCACAATATTAATCTATCGGGACCTGCATCATTACTCCAACTCGCGGCAGGTACCTGGTAATTCGGTTTTCCTGCATTTTACGAGAGCGCCTCCTGCTTCGGTACTAGTCTCAATCTGTGTTCCAGGGAACTCATTTGATATTTTGATACCTTATTGATCTTCATCCGTATGGTTTACTCGGTAACATGCGGCCTGACCGGCGCCGCCGCGCGAAAATAGGCGGAGTATAGTTCGTACCTGGAAAACGATTCCTTGAAGCTACATGCAGGACCAGTGGAGGCGCCAACCTGAAGAGTTCCCGGAGGAACTGATATTGTAAAATACCCGCGATTAAGGAACCCTTTTTTGTCAGCTCAGGACTTATTTATACTGTTCTTTGTAACGTGCCCAAAAGTGATATCTAACTCGTAATGAGGTTTTCTTCGGACCTTCCACAATTATTGTTTACGCATAAGTTCGATGGGGAGGGAGCTCCGCTAGCTCGGCTCGCCAAGCAGCTGCTTCAGTTATCAACTCGAGAAACAGGTCCACGAGCCAAATCTCTGGCCCCGATTAGTACGTCTTTATCCAGGGTAGTTTGTCATTTGATAGAGTGATCATGGGTCGCATTTTAATCTCTAATACGTAGATGGCATCATTACGGACGAAATTGTGGAATGATCGCCTTGAGAGATATATTGCGCTCCTTTTCATTCATGTGTCGTGGACTCGTGGTATCCAGCATAACGCTCACTCAGGGCGCTAAATTCCTTACCTAGCAAAGGCTCACGGTCGTAAAATTTGATCCCAAATGGAGCCCGGTCTAACTAAGAGAGGGCAGAAGTGAGATCGTATCTGAGAAGGCGTACCGGATAGTATGGGATCTCGACGTGAGATGCGAATCTCATTTGCGAGCAAGGTGCCAATAGCCGAGGAAACAGACACACAAGGTGAGGCATGAGGGAATTGATAACGATTATTAGGATATGCCTGCCTTGCCTTGTTGGATGTTTGCTCGAAATTTCTGGCCTTGGTAAGATGAACACATGAACTTGGAATGTTGTGTTGTATCGGATTCGATTGGTGCCGCGTAGCTTCGGAAGATCTACATCGTTGTCCTTTGGCCTTAGCGATGTGAATTCCTGCTGAATCACAAGATAGGGTCCAACACTGACCTGCTGTAATATTAGCGAGTGGCTGGAGCGCTAGACAGTGTTGGGGCAATAATTTTCCCTGAGGCACAAAAGCATGCACGTGGAAAGGCAACGCCAAGTTGGTAGCAAACGTTGATGAGTCAACGACTCCCGCGAGAACGGACCAGTACTCCCTGGCCTGGATAAGTGGGTAGGATTAGCTTCCGTTGAGGCATATTTTGCTTCCGCTAGCCATCACAACAGGCCAGGTTGTGGGCGTGTATGTACGCGTATACGCTGTGAAAGTTGTGCGCCCTGATCCGGAAACTTAAAGTCAGGGTCAGGTTTAATCGGTTACAATATACGTGACAAGTGTCACAAGTCCTGACTACTTTATCAAGAAATAATATAATTGATAATATAACAAAAGGTTCGTCAGGTTTATCCGGGATAAAGTTAGGGGGGAAGTCAATAAGTTATGTGACTCATGTGACATAAAGTAACGACTCCCCCAAGATATGCCACCCGGTTATTTGGCGCACTAAAACCTGTCTGGTCTCTGGTAAGCACAAGCTCAGCACAAACTAGGCCTTTCCCGCCGGGCCACTCCTCGTCCCTTCTCCTTTCTTTCTTCCCTTCGTCCTCCTCGCAGCCTTGCACGCACGCTCCGTCATACAGTGCGACCTCAAGAACGTTCGTAGTGTGCAAAGAGACGCGTCAATCCCGCAGAACGCGTCTGGTCACGAGATTGTCGATCAGCCGAAGTGAGGATCCTTCTCTGCCAATCCTTACTATCCAACGCGACTTACGCGGTCGGTGATCGTTGCGCTCCTTACGTGTGGCTCGCTCCCAGTTCATCGTTATCTGCCGATAAAGAGCCCGCAAGCAACTCTTATAAACCCGTGTAGTTAGGTGCTGTAAGCTATTTCAAATCACTTCCATGGCCTTCAAGTTCTGGCATCTTCAGCTCATCTCATTCCACTATTCAGACGAAATTCTACACCCTTGGTCATAGGACAGAGGTTCGCTGAAATTTGACCCATTTGCTGCTCCTACCTGTGAATCGACAGCCCGTTTTGTTATTTACGGGAAGAAGTGCCGAGTTTTCAATCAACTGGTATGCCTTGTAGCTTCTTTAATTCAATGGCCTCCAGCCAGTTACTCATGGCACGTTCACCCAGTAACGTAACGTGAGTTACGTTACCTCCCTGTCCCTTGTTATCAGCAGGCCTTCTTTCACTGATTGTCATGCTCTTCTGACTACTCTTGTGTATTCGCGCAATCTGCTTCATCTGACCGTCATGTTCTTTGGGTCTCCTGAGTTTAACTCCTCATTAGTCTAGCGCCCGCTCGAGCTTCATCGCTAATTCTATCATCTTCGTCCCCCAGATTCTAACGTCCTAAGCCGAATACGACATCGTCCCCCTCACTCTGCCCGACTCTCGTATATGCGGGTATCACCTTTATTGATTTGCAAACTGTGAAGGTCAGTCCATGTGTTTTGACGAAGCCTTCCATTACAGAATCGGTTGAGAACGTTCGTTTGTCCTCTTCCCTAGATTTTCGGCCTGCAAGGATCGGTGAAGAAACCCGCCCAATCAATTTAGTCGAGCTACCAGGTAAATGTTCGTTGAAGGTATAACAGTCTGATGCCCATGCTTCCCATTCCTCTCACCGGGTGCTTTAAGGAGCGAGTCATTGTACTGAGGCGTGATTCTCGTGTTTTCTCTGGATTCCGAATAGCCCGTTCTCCGGTCTGGACCTGCAATTCGTCAGCTGCCGATCATACAGCATCATCACCATCCCTTGCGGTCATCAAGCTCGTTGATCAACTCCACCGCTACCATCAACTCCAACTGAATTCCCGAGTTTTACCAATTCTCCATACTTGGCCAATTAGTGAGTCCGAGTTCATGACCACACCAGTCACGCTCCCTGGAACATCAGTTCTTGTTCAAATTTCCTGCTATTACACAGATCTGATTTTGTCGCGGGCGCAGCACAGCTTCCCCATTACAGACATAGCAAATTCCGAGATACCATTGAAGGGGTAGAGACATACATAAGGAGACGTAATCGAACCCTCTCAGGATGTATTCTTCTCATGCGCAAGACAAGGCTCCCAGGTCATCAACGGTCCCGTCGAGTATCCATTCGACCCTTCATTACAGTCTCACATCACAGACTGGCTCTAGATTGCTGTACGACGCTACCGGCAACTATCCTCCGATTCGTTCAGCGCCTTTATCAATCCCGAGAATTTCGTCCTCATCCCTAGCCACTGCCCTAGATCCTGCACCTGAGCCCGATTTTAACCGCAGGTCTGTGTCTTCATCAAGTTCGGTGGACCACACAGATGAGCGACTAAATTCAAGTGCTTTTGCATCCCTCGGTGCAGTCTCTAGGGCAGGAGGCATGGAGTACCAGACGAACATGCACCGACAAGTTCCCAATCCCCCCAACTCGCTACAACCCGAGTCTCATCTGTACCAGGACGACGACGGGCAAAGACGCTCACTCAACCGGTCACGCTTTTCGGCCATACAGGCGGATGCCTCATTGGCATCCACGTCTGACACATACGTCCCGTCACATCACGCGTTCGCCTACACGCAAGCTGGCGCACCGGGGTGGCCTACGACCTTTCCTTTTCCCGGGTACTCGAATGATCCTTCCCTTCCAGCAAACGCGCCTGCTAGCGCAAGCTCTGGCTTTCCGGTCTTCACTGATGATTATGCGTTCAACCCCGCGAGTGTCGGCGATATTTGTGGTCCCAGTCAGGGAGTGGAGTGGGCATACACGAGTGCGAATAGTCCGTTTGAAGCACAAGCTTCGGATGGGATTTATCCTGGCATTGGCTCGACCAGCCCGACAGCGAGTGGGAGTGTGTGGTTCGATTCTTCATTAGGTGCATCAGGTCGAATACAGTCGGGATCAAGCATGACTTTTCTCGACGATTCTGGGCAGCAATTTGAACCTCCTTCTGACACGGCCACCAATGCGAACTCTGGAGCGTCTAACTCAGGATCGAGCGCGTCTGAAAGTGCCAACGACTATCTTGGCCAGCAACGGATCCCTCGACAGAATGATTTTGGTGACGATGATGTTACGAGCATCCAGCAGCGACAAAACTATCCGGCTCGAACGGCCATCGAAAGGGTTAGTGCACTTTCTTCCACGAGAACTTTTATTTCATGCTCTATTTCTATTGCATGTTTCCCATGCTGAAACGTTGTTATGCAGGCACAAGAGTCTCTCGCGCACGCCGACTCGCATCCGGTTACTACCCCTTTGCTCCCAGCGTCTCACATTAGTCTTCCAGCGCAAATTGCTCTTCGAAGTCAACCTCTGATAGCAAGACCGCGACAGCTTCAAGGTCATGACGCATCGATGCCCCCACCACCACTTCCTGCTCGGGCGTGTGCACCGGTCTCTGACCAATCAAAACGTCCGTCTCACCATAGTATTTCTCGACGTCATTCGGTGGCAGTCCCTCCAAGCAATGAAATGAACCAGAGCCGCGATCTCTCTCCAACATCGCCATCGGCAAGTGCCAGCGTACGGCCATCCTCTGCCGCACCAGGGTCCTCGTCTTCGTCTACCTTTGGCAGCGACGAGATCACGACTCCTCCCCGATTGGCAACGCTCACACTTAATGATGCAGTGTGGACACTGGATCAGAAAGCTAAACGCAGCGCCTTGGTAGAGACCTTCCGAGTTATGCATGGTCGAGATCCACCGGACGAAATGCGTATTCTCCAAAGTAGTGCTATCGAACGAAGTGAGAAGAATGACGCCGCTCTGCTTGGATCTCCTCTTGAAGGAAAGGCACCTCGAAATGAGGAAAGCAACCCAGAACAGTCTGTGCAAAAGAACAAAAGCGAGGCTGCTGGTTTATTTCAACCCCCTCCAACGCGCTCGGACGAACTGACTGACGAAGAAGTGTTTGCCCAACCACTCGTGGATTGGACTATTGCGCGACCAGGATGCGAAATGAGCGCTTCGAGCATGCCAGGGCCGGGACTATCTCCTATTTCGCCAACTACAGATGAACTTGTTACTCCCAGTGGCATACGTCGAATACAGATGCCTTATCCTTACGCGGCACCAGCGGACCCATCCACAGTTAGTAAGGTATTGTCAGTAATACGGCACGATGGTCACCTCCCGACGCATGTCTCCGGGCTTGGAGGGACCTGTGTCGAAGCCTACGACGGTCGTTCATACTTGCCTGACGACTGTGAGCGAGGCGATCGCGATCATGTACCTTTACCGAGTGCGGGTGCTCGAAGCGGCGATCATCCGATGTTGGCGACCTTTTTACCCCACCCGCTCGCTAAACGAGGCCAAGCATGGCACGACTTAATAAATCCGACTCCAGTAGAGAAGAGCACCTACGGTGGACAGAAAGTTTCAGAAGAAGCCCAGGATGGCGAAAGCGAGGATAAGGAAGGGCGTACCGATGGGGACATTATTCGGAAGAATCTGGAGAAAATTGGTGTCAAGGAAGAGGAGCAAGGAGAAGGCTGGGGCTTCCCTGAGGGTGGCTCACACGGACCGAGCTTCAAGCACCATGGGAAAGACAAGGATGCGCCAAATACCAGGCAAAAACTGAAGTTGTCGACGGAAAAGAAGACACCTCCGAAGATGGCATGTCACTTTTGTCGCAACAGGAAGATTGCCTGTGGAATGAGCAAATGTGGTGACCCGGCGATATGCAAGTATGTTCTGTTCCCCGGCAACGTATTTGGTAGGGCTTTGCTCAACGTCCTTCCATTGCAATTGTAGTCAGTGCGAACGCCGCAATCTACGATGCATTTTCCCTACGATATCCCGTCGAGGGATGCGCACGAGAGGGCCACGCTCCGCACACACTGTCGACGGTATGGATGAAGTTGATAAAGATTCCGCTGGGCGTGAAGGAAGCTCAGAGCCTCCAGAAGTCCGCCAAGACTCTGAAGCAGAGCCGTGTGGCTCTGGCGGCTCAAAGAAGACCAGAAAAGGCAAGAAACCACCCGAGAGAGGCACCGAAGAGAAGGAAAGACCGAAAGGTAAGGGTCGAGGTAAAGGGAAGAGGAAATCGGGTGATTGCGAGGAGCGTCAAGATGGTCTACCCAGACAGATGGATGATGTGGTGGGGATGGGTGATGATGATCGTGATTCGGAGATGGATGTTGACGGAGTTCCGAGACGCGAAGACGACCCGCTGGCATCGCTCGCAGCTGAGATAAATTGGTCCCAACGCCGAAGAGATTCACCGGCCATTACACCGCCTATGCAATTCGATGCAGTCCCATCAATGGCATTTTCTACCGCGCCGTCTGCTTTGCCGACTTCATCCCTGTCCGATGCATTGCATTTTCATCAAACGACCTTTGAGAATTCCTTCCCGGCATCTGTCTCTGGCGATGCTTATTCACTGCATGTTAGTCCATCTCCTGGACCGTTCACCACGACACCGCTCCAACGCAGACATGTCGGCGGTGATGCAAGTGGACCTTGTCCATGATTATTCAAACCCTACATCATTCCGGTCTGGCTCCCCTTCATCTGTCATTTGGTTTATTTCAGCTATGCTTTTCTTTGTTATCGCGCTTTCGGTTGCTATCGTTAGTATTTGTCCCATTCGAATGGTTTTACTGGCTTAATCTGTTTTCTTTACGCCACGCTGTCCATGCCCTTGTATTCACACTTTGCTTTTCATCGAAGCTCTGTACTGATCATTATTCTGGTTTCTGGTGCGTTATCAACCTTGTCATGATGCTCGGACGGTGCTTCTGGACGCATCTTACCCAAGGAATCACTTGATGATAGAACACTTTATAATCATGTACGTTTTGGGTTTATTGTCAACCACATTGGGTTAGATAAATTTGCTGTTTCTTTATTCTCTAGGTTATATTATATTCTCATGTATTCCATTTTTCTCATCGGGCCAAGGAATTCATGCAACACGTTACCTGTCTTCATCACCCAGCTCTCAACCCAAGCCAGCTTCATTTCAATCTTCCTCCTGTGTCGGATCGAGTCGGAACCATCTGTAGATGTTGATGAGGAAATTTGCCATGAGTTTGACGCCTAATCTTCTCACCATAGCGGTGAACAGGGCTAGTCATCTTGGCGCGAAGTTGCTTCCGCGGTCCTACCCATGGCACAAAGTCACAGCAGAGCTTCGATTACGTTAATCAATACTTCCATCTAGAAGTATGAGGGGCCAGGTTCTCATCAAGGTCGCCTGGCCTCACCAAAGAGGTGTGATACCTACGGCCCGAAGTCAAGAGATGGAACATCGTATGACGGATTATCCAGAAAACCCCGCAGAAGTATTCTCCCGTACCAAGAACTCATTGGAAGTCGTCGTAAGTTCAAAAGGTCGGCCAAGGAAATCGCCTTGTAACGTGGCCGAGTTTCAGGTTCAGAAGCTGAAATTCTACCGGTAATGGCACGACGCGTGTGCGAGCCTCGTAAAGCCTTTCTTTTGTTTATCCGGCTCATTCACATTCTCGCTCGCCATAAGCGACTGCGCTTCTAAAGGTAGATTCCGAACAAGGTAAAATAAGACCCGCCCATCGGGTGTGTGAAACAATACCTGGTATAAGGCAAGTCACTGGCACAGGAAGTCACAGTTTTCAGCCTCTGATTAAGGGTTGCTAGTATTATCAGTCCGTGCAAAGACCTGAAAGCGAAAAGAAGTGTGACAGAAAGCCTCTGTCTATCCGATCGTCTCGGACATTCCGATGAATCGCGGGGTCTACGATGCGACGAACGGCCCGTGCATATCTCTTCCGTCTTACTCGGAATTTGTGGCTGATAGAGGATTGGTCAAATTGCTAACCCTAAACGAGAACAAAACGACTGGAGCGTTTGATGTTCCGATTTGCTCTATCGGGAAAAAAGGTGCTATATCTCACTCTGGATGATATTTTCAGTTTTTTCGGTGCAAGTACATACCTATCGACCATTCCTTCCAATCCAAGAATGGTACACCGTATACCTTGATGAAAGACTTGGCGTCAATTTGCTTCCTATCCCCCTGGTGACACGAGTCCTGCCATTTCGCGCATGTTGTGTCAAGGCGGATAAGGCACAAATCAGATCATGCATGAGATGATGGACTTCGATATGAGGAAAGCAATTCTGTAAATTCAAGAAGGAGATCGGCCCAGTTACTGCCCGAGATGAAGGTACAACAAACAATGCGGTTTCAAAAGCGATTCTTCGGACGATTCCAGGCCCTTGGAAAGTCATGTACCTCGTCCTAGAGTATCTTGACCTCCATGGGAATGGTAGTGACATCGAAAGATTGAGCCCAGTCGAGTGTAATGTTCGAAGGCAAATTGAAGGAACCCCCCCTAGTCATTCATCAGATCTTTGCGGGATCTGCCTCCGCACGGTTTTCTCCGGAGCTCTCTACGAGCCAGGTGAGGTGAGGGTAGTCTGCGGCGGCGATGTCCATATCTCCGCGTGTAAAACACATTGGGGGAACCGCGTAAAGTGTTTGATACTGTGGGGGATTTGCGAAACTGAAATTATTAAGTGCTGCATTTGCTCGTCATGTTCCCCTCATCGAGTCAGGTGGTCCAGACCAGTCAAGCAGCTGGAATGAACCCCTGCCGATATTGCTTCTTAGAGAATATCCTAAAATCAGATGAAAACTTTTCCATTAGTTTTGAAGAAAGAACGGCCATTCTCCCAAGACGTGTGTCTCCGGCACGTTAATGCTCGCCTGAAGGCCGTCTTGGGTCCATCGTCTTTTGTTGTGTTTGACCACAACTCTGCGATCTGGCATCGGTGGCTACTAGTCTCACCACGCGTCGGTGTGACTCGCAACGCGGCGTCACAATCTCACGTGGAGTGACAGAGAAGTTGACGGTCCAAACCAAGCTAAAAATATCTCTGGCGGGTGGAGGCGATTCCCCAGTTTGACAACAAGCAACATGGTTGTCCGCAAAGTTCACCAGGAGGCTTTAATATGCGCAAGCTACCGCAGAGATCCTACGTGCCATGTCCCTCCTCGAGCCATGGGGTGACCGCATGGAGTCGTGAACCCTTAGCAGCAGAATAACGACAACGCCCCGGGATCGCGATAATCGCCACGAGGCCGCGTATACTTCGGATGAGTAGCCATAGAACGTAGGAGTTAGGTCGAATCGAATCAGTCCCATAGAGAACTTATGTGAGTAACCCAAACGTTCTCGGACGATCATGTCCACCTAGCATGTTTTGCCAGCGCTTTTAGCATCTGATGAGAGTACTAGACATACCCAAGAGGTTCTTTGAGCTGGAGAATAGGCTTAGACCAGATCAAGCACAGAAACAGCTCGTCCATGATGGCTGTTCTCTATATGTACAGACGTCACAGGTCGCTTCTTGGATTTAATAGCGACGGTACGTGTACCTCATTCACATCTGTGAAGTATAACCATGCCTAAACCGCACTATCCCTCCATATATTACCTGGAAGACGTTTGTAGGAAGAAGTATGTTTTCCTCCTTGTCCCCACAACGGATGATTGAAGCGAGTGCAAGTCGTTCGCTATGATCGTATGCAGAGGTTTTCACAGTAAGATGCATCCGGCTTCGGCGAGCTCGTACTAACATTCAGACAGAGCGTATACACTATCCGCATCCGAAAAGAGGGGGTTCGAACTACAGGAAGCTCAGCCCCACCATGAGAAAATCGTTCCGTAAACTGCGGCGCGTTTTGGATGAAATAGTCGATGGGGAGATACGCCGCCCCGTAACGAATGATGGTGGGCCTTATTGCCGTCCATGCTGAGACAGTGATTGTAACGACTTTTGCAGATAAGCCAGAAGCCGACTGGGAAGAATTCGGTTTCGACATGGATGCTGGTACGTGGGCACAGTACCTTTCATATCATCGTCTGTTCAATGCTACCAGAATTGCAGGCTCTGAGTGGCAATACCAGAGGTTAGTTCTTTAGCACCTAATCTGAACTTCTTAGCATAGGCCATGATTAACGCATCTCTAAGGGGTGACTTTTCATAGACCTCAAGCTGTCAAAGCTCGTGGAGTCAGAGGGAGCAGCGTGACGCGGGTTGGTGGCGAGTCCAATTGCCTCTATCATTTCAACGAGTACGTCTGTTTTGTGTTCTGGAAATCACTTTAATGACAAGAAAAAGTCTATGCGAACGCCATGGCCAGTTGGTAAGCGGCTTACCCTTCGGATATTGCGGAAAAGCTGAATTATAACTTGCAATAGATGGATCAAATCCAGAGCTCGCTAAATACTCTAGGAGGCCGAGGACGCACGGCAAGAGCCTTGGGGACAATGCATCTGGCTGTCACTCAGATAGGGTGCGGTATCTTACGATTTGCGAAGGGCTAAGAATACCTATATTTCACTTGCAGAAAATCATTTGACGTCGACAGGGAGAAGACTGTTTACCTGAGTAAGTTTGGATACTCTAAACCAATTTCAAATTGAAGTCCGAATGATTAAATTTCTTTTAGATATTCAGCATAGCTTGAAAGCGCTCGATGACTATAAGGAGGCTGTCTCAGAAGCGAGGGAAGCTTTCAAGGAGCTCGGAATCTTCAACAACAACCTTCTCGATGCACTCGAAGTGTTAATAGCCCAGCTAGGGGTACGGATTATCTCATGTTGTCATTCGCAAAGTTTTCATTGATGGTTTAGGTTACTGCAGCGAAGCTTGAGGCTGAATACGGTATCTTTTCTGTCCGGTTATTCACAATGGTCTTGAGTTCATGTTGCATTACGAAGGGGCATTTCATGTTTACCACATGGACAAGTACTTAGAGTCCGTATTTGAGCCGCTGATAACGGACTTGGACACCTTCCTCGCCAAATTTGCGAATGTCGCCGAGAAGGGCAAGTCCGTTCTCTCCATAGCAATGTCAAAACAAGTGCTGACCGTCGAGAAGAAATCATGGCCATCCGGCGCACGCAGGACTTCACGAGCCAACGATATTTGAATTTAACTACTATTGCCACCTTTCTGTCCAATGTGACGGCATCGACTTTGCAGATTACTGCCGACGACACTAGCGCTCTGGCATCTGTGACAAACACATCATGGCTCATCTCACTGACTTTGAGCACCGCGTCGGCAATCAACAGTCTCTTCGTGATGACGTGGCGCCAATCTTCCGTGTAAGTGCGTGGGCGTTTGCTGCAGAGTTTCACATTGAATAGCATTGCAGGCGCCGGCCAGAGTTAGTGCTACCATCTCTGCTCAATTTATGGTTCCAGAACGGTCCAATGTACACGCTCATAGCAGCAGTAATAACATTTTCAGTTGGGCTTGCTCTTCTCGCGTCTCACGTCGCCGATCGGCAGGTGGGCATACTTTACACAGTCTTCTCGTTGACGAAGAGCTGACGACTCCAGATTAGAGGGCGCTATTCTCATCTGCTGTTCCAACGGCATTTACCGGCCTTTATTTATGTGCCATCTTTCTTTTCTTCGTGTGGTTCACTCGCGAGCAGCGGAAAGCGAAGACCACGGAAGTTTGGAGCTCAGCAATGGAGCGTTGGCTTCTTTCGCTCAGCAAGACTTGGAGAAAGCACGTCAGCATAATCAAGTACAGCCTTCGTCGTTGGAAATGGAAAGTATTCTGGCAGTGGATAGATTATAAGGCGTCATTCCAAGGCAGTCGTACTAACCTCTGGAGTCACTCGCCCGTTGCGACCCTGGACTCGGATCAGGGAAACACTAGTGATATTGAAACAGGTGAATCTCTCGATGCCTGATCGGATAGTCACTGATAACATTATTGTTCATCGTGGAGGTCAAACCGACAATTTCTCCGAGGAAATAGCTTCGATGCGATCGAGCCTTGATGGACCTTCTCTGTCTATCCGCGATCGGGAGAATAGTGGACATTCTGTATCACAAGGTACTGGTCTACAAAGTGCCCCGGCTTTAATTAAGAGACACCGAGAGCTCGCCGTAAGTGACTCGAGATCAAATCTTACAGGCCGCTTGAAAATAGAGGTGCGACAGTTCCAGCCCGCGCTGACACTGAAACTACCTTTGACCTAATTTTTGGACGGAAAGTACAAGCCGTTTGAGACTTCTCTACAGTTTTCACCTCATGGCCGGTTCCTTGCTTGTGCTTTGTGAGTCTTGCTTTTATTATTTGTTATGTCTCCTGACCGCCCTACAGTAATGACACGGTAGCGATCTATGACGTGGTATGTGTGACCAGTCTTCTTGATTCCTGTCTCCTGATTCCCAAAAAGGAGGATTCCTTCTCAGTTATTTTTTCAATAAGAATCCCAGACGGGGAACAAGCGAAGCAGATTTCATGGTGAGCACAAATTCGCAATCGGAAGGCTATTTTTTATTCCGTCTGTTCTCAGGAAGCCTGGTGCGTTCCGTGATTCCAGGCCATCGGACTCTGGGGAAGCGATGGGAGAATTACTCGTGGTCGCACCGGGATTGGTATCGGTTTGGAACATCCGGTACTCGGAAGTAGTTCCTCATAATTGGGCTGGACAATCAAACTCTAGGACTATCCGGAGTATTCAAGCGGATTTAGTAGGACAGCTGAGAGAAACAGTTGCATATGTTCAATGGACTGACGAAGAGAACTCTGGGGTTCAGGGTACGCGAATACCATGACACTGCCTTCACTCAAGAGCCTCACAATCTGATAGGTCTTATCTGTGCGACCGATACGACCGTCAGGTTATTTGTGAGTACATTGCGCTAGCTAGATGACTGTGTCCTCATGGTTCCATCGCTGGCAGAATGAGGAATTTCAGGTATTCCTAGTGCATCATCAGATTCACCCGTGCACTAATATAAAACGTTAGGAACAACGGTCTATCGATCTTTCGGACAAAGGCGACATAGATAGAGTGATCGCCGCGGCGTTCTACAGGAACAAGTACTTGATTTGCCTCGCAGATGTTCCAGACGCTGCCGCTCGATACAATTGGTTATTTGGCAAGTTGATTTCTATACACTGGACATCCCTGTTCACTAACTCGATTGTGAAAGTGGTCAACTTGGCAGATAATTCGATTAAGAGGCATGGCTTCAACGTCCGATTACTTGTCTGTTGTAACTAATGACCGTGATAAAGCGCGCGACGGACGTATCGTGGACATACCTCAATAACCGTGTCTTCAGCAACAGATAAGGTCCTGCTTCACGGGAGTGACGTAAGTTGACTCGGCTGATATGACAAAACGTCCCACTAACGGAGCCAAGCGCGGAGTATGGCTAATCGACCTGAGAGATTTCGACACGAGTCGAATCAACGCCAGAGACAGTCCTGTTCTCTGGGGTCAAACGCTTGGGCTACATGCTCCGGAAGAAGCGGTCACCTTCCACGGACACGGCGACAAAATGATAATCAGTTACTCCGCAGGTGTGTAACGATTCTAACTCCCGGTATTCGATAATAACAAAAATTACATGTATGTCCACATTACATTACAGGCGAAGTTGTAGCGCTATACTACAAGCGCGACGACAAGTACCTATCAGCGCTGCACAAATTCACAACGACGACCGTAGAGGCGACCCCGGCGAACCCCGTGAGCTTCGCCGTTAACCCAGCACTCGACGCCGAGCCGTACATGTTCGCGTTCCGCGGTGAAGACGGGACTATCACGATCTGGTCCGTCCAATCTAATAAACGGCTGCTTAGGTGTCCGTCTGCGAAGTCGATGGTTGTGCATGATGATAGACGAGGTGTGGATGATGACTTGGAGGAGGAGTCGACGACTTCGGTGGGGAGGTTCGTGACGCTGGACACTCCGGCAGATCGACGTGATTGAGACTATGTACGTCCCCTTCGATCGAGTCTGGCGCGTCTGCGGCGGCCTCGTGCAAATTATATCCATCTCACTTCACCATATCTATGTACTTACCTTACACTCATCCCTCTTTATGTATTGTATTCCGATGATTAGCTGTCACGTTTATCTTCATCCCATTGTACACTATGCAAACCATTACGGTGATCTGATCCAAGACTGCGACGATCCAGATCAACACTGGCCTTACTTACCTGAACTCCCTCAGACAAGGTCAGAAGCGAGAACGTGACTTCATCGATAGACATTGATTCCGTCGCTTTCACCTCACCTCACCTCTTAGTCGTACCCCGCACATCCTCCACGTCCAGTCTGTCAACTCCGAAACTTTCAAAACATATTTGGTCCGAAATGCTATGAACCAGTATATTGAACCGAAGTCACGCACATTTATACAGGGAAATCGAATCAGAGAGAATTTTTGCGCTAATAGTAATACAGTGGACACAAACGGGCCATCATGGTACATGAAAGGAAGAACCAATGTTGAATCGGACAAGTACCCAGGTAAACAGACTTAGAAATACAAAGACCGAATAATACAGAGCCGATCGTTAAACCTGAGCCCATCCACCCGCTCACCATCCTTCTACCTTCTCGTTCTCGCCCCACTTCCTTCGGCCATTATCAGCGGTGTTGAAGGGTCCAACGGCCTCTCCTCAACCCTCCCTTCCAACAAAGTCATCAACTGATCAAACCTCGGCGTCAAGCTCTCTCTTATCCACGCACTCCTCCGACCCCACATACTCACTGCGCTTCCCTCCGAACCCAGCGTACTAATAGAATCAACCGAACGTCTTGACAATTGAGACTGTCTCCCCGGAGAATGCTTGGGATGGCGATATTGCGGTAGTGATGGTGAAGTGAGAGATGGGGATAGGAAGGACAAGACAGCTGATGATTTAAAGCGAGGCGTTGGTGCACAGCGCGCGATATACGCAGCGGAAGTCATAGCCTTAGAACTTGATGTAGGGGCGGAGGCACAGATAGCTTTCGAGGATACTGTAGGGAGCAAGGGCACCTTAGAGACGTTAAACTGTTGCCTCGAAGCCGAGTTTGAATGACTGAGAGCCGAGCGAGTAGTTGCTGTAGGCTGGATACTAGAGGACTGCGAAAGAGACGCAGACGAGGAAGCTTCACTACAAGGGAAAGCCACATACAATTGCGTGGAAGTGCTCGGCACAGAGAACGAAGGAAGACTAGATATCGCTGCCTGAGATCCGGCAGACAGCAGAGCAGATTCTTTATGACAGTCAAGTCCTTCTTTTCGTTGATTTAAGTCTGTCCGTGTTTGCGCTTTCGAAGAGCCAACTTCGACATTCTTCGTCTTAGACACAGAGAGAGGAGCAGGATCACCAGAAGAAGTTACAGTTCCTACGCCAGTACCATTCGAGATATCACCCGCGTTTTGAGTTTTCACCTTAACCGAAGTACTACGTAGCCGGAGATCCCGAACATGCGTACCCACCTTTCCTTGCACAGCATTCTGCTGCGCTCCCATTTCCGGAACGCGCAGGCTTCTCCTACGCATCCTTCCTGAGTTTACATTCATATCACGATCGCTCAATGGCACGAGTGCTCTCGGAGCCGAGTCTCCCCCTGTCCCACCTTTGTTCATCATTGATATGCTGATTTGCGCATTCTCGATATCGGTCCGTCTTTTCCTAACGGAGCTCGCCGGCATGAGGCCTTCTTGTGCAGAATGGGAGTTGACGTCGACATGAGTGAGTCGCAGTTCCGATGGTGTTGCTTTCAAGTTCCCCACCCATGCCTCATACGCACCCGTATCCATGCGCTCCGTATCCTTGCGGGTCACTCGAGAGTGCCTCTTGTTCCTCTCCTTCGATATACTGTCCTTCTTCCCCATACTGCTTTTCACTAAACTCGACCTCCTGCGTGACCCGTTTGAGATAACTTCGCGCGACTCGTCAGTCTCCTCGGACTCGACGCTCTCCTCTAGATACGCAATCAAGTTATCAAAGCTCTCGGAACCTAGCGAACGCATGTCATGCAATTCGCTCTTCGTCCTCTGGTCTAATGTCCCTAGACCAAGTGCCTGTCGCTTCGAAGAATTAGGGCGCTTGGAAGACTCTGATCGAGAACGGCTCGGCGGGGCGCTATGTTCCATCAGAATCGCTTCCTTCTCAGATTCGTCACCAAGTGGTGGCTGAGAGCGAGACACTGGACCATTCCTTGAAGTTGGCTCGGAGTTGGCGTTAGTAGCCGGACATGGGGTAGCGCTATCGACATCCTTCAAAGTGGCTTTAGTAAATTTCGTTCCAATTATTTGGTCACCAACACGTGTTGGGTGGCGCGAGATCCGCTTGCTCTTAGAAGCCGATTTGCTGTCGTCTGGCAGATCCTTCACCTCTCTGCAGGAGCATTTCATAGACCTCTTCCGCTGCTCCGAGTCGCCTAATGGATTGGGGGCGGGTATACCAGAAACTGTACTACTCCTGTACGCGAGCCGAACGTCCTCGTCACTCAAAGTTGGAGAAGCCAACGAATTGGGACTAAGACTCGTAAAACTATCTCCGCCGAGATTTAACGTGGTAATGCCAAGTCCCGAGGCTGGCCGCCCACTGTGGCTTGACGTGCTTCTGCTTCTTTGCAGCCCTGATCCATTTTCTGTGGTTTTCATCCTGTTGCCAGATGCCGAGTGCTTCGCGGATCGTGTTATCAGCCGAGTCCGAGTTCTCGACCGCGACTCTGAACGTTGGACAGTTGATACATCCTGTGCCAGGTGCACCTCTATACGTGGCACGCTAATAGTCCGCTCTAACGGCGCGGCAATACCACTTTGTTTAGAACACGATTGCTCTTGAGTAAGTTTAGGTGCGGAGCCGTTGTAATTCGGCTCAGGGCGAATCGAAATGAACCGGGAATGCCGAGCGCACGCTGGTGGGCGATATATTTGGTGGGCACTCGTAGGGAGAGGAGGAATCACTGGCATGTTTGTTCCGGCCTTTGGATTTCCATGGGTAGACCGGCTGGCCGTCGCATCCTGTCGGGAATGTGGTAGAACTGAATTCACATTTGCTGCGAATGTTGATGAAACGCCGAATGCGTGCGGTCCATACGACCAACCACCTCCGCCATATACTCTCCGCCTTCCAGGTTCTCTTTCCTGCATGATCGTCTCCGCATCCAAAATTGGACCACGTCCGCTCGCAAGTCCATTGCTGATGCCAATATAATTAGATGAGACGTGGGCTAGACTAGGTAAAGCCGGCTTCCACGTTGGGCTTGGTGGACTGAAATCCAGAGCGCCTGGGGATGCATTTCTTTTGACAGTTTCGGTACTGAAGCTCCCAGATTCGGCATGACGAGAATATGCCGCCTCTCCGCCCTTCTCTATTTCACCTGGGGTATTGATTTCTCTCCTTTGAGACTTCTTCCGTCTTCGGCATCGTGCAAAACAATATAGGCTGACTGCGAAGAATGAGAGGATAGCCAGGGATCCGGCTGTTAGAAGCGCGAAGATGGTTGGAGATAGCTGCGGAGGTTGTCCAGAGGTGTGGGAAAGAGTTGCGTTGACACTCAGTAACAAAGGGGCCGTTCTGGAGTAGACATTGGATTTCAGAAGTACTGGTGTTGGTTGGGAGTTGAGCGCCGATAGATTGGAAGCATCTTCGGCGAATGATAGGCCCGCGTGTGGTAGAACAAGGGTATTCTGTGATCCAATGGGATTGAGAGCTAAGTTTTTACGTGAGAAACAGGGGACGAAAACCCACTTGATCCAACGTAGGAGTCAGAAGTCCTTCGAAAAATGTAACCGCGTAGTCCATGAGGGGAGTCCGGACTAGCTGAATAAGACTAAGAGGACTGTTTAAATGAACATCTCGAAGAGTAACCAGCCGAAGAGTGCCGAAGACGAGTGGCAACACAAGAAACGCCGACGTGAACAAGCCGAGGAGAACAGGCAAGAATAACCTCAAGGAATGGCAGTTCATTTCGTGTAACCAGCTGAGAGTCTCAATTGTTGATGAGAGTAAGGTCGCAGGCAAGTGGCATTCGAGTGGCAGAATTGTATGTTCAATACGTGACTGTGACGGAAGCGCGTTGCCCGCGTCATAATCACATGACCTTTCCGCGAATCTTAATCTTCGTCAAAGCAGATGAGAGAAGAGGAAGTCATTGGCCAGCGACGAGAGATGGAATAGCTCATGGGAGACAAGGAGGGGGCTTGTGAAGGAAATCATCTAGCCTAGAAAAATGAAAGACGTTATTGTTATTATGCGATTGGTAGGATAAGGATACGACGTTGACCAGAGGATGCGATGGGATCGGGGATGTCTTTTGGTTGACGAGATCCAAATTAGATCAGGAAGTGATAAAATAATAATGTTGTGTTTTATAGTTGTGAGTAAAATATGTTTATATACGCGGAATCAAAGAAAGGGGAATTGATGACATAATAAGACGGGATTGATACCCAAAAAGGGGAATAGATGGAAGTGATGTTGACCCTCTCTCCCTCAGCGAATCGGTTCAAGTGTTTTGTGTTGGGCCAATCATGGAGGGACATCGCAACGTCGTCGATCAGCTGTTCACGGCTTATCACCTCCACCAACTAAACCGTGCGTACTTCCCTCTCTTTCTTCTCGACATCCATCTCACAAACAACAAGAATACAACCAAGATCACTCACCTTCCCCTCAACAACAACACCATCCTCAACAACCTCAACAGCATCAACATGCACAACACTCTTCCCTCGGTGACATTCACTTGACACAGATTCACCATACTCAGCATGATATTTACGCCCAGCAACGGGCACAGGGTCAACAGCACCCGGCTCATCACCAGGTCTATCACGCTCATCCCCATCTCGCGCATCAACATACGCAGAACATCCATCGGCCGCCTTCTCGCACTATCTCTCCTCAGGCAAGCGACCGTGATGTACGAACACCCATCGGGGAAGACGACTACCTCATCGCCCGTCATCCCCATGCGCATGGACATCAGCATCAGCCGGGGCACTCGCACCTCCACCATGAACTGGACGTCGAAATGAGCGACAGTACAACACACCAATCCCAACCTGGTCCATCTACTGGTGGGCTTACAGAGACCCCTGTGACCTCAGGGACCGTGATCACCTCAACCTCTGATCAACCGCTCGATGAAGAGCCTCTGTATGTCAACGCAAAACAGTACTATCGCATTTTGAAGCGCCGTGTCGCTCGTGCCCGTTTGGAAGAGCTGCACAGGCTTTCTAGGCAACGAAAGGTCAGTATTCATCTTGAGATTCTCTTTCTTCTTGTGTTTGTTTTTCCCGTCTACTTTACCGGCTTTTGTGGTACACAGGGGGGTGGGTTGGTATGTGCAGCGGAACACTCGCACGCCCCCTTTCCTTGTCGGGTGTACGAGTCACCGTTGGCGAGTGCTTCTCCCGCGCGTATGTTTTCCCACTGCCACCCCTCCTTACGTTTGCTCCTTTTGTGAGGCCTGCTCGCATTCTCCTCTTCCTATGCGCGTGAAATGGCGATCAGACCGCATCTGGAATTTTGTCTCAGTCTCAGTCGTGCTGCTTACAACCACGGTCTGGATCTTTTATTCGCCATATATATTCAACAATTCGGTCGAGTTTCCACAGCTTCATGGCATTCTTCCCGGGTCCTGTTCTGCCTTTTTCCCTAGGTTGCTAGGCAGGGATTATGGCATGCCTCATTCCTGTGAAAGAGCCTGGTTTACGAAGCCCCTCTCATGTGTTCATGATTTGCATTTGTTTCCTCTTCCCGAATAGTTACATAAATTTTTGACGGAACATTAACGTACTGAGTTATTCTTCCACTATAGCCATACCTCCATGAGTCGCGACACAAACACGCGATGCGTCGTCCTCGCGGACCTGGCGGACGATTCCTGACAGCTGAAGAGATTGCAGCAAAGAAGATCGCTGAGGCTCTCCAAGGCTCTCCGTCCAAGGGGGCCAAGGACGGGCATGATGATGTTGACCATGATATCCATGATGTAGATGTGGAAGACGATGTCGACGGTGAAGGCAGTCCAGAAACTGAGGGAAAGAGAACCCGAGACCAGAGTCAAGCGCAGAGCCAAAATCAAAGTCACGCGCCTAGTCAAGAGAGGTCGGAGTCAATGGTCGACCCCCGCTTGTTGTCGCTGTCGATCCCCTCCGGACCGGGTGCTGGTGGAGAGGACAAGCAGCCGGCGAGTGCATCTCCTGTCTCGCCATTCGCACCTCCGCATATACAGCATCAGCATCAGCACCAACATCCGCTTCATCAGCACCAGCACCACCAAGCGGGTATGTACATGCGCCAGCAGCAACAGAGCCAGAACCAGAGCCAAGGACAGATGCTGCACCCCGGCTACGGTGTGCATCGTCAACATTCGAGTACCCATTCGCCGATATCAGCGACTACTGGAGACACAAGCGCCACCAGCACAGGCGCAAGCGGAGGGAGTGTGACGTTGCATACGCCTTACACTCCCTCAACGGGACAAAATTCATCTCCGACGTCGTACTTCTCAACACCGCACAACTCAACTGGAGGAGGGGACTCTACCAACCAATCGGCGACGACTACAAACAGTACGCCGCAAGCGCCACCTCAAGCTCCGACGCATCTCCACCACGTCCCCCATCCACACGCGCATCACAGCCGCATCCATCCCCGACACACGCACATCCACGGGCAACCCCACCCAAGCGAATCCGGCGGACTCTACAGCCCATTCGACCTCCCCGTAGCCGTCGACCTGGACCTCCTCTCCTTCGGCCTCAACATCAGCGGGGGAATGACAAACGGGATCAACGCCTCCTCCAACAACATCTCAAACGGCCTCAGTGGAACCGCCGGGGAACTCCTCGTCGTCCAACGGCGGCATGGACTTTCTGGACGTCGGGTTGGGAGGGGGAATCACACCTGGTGCTATTCGTGTTGCGGGATCGGGGTTGACTGCGAGCGACCAGGCGGATTTGCAGAGACGGACTGAGGAGATTTTGGCGTTTAGTGCGAGGACGAATATGGCTGGTGCGGGGAGTGGGGAGAGTGCTAGGAGGTAGGGGTAGTTTGATTGTACGCGGTCGTGCAAAAGTAGGGTCTGGAATTGGAACTGCATCTGGAATTGGAAGAGAGGGGGGAAGCGAGAGGTGGAGGATTGGTATAGGACGGATATTGGATATTGGATAGGATTATGGGCATCGTTACTACTTACGGGGTTTCTACTACCATAAACTTATCTGGGAAAACTTCAGCTGGATTGGGTGTCGGGAACAACACTACTCTTTTTTCGGTCTCCATCTATAAACTTCTTTTTCCACATTTGACTAGTACTTTCTGCGTTTTTCCTTCTCGGTCTCGATAATATGAATGTGAGAATTTGGGGTGGTGGTAATATTATGTTGTGATCTGGTGTCATCTTCAAAATTTTGAAAAAGACCGGATTCGGGTTATTACATTAATTATACAGTACAGATAAAACGACTCTTCCAATCCCCCCTTTCCTTTCCCTGCCTTACATCTTTCCCTCGAAGAACACAAATAACTTAAACTTTTTCATTCTTTCATTCTCAACACAACCAAGTCTACCGTACATACAGTTCCTCTCAATCTTAATCTTAATCTTAAAAGAGCTACTTTTATTTTCACAGAAACATTATGTAAATTCAAATTCCACTCCGAGTGCATATGCAAATCAATACTGAAAAAAATGCAACGTAAAATAAACCAAAACAAATGTAAATAAGTGCGACACGTCTCGTATTTACATCACGTGGATTCTTCGGTACATCGGCAATAAGACGGACGGATTCTATGTTTTTTTTTCCTTGTTCGAGTCTCTTGCTAGTGCTAGCGTTTACAGCCGAGTTCTTTTATTGCGAACCCTATAAAAGACATGATACATGCTCGAAAAAAAGGTTGAACCAGTAAAGACGATCCGACGTTGAACACCAGGTTCCTATTCCTATTCTTATCATGCATGCCAAACCCTCGCAATCAACTCGCACAGACCTACAGCACAAATCAGAAGGAAAAACAAAGCGTTAGCATGCAGTCGTCGAAATGAGGGAAATGAAGAAGCGAGTAAACGCGCACCGATATCGTTCGTGTTGAACGCAAACACGCCATACACTGCTCCAGCTGTCAGTCCGCGGACTGCCCACTTGACGACAGGTCCGAGGATGGGGAACTTCCGCGGGTGGACATAGTCGATAACGATTGAGTCGAACTGAATGAGATAAGATCGGGAAAGTAGAGTCAGTGCGGTTGTATCCCAGTCAATTAGTCGTGAAGGGTAACGGATGTAGAATGGTTGGTAAAGTGGTTGACTGCGATGTGCATGGGTTCACAATGGTTGATAGAGCGAAAGGAGAAAACACAACGGGGAGTTCAATTTGTTGTGTGGTCCCTCCACCCCCAAAGTAGCTGATTGGAAGTCTTTCGTTGCGCAGTACCGTTGCAAGGTGACGAAACGACCACACCACGAATCATGCACCCATACACACAAAGGACACTGAAACACCCAAAAGACTAGGAACCGAAGTACGGTTCAGAGCAACGCACATCCGCAGCACACAACCACACAACCATCTCAGTCAGAATCACAAATATCGTTGCCCAACGAACAACTACTCCCAAGCTCAAAAGAAGAAACAAAGAAACAAAGAAAAAGTACTCACGCCGATATGACTGTGTATAACCAACGAAACACCAAGCAGGGCGTCAATAAGCGGGTACTGGCTCCCCGTCGTCACGAACGCGGCAGCAGTGATCGGCACGAGTGCGCCAGAGAGGAGACGCTCGAATGCCCAGTGGTACGAGCCGTGTGTTTTGGAAGGGGGTGGGAAGGGCGTCGGGTCGTTTGCTGTTCCTCTGATTATGGCTGGAAAGGAATAAAATACGAAAACAAATTAGATTGTGTTAGCTCGAAGTCGAAGATAATGTATAAACGAAAGGTGAGAATACGCACGTCCACCCGGAACATAACTGTAAGACGCCGGTGAATGAGAAGCTTCAGAACCCGCTGAGCGAGCTACGCGTAAAACACCCAATCAGCGGAACCGTTCGAGATACGATACGATACGAGTCGGTGGCAGACACACCTTGCATATGAGCAACGAGCGACCGCGCAACAGGACGACGCAACGCCGGCGTGGCGCGTAAAAGCGTAGACACAGGCAACGACATCAGGTCGAACTCTTTCTTTCTTTCCTTCTTTCTTTCTATCTCCTTCGCCTCTCAAGCACGATCTTTTCGTTGTTACCGTTGTCGACTACGACGAGGAAGAGGAAGAAGGCCAGAGGACGTGCTCAAAGTCAACAACAATTCGAATTCGATGAGGTACAGCGTCATGGGTTGCTCATTCCGACCGTCCCCGATACCAAATCTGGTAAACCATTCCGGGGCATCCAATGATAAGCGCGGATTTTGTAACCCTTGCTTTCACGTAAGCGGCTTGATGAAATACCTCTCCGACTCGGTTTGGTTTGGTGAGCAGCAAATAGCTGGAGGACTGTATAAATCACGCCCTAGACGCGAACGGATGTCTGAATGTTTGGAGTTGGTCCCCTAAATCCGAGACCTCTGCTAAATAATTGTACCAGGAATACCAGGAAATCTTGGACTTTTGGAAGACAGAACATTGAAGCAGCAAATTTTTCAGGATGCCGCTCGACGAATCAGAGAGGGCAACGAAAGAAGAGGAGAGACGTTGGAATAGGGTGAGTTCCATGCATGAACTTCGTCACAGGGGGATGATTAGATTCTGCTTTAGCTTGCAATGACTATGGAGCAATTCCACAATCATTTCAAGACTGAATGTACGTTTGGCATCATACAGGACGTGCCCGGTCGGTATAATAACCCTGAAGTTCTTCTCCGCGAATAGTTGAACGGCTGTATGAGGTAAGACCACCCCCTGCAACTACTCGATGCAACGCGCTAAAATGAAATCCGAAAGCTCGCAGATGGATCCTTCACCAATCAGGGCATGTCGTTACATATGTACTTGAGAGCAGCCGATGCCCTCAAGAAGCGTACGCATCTTCATCCTCTCTGCGAATACTACCTGGAGGCTCTGATGAATAATCTTCCCTGTTAGATCTTGAAGCACATCACACTATCGAAGAGGTCTGTAAAAGCACTCTACACTAAAGGAACGCGGAGCTGACTGGTACTTGGTAATGTGAATGTCTAGCGATTCATATTCCCCGAACTCGCAAAGAAGATGCCATCTTTCGCTGAGAACGAACAGCATCGAACGTCTCATGAAGGAATTCACGACGGTAAGCCCTTCCCCCTCCCCTCCCCTTCTCCATAGTAGTTCTAAATCATTACGAAACAAACTCAAATTGCAACTGGATGTTTTTCCACTACGACTCGGAAATACATGTATATGTATAGGCTTAGTGAGATTAAGCGCACTCATACGCGAGTTCCGAGAAGACCCATCAACGTATTCTCCGCAGCGCATGCGGGAATGTTTTGATTCGTTCAAGTGAGTGGCGTTTTCACCTTTCTTACCATTCAAGTTCTGTTATGTTATCCGAGTCAGATGTCTACTATTCCATTTCACTTCGAGTTCTTTCCCACTGGGAGGTTCCATTTCCTTTATCCTGTTTTTCCCAAAGGGCTTCCATCACCCCCTCCTACTGTTCACGTTCATTTCCGATTTCATTTGAATCTGATACGTCGTGACCTGTTGTGCTTGTTCTCCACTGGTGACAGTGGTGTCTCTCGGCACGCATGGTCCATGCGTCCGCATGACTTCCAGTCTCCAAGCCATCGTGCGCTTACCAACGATAACTTTCTCCCAACGATAGCTTTCTCAGAACGAATGAATGCCTGCACTAGGCTGCACATGATCGCTTCCGTTGCCAAGACGCGTGTCTTCTCAACTTGACTCATTCTCTTGTCATCCCTAACGAAAATAAAAGGAAATATTAGAATGACTAATACCTGTATTTCAAGGGACGTACTGATGCGACACCTCGATGAGGAAGTAGACGATTTACGAGGGGAAAACCTGAAGAAATATTGGACGCTTGAAGAGCTAGCACGACTTCCGATGTAATACAAATTCGTGTTTAGTATTCCGTTTCGCTTATTGGGTTGGGATTCCGACGCCGATGCCGATGCCGGTCTCCAGAATCCATCTCTTCTCGCTCAAATCTCTTCTTTCTTTGAATGCCGAAAAAGCACCCGTCGAACCGAGTCGTTCTCCCGACGGCATGTTAGTGTTCCTAGTCCTAGCATCCCCTGTACAACTGACCAATGCGCGTACAAATGCGTGTCTACCACACTTATCTCCGAGCATCGCGCACCACAACACGCGTCGTCCAGTGCCGTGCCGATAAACCTTGCTCAATGTTTATCCTCAACCTCAACGAAATCAGCCCTGCTGCGCGCGTCGTCAACAAACCTACGCGCATCAAACTTCTCTGAAAACCTAGACGCTCCCGTTGCCAGTGGCGTAGTCAGCAGTACGAGGCTCGCGCGAGATTTTACAGTTTCTTTCATCTCTTTTAGTCCGTCTTCAATTCTCCAGTACCCTTCCTTTGGCCTAGTTGTTGATTCTAAGCATAGAACAGCGCTTGGTGCTGCGGAGATCTTATATTAGTCACTTTGCCGACCTCTGGAAGTTGTTACGAAGCGCTTCACTTACGTACAGTACGAAGAGACATTCGTCTTCCCGTTCCCGCGACGATCGGACGACCCAAATCTCAGTTTCGTCCCTGTGTCTTCGACTCGGAAATGTATCATTGGCGATGAGTATTTGGCTATATCCATTCGCAACTCAATCCCTTGTTTGCTGCGCACGATAGTCTTCGAGTTGAGCATACCAGTGGCGCAAGAGTGACTAAAATACGTTGCAGTGCAGAGACTCTCAGTTACCTTAGGTCCGCAGCTGCAGCTAAGAATGGCCGTTACTCCGCTAAATGCATTAATAGCTATGCACTAAAGGCACTGTAAAGTTTACGTTCAGATTCACAACACCTGATGGCAATGCACCTTGAATATATCATGCCGTACGGGGACTCATACGGACCTGATCGGCAAAAATAGAGCCCAGAAAGTACGTAAGGGAAATGCGAGAACAAGAAAACATAAGAATAGCCATCCTTGAGGACCTATGATTAAGGTGAAACCATCTTCCTTACTAGGAACCGCAGCACGTTGGAGGGGGGCTTCGAGTCATAGAAGGCTGTATGGCCTACATGCGAGCCTCGGTCCTCGGAGTGTAGCGAGAAGCATCCAAGCTTGACCTGGATGCATCATGATCTCGTACATACTTCGATTCTAATATTCTACAGTCGCTACCCAGGTCGGGGTCGGACACAAGACGATAGACAAGCCTGCAACGCGCCCCATCGCCATACATATGCAAGGAAACCGTCAAAGCTAGAGGGCGAGAGTGGGAAAATCTGAAATGATTCTGATGATGATTGACCCCGAAACCATGGCAGCTCTTTTCAGCTTTTAGGCAGCGACGGACGGAACTGTCCTAAATCACGTTATCCGCAGTACAAGTAAACAAATCATTATATAATTTATAATTTTGTAATTCAGTCACCTTCACCGTCCGCCTAAACGACAGCTAAACCCAAACCAATCGCATCACAACGACATAACGACGAGAGTGAAAGGATAATTCATTTCCTGAAGGAGGAACGCAGGATTCAGAAGTCCGTTATGCGACCGCCATAGCTCCAATCGCCGTGCCGAAGAGGTTCTCGTTTCGGTCCACCCACTTCGCCCGTATTGGGATTTGTATCCCCCTCAAATTCTGGTTGGAGCGGCTTTCGAGCATCGGGGTGGAGTTCTTCGCCCTTTGAGATGCGAGCCTGGAGAGCTGCTGCTTCTGCGTTTATGTCTGCGGAAGATGCAGGTGCGGCCGCTGCACGAACGAGCTCTTCGAATTCGCGCTGTTCCTTTGGTGGAAGTGGGGGTGGTGATGGACGGTTTAAGGGTGAATTAGAGAGACACTGCGTGTGCGGAGTTTGTGATTGCGCGCGCACGACAGCTCGCCTTGTTGTTGTTAGCAATCGAAGATTAGGAAGCGTCGATGAGAACATGGTGGTGGGTTTGATGAGCAGCACGACTGGGGTGTCTCGGGTCATCTCGGATGTTGTTCCCCTCCCTTCAACGCCGTGTCGGTCGATGCCGACGCATATTTCCGTTCGTGGAAGTACTTAGATACTTAGAGGCGGCATGAGAAATAATTCCGGCCGTGAGAACAGCCGACCGAGAGCACTCGGGCCCGGCTCGGTAGCGCCACGTGCGGGATCGTATCTTCCTGAAATGGAAATAGAACCGGTGCGGGAGCGGAGATTCTGTTTAGACGCCTGAATCGCCAAATGAAGACAAATCGTCATTCCGCAGCACCTTTCAAAAAGAGAAGGTTGATTCATCCTCTGCCAACTATAAATTCATACTTACTTTCCATTTTGTTCAAATCTTTTTCGTTGCAGTGCCTCTTGTTTCCCTTCTATATCATTCTAGCAGTTGCTCTCTCCGTCGTACGTCCCTCAACCTACACAGACTCCGTCCGACTGTCTCGCACATATCTTTGTGGCTCTTGGCTAACTCAGCCTTGTTGCTCTGTTTCCACGAAGCTTAGCTTTATGTCCGACGCGCCTTATTCGATAAAGATTGATGAATACAAACCAGAACTCGATCCGGGGCCCTCCTCCGCTCCTGCGCCCGCAAATGCAGCGAGAAAATCTGACAGAGCATGCGATTTCTGTCGCAGACGAAAGGCCCGCTGCAATGGAGCTCCGGGCCTCAATACGAAATGTGCAAATTGCACAAAGAATCAATGCCCGTGTACGTACATGTAAGCTTACTGTTCCGTTGTCCGCGTTCGGAGCTGCTTATTAACCTGTGTGACTATCTGCAGAGAAGCTTCAAGGCCAAGAGGGCCACCAAAGGCGTTAGTTCTGGCTGGCATTCTGCGCATCATGTCTACTCGCGGCTAACAGAACAATGTGATACTATAGCTATGTTACTGCACTCGAAGATCGGGTTGAACGATTCGAACGGTTGTTCAAGAGGGTTCGTTCTATCCCCATGAATTTGTCTACTTTCATTATAATAATAGCCTCACCTAGCTCCGCCCCGATGCTGATTTCACAGAGATACTCGGTCCGCCAATACCAAGAGGATCGTGGAGGAGTGACCAAGAACGGGAGACAGTATCCCATAACAGACATCCAAGCGACGGAAGTTCAAGAACGGATCGGTCCTCTTCAAAACCATCGATTTATCTTTCCTCACCTTCTTCGCTGCTTCCTCGTAACGTCGTAGAACGCGAACGCGAATCTGGAGCCGAGGAGGAAGACGACTACTCAAGTGGCGAGGAGTCTCTGGACTCAGACTGGCCGCAAAGGCGACTAACACTCCGCGGCGCACCACGATTTTCAACACCATCCGATGCAGACTCCCCCGCAGGAACCAGGGCGGTCGAATCACCCTTACGTGACAGCTCCCCTGTTACCAGTACCAGCAACGCTTCTTCTTTAGGCGCTTCTTCCGCGAGAACCGGCAGTAAGGTATATCATTTCGGAGAAAGTACCAGTATCAGGTTTCTTGGCAAATCATCACTGTTCCCTCTTGTAAAGGCAACGAGAAGATATATGCGTGATACTGCCGGCGATGATGGTTTTCACGAACCCGGGAAGGGCTCAGACGAGGTTTGGTCTGAGGCCGGGAGAATTGCGATTAGCGATATTCCTAGGCGACGTAGACAAAAGTTCTGGACCATCGCACCGGTAAGTCTGTGTTATTCCCTCGAAATTTCCCTCCTATATATTGACGATTCATGTGTTTGTTCTTATCGACAGTGGGAAGAAGCATGGGAACGCAAACAATACTCTTTCCACACCAGTACATACTCGGAAAAGCCAACGATATTCGACTTTCCCCCTTCCGACTTAACGCTCCCTCTTCTCTCACTCTACTTTCATCACACCAACACGATATTCCCCCTCCTCCATGCCCCGACGTTTTACTCACAATTCCGGGACAACCTGCATCTGCGTGATGCCCAATTCGCTGGTGTCGTCTGGGCGATGCTGGCTGTGGCTTCACGATGGAGCGGTGACCCACGCGTTCTCTGGGACGGATGGGGGTCGGACAAGGGTCCTGACACGCCTCAAGTGAAGCAGCCTGAAGAAGAGCTTGAATGGGCTAGTGCGGGGTGGAGGTTCTTCCTAAGGAGCTTGGGTGAGTGCTTTTCGCCTTTCTCCGTTTTCACGCTTTTGTATCTGATACCCTCCCTGAATCCATCAATAGATGCCCCTTCTTTCACTGTGACATCACTTAATCCTCCGACATTATTCGATTTACAGTTCTGTTCGGTATGTAAACATCCCTTATGCACTCGGAAAACCTAACCTAGATTTCTTCCCTTTATTTCTTTGTTCAGCTTGGATCAATGTTCCTACGCGGGTCATCCGTCAACCCAGCGGGCTGGGTGCTTATCGGGATTGGCCTGCGAAAGGCGATGGACGTTGGAGCGCATCGAAGAAAAGTATATGGTCCAGAGCCGAGCATTGAGAGCGAGCTTTGGAAAAGATCCTTTTGGTGAGCGTATCAATTGCATTCGACCATTCAAAGTCTAATTCGAATTCTTGCGTGTACAGGATGCTCGTTTTATTCGATCGTTTAGGAAGTGCGGGTCTCGGACGGCCAATTTGCCTCCGAGATGAGGAGTAAGCGGTGCATTCTCCTTGTTCACTGGAATTGGCACTAACCAAAATATCAGCTTTGATTTGGAACTTCCGCTCGAAGTCGACGATGAGTATTGGGTACCGAGTGATACTACTTTCCCTCCTTTTAAACAACCAGAGGGGAAACCGTCAATCGTCTCAGGATTCGTTTCCATGATTAAGATGTCACAGATCATGGCACATGTGCTGAGGACAATCGTAAGCTTTCAAAATGAGTATTCCTTCATGTTATTTTATCTGACTATGACGATGGCCGTGAACAGTACTGCATCGACAAGTCGAAAGTTCTTCTCGGACTTGTTAGCAGCGACTGGCAAGCACAGATTGTTAGTCAGCTCAATGCAGCTCTGGATGACTGGGTCGAATCCGTTCCAGAACATCGTAAGTGCGTCACTTCATCGTGTTTCAGTCTACTTATCTCACAATTGTAGTACGACGGTCCTCAGGCATAGAAAACGAAATCTTCTCCACCCAATCCGCAACGATCTATACAACGTACTACCTCACACTTATCCTCATCTACCGACCATTCAGCCAGGCATCCGCATTCATCGCGGAGCCGAACCTTGACGCACCAGCACGACCCTCAAAGAACTTCCCGTTCCCCGCAGACTCGATTTGCACGAGTGCAGCGCATTCGGCGATCTGTATTGTGGATGAGCAAACGCGTCGCGGATTATTCTGTGTACCGAATATGATCAGCGTGGCGCATATCGCGGCGGTGATGCAATTGATGATGTTGCATGCCTCACAGGTTTCTGGACCTGGATTGGGAGGTGGAGTTGGAACGGGAATGAGGAACGTGGATTTTGCTGCAAAGGCCAAGGAGCATGAACACTATGTGCAAGATGTGGAAAAGTGCATTAGGTGCCTTGAGCTAGCGCAGTCAAGGTGGATCATGGCGCGGAAGTTCCTGTAAGTGGCAATTTTGTCTCGGTGTGATTCATTAGGTTACTCAATCTTCTGATTATAGGACCACCATCAAGTCTTCCCTACCGGAACCCGGGTCAACCATGCGTTTCACGCCTCCAGAAAGCGCGGGGAAGATGGACCTGGACGGACCTCAGCCTGCAAGACATCCCGTACAAGTCGGATCGGTTCCTCCGAATGTACCTTCTCAGTCCTGGCCACCCAGACCCATCTCTACGCGGCCGACATCTCGGACGAGTGAGGCCGAGCAGGCCCTGAAGAATCATGCGAACTGGCGGTGGTTTCATGAAAACGAGCAATTCGCTCAACAGAGGTTTGGATCTGTACCGGGTGCGGGTGGAGGTGGGATTCAGCGAGCAGAACCGTTTCCGTTAAGACATCATGCCGTCGTACCAAGCACGCGTTCTAGCGAGTCGCCGACGCCTATGCCTATATTAAATCAGGGTGTGCAGCCGTCGCTTATGTCCGCATCCGCGTCGATAGTTGGTTTCGGGACGATGGCGGCAACCGGTTCTGAGCTCGGGAGAAGATTGTCCGCCCACTCTATCAGTCCGCCACCATCTGGACCTTGTATTATGCCCGATCAGCCGATATCGTCCATCAGTCGAGCAGTACGCGCGACAACGTCGGGGTCGTTTCTTGCTGCAACTGCCCCGCAGAGTACGGCGCGAGATGAGAGGGGCAGTGGCATGCCGCGACAACAGCGGGAGCAGATGCAACAACAGTATGCTACCATGAGGGTACCTTCACACCCCTACGCGACCCTGCATCAGTCATCGCGACAAATGCGACACGACAGGTGTGTGTTCCTTTCCGTTTACCCTCCCCTGCGCTCCTCGGAGTGATCCATTATGGGTTTCTCATGCTTTTTCGTTTCTTGTCAGGTAAAGTCCCGAGCGGCAGTCACGGTAACCTTGACATACCAATTCCTTGGTTGTGAATGATCACACTGCGCGCCGACGCTCGTGCGTCTGGATGAACTGGGTAAATCCTTCGATCATGAGGCTCTGATGGAGTGATGTCGTGACGGTCTAGCTCGTGATGTTTCGTGATACGGGGACGTCATCATATGTTGGCTCGGTCAATTGGAACGCATCTGGTCGAGTCTGGTACTGATTATTGCTGGCGTGGTGAGGCGAGACTGCTGGCACTGTTTTGCTTCCGAATATAAGGTGATTGACCCGCCACTGTCTATCTCTAACGCAAAACACTTGTCGATGAATGCGGTGCCGTAGCGGACAACTCCGAATCCTTTCTTTATTTCGTTAGATCAGAGGCTTCTTTCTGTATCTTCTCTGCAAAGATCATCATTTATTGCCGTTGCTAGCATATCCCGAGGTTTTCTCACAGCATCTCTCTCGTCGTGCGCTTATCATTTCTCTAATCCGATCATTTCCCGGTCGGTCGGTGTATCAATATCAAGGCAACAGGGCATATAGTATTATCTCGTCACGTTAGTATACTTTTGTACAATGTACGATTAGTTGCGTAGTACACAACTACATGATGACTAGAACCTTCATGAGTACCAGAAGAGGGTGGTTGAATTGATGAAAGGAATGGACTGAAGGGGTTAAACAGTCTAGCCATGCGGGACGTTTCAAGAAGAAAGGCCTCAAAGGAAAATATAAAAGCAGAATTGATTAGTCATCCGACCGAGGTAACTAGTGACCAAATAAGGAGATATTTGAAACTCCGGCTACGGTTGAGGCCAGGGGGACGTTCTATTTAGTTTTATCCTCTTCCCTGTCCTCATCCTCATCGCCAACCTCCTCATTCTCACCCTCGTCCTCTTCTTGCCGTCGTAGGCACAAGCATCGCGCCGTCGTGCTTGCTTTACATATCTGGTCGACGAAACCTCCTTCCCAGTTCTTTCTTTAGTGAAACCAGACCTTCTCTTTTTTTCCCCCAATCACACCTTTTTAACACCGCCCAGCCTCTGGTGAGGAAACAAGAAAAATGGGTTGCGCACAGTCGAGCATCGTGGATGAGGAGGCCAAGGCCCGTGCGTATTCTCGTTTTTGTCTTGTGTGGCTTGCTTGAAATGCTGACGCCACTCGTGTTTTTGGTGCGGTTGCAGGCAATGATGAGATTGAGAACCAGTTGAAGCGCGACCGCATGCTCGCCAAGAATGAAATCAAAATGTTGCTGCTTGGTGCTGGAGAATCGGGCAAGGTGTGTCAATCTGCCGTTTGGTGTTCTCTGTCAAGCTAGGGCTGATGGTGTATTCGACATCGATTGCATAGTCGACGGTATTGAAGCAAATGAAACTCATTCATCACGGTGGATATAACGAACAGGAACGGGATTCGTACAAAGAAATCATTTTCTCAAACACGATTCAATCCATGCGGTAAGTTACTATTGCTTTCCCCTTCTTCCTTCATCCGTTGCTCGTCGCTATGCATTTGGTAATCGGATCCTTCTCCGAGGATTCCGATTGAACATTTTTGCCGCTCTTCATGCTTGGCCCGCTTCTGCGCCCTCAATACTGACGTTTTGACTTTGTAGCGCCATCCTTGAGGCGATGCCTCAGTTGGACCTCCAACTCGCCCCACAGAACGACGCCCGTCGTAACATCATTCTCTCGCTTCCTGGTCAAATTGAAACGAACTACTTGCCACGAGATGTCGCAGACGCCATTCGCGGGCTTTGGAGGGATCCAGGGGTGAAAGAAGCTGTCCGAAGGAGTCGCGAGTTCCAGCTTAACGACTCAGCTGTTTAGTCAGTCGCTCGTTTGTTCTTCATCATCCCACGTGGTCATTGGCTGACGGGTACCTCAGTTATTTCAATTCTATTGAGCGCATGGCCGACCCGAATTATTTACCGACTGATCAGGATATCCTTCGGTCTCGTGTCAAGACGACTGGTATCACTGAGACGATGTTCCGAGTAGGCGAGCTCACATACAGACTGTTCGATGTCGGCGGTCAACGGAGTGAACGAAAGAAGTGGATTCACTGCTTTGAGAACGTTACCGCGCTCGTCTTCTTGGTATCCCTGAGTGAGTATGACCAGATGCTGTATGAGGATGAGAGTGTGGTATGTGTTTCGTTTATTTTGATTGTGGCGTGCGATGTACTTCTAACACGCACCTTTTTCCACCTGTATAGAACCGAATGCAGGAAGCGCTCACGCTCTTTGATTCCATATGCAACTCCCGCTGGTTCGTGAAGACCTCGATTGTAAGTTCACACGTGCCATATGGAGGCAGCATTGTTCTTCTCGGTGTTCATAGTCGTGCTAACAAAACGTGTTGCAGATTCTATTCTTGAACAAGATCGATCTGTTCGCGGAGAAGCTCCCGAATTCCCCGCTGGGTGATTATTTCCCCGACTATGCTGGCGGAGATAACTACGACGCTGCTTGCGAGTACTTATTGCACCGCTTCGTCTCGTTGAATCAGAACGCCGCGACAAAGCAGATCTATGCGCACTATACCTGTGCTACGGATACCCAGCAGATCAAGTGTGAGTTGTTGCATCACGAGATTTCTCTCACCATCGCTGAGCAATTTCACTGATTACCGTTGCTTTCTATCACCCTTTTAGTCGTCTTGAGCGCCATTCAAGATATTCTCTTGCAGCTCCACCTAAGAGAATGTGGCCTTCTTTGATCGTTGTTTCTTGCACCACCCCGAAGATATTGGGGATTGTAAATATGGAGTTGCCGCTCGCTAATGATGGCCGCCTTTTCCGATGTGACAGGGAGTTGATTCAAAATCAGAAGTGTTGATCTACTTAGTTCCTTTTCACTCTGTACTATCGTGGGACAATACTTTTTCCCCTTCCTCTTTCCCCTTTTGTCCCTGATCCTTCATCCTTTTTTATTTCTTTCTTCCTCCTTGCCACACATGCCTTCTGATTCTTTCCATTGTCTCCCTTGCCCTTGTTCTTCCCAGTTTGTCCAAGCCGACCGACCGAAGCCAAAGCCAAGCTTCGAGCTTTTCTTCTCTCCGTTTCCTGGTTCGAAGTCCTTTACATCATTGTGACTTGTGCCTTACGATACTTTTTGTTGTTTTTGTTTCTCTTCATCCTGTTTTTGCTACCACTTTTTCTTTAGCAAACTGTGTCTATACTTAATACCTTACCTTCTAATTTCACGGTGCTTGGAATGCACGTACGAATATCCTTTTTTCTTGAACATACGTACGAACGAACTGACAGCGTTGAGTTCCGCACAGTGAACGACCTTTCTTTTTTTTTTTATAGTTACGCTCTTTTTATTTTTCTCCCTTTCCGTTCTTTTGGTGGTGGTGTTTGGGAATATATGTCCGCTCGTTAAGATGGTGTACGCGCTCGCATCGTATCGTATAAGATTCCTTCCTATGCGGAGTTGGAGGCGTCACGCGAGACTGGTATTGTGTGTGGCTTGGTTCGTTTGGTACGTGTGATCTACATGATACGATACAATCCCACCCATGCGTGGCCGTTGTCCGAATCCGAATCGTTGATGCGTATGTGCGCGTTCTCCGAGTCAATGATTGGGGCGTGTGTGTACTTGTACGCTAAAGGGGTAGGCGAGTGTGAAAGCCACAGTACTGCCGTTGTTATTGGTGATGCGCGGCTCAACTCGGTACAGCTCGGTATCCGCGCTGAACATGGTTCCCTTCCTCCTGTATTCCCGTCCCTGACCCTTGGTCTTGGGCCAGTCGTATCTATTAATAGACTTGCTCCTGCTTCATTGACTCTTACTTATGAAGCTTTGTTTGGCGCGGAATTAGGATAGGGTATAAGGTCGAAGTGAATTATTGGTGTGGTGGCCCGAGAATAGGGACAAGGAACTCGTACCCGGCTCCTTGGTTTGTCGTTTCCTCGGTTCGTATAACTCGTAATTCGCTAATGTGCGAAAAGAGTGAAGGATTTCATTGGACACTGTGACCTGATTCCCTATTACATTTATAGCGTGTGAGATGACATTCTCATCGCCACTTCTAATTATGTTGCTAGAGTAGAGACCGGAATGGGCCTCTTCTCAATCATATACAAAGTAACGAAGGTAGATGGAATACAGTCGGGGTGAATCTGGACGTGATGATATCGAAAATCCACGAATCCAGACCACTTTGAATCCAGGAAGGAATAGCAGCGGATTGATTCGAACCGTTACTTCTATTCACTGTAAGACAAACCGTTCATGGATCGGTTTGTGAACCGATGATACGAACCAATAATACTGTCTTCAAAAAGAAATAATGGTTCGAACGAAAGTCCTACTAGTAGTTATACAGACACAAAAGCCAGATTGAAGCATCCACACCAGACGGATTTATTTGTTTTCATTTGTCATTGATAAGTGCATTCACTTTTGTAGAAGCCAAACGAGATATCTATCAGAAAAGAAAATGACGAAAGGAGTCTTGACCCGAGTCCAGATCGGTGAACTGGTATCGTTGTATCGTAGCAGAAGAATCTATCATCTCCCTTTCTCGACTAACCGACCAACCAGTGCAGTTTCTCTGCGACACGTGTGGTCCGGTCCGGCTTTAAAGCGAAGTAACTTCCGAGAACAACTCCTCAGCGACCTTGATCGCTTCGTCTACTCTACCGACGTTAACGCCAACACCCTGTACACTTTCATCCTTCCCGCCAGCCTAGATCGCAAACAAGCCATCAGCACCATGATAGACGGAGCCAGCGGACGTTTCACTGGACTGGACAAAGGGCACTTACCTTCCCTCCAAGGACTTCACTAACACCCGCAGCCCAAACCTTCGCGTTAAATTCCTCACTCTTCCGGTATTCCTCAGGAAGGTAATTGGCATGGACAACTTTCCCACCTTCTTCGTCCACAGCGAACAAATACGCCGCACCCAATTTACGTGGCTGCGCGAGTATGGCTTGCACGATTTTGGGGTTCGCGAGTGATGGATCTTTGGGGAGGAGAGAGATGTAGGCGGGGGAAGATGGTGTCGAGGTAAAGTGGTCTGTTATTTGTTGTATTGCCTGGAAGAAAAGAGGTCTGTTAATCAAGCGCGTAGGTGGTGGAAACGGAGCGGTAAGGATGCTTACGGCCTTCTGAAGAGCCTGTTCGCGCTCTTTAACCTGTTTGTCAAACGCTTTGCGGATAGCAGCCAATCTATCTCGGAGTTCGTTCTTCTTCAGCACCGAGATATCTGCCTGATTGAGCTCCTAATCACAGCCGAAATCAGCCTTACCCTTTGGAAGGTACGGAAAACAACCAGCAAATCAAAGAGAGGAAGGAAATGGGACATACAATTTGGTACGTCTTCAACAATGCATCCTTCTCCTTCCCGCTGGCCTGCTCGATCTTATCTAGCGTCGAGGCGAGAGTCTTTGCCTGGCGGATGACGTCTGCAGCTTCGTGACCTGTCACGGCGGTAATCCGCCGAATACCCTTGGCGATACCGGATTCTTCGGTGATGACGAAGCCTTTGATGTCCCCGGTTTGCTTCACATGCCTGGTACGCGCATCATTAGTCTCGGAAAGAGGGAGAGATGGAAGGAATAGTTCGATGCAAAAAGACCACTCACGTCCCACCACAAAATTCCACACTCGTCTTCCTCCATTTCGGGTTCTCCAAATCCTTCGCAATCTCATCAACGTCAAACTCCAAACTCACAACTCTAACCGGATCAGGGTACGCTTCCCCGAACACCGCCCTCAGCCCGGGAATCTTATACCCGCTCTTCAGACCTAATTCTTTTGAGAAGACTTTGACATCGCGCTTGATCCAGTCAATGCTCATGTCTTCGATTTTTTTGAGTTCTGAAGAAGAGATTTGAGATTTGTGGGAGAAGTCGAAGCGGAGTTTGGTAGGTGCAACGAGAGAGCCTTTTTGGTCTATATGGTCCCCCAGGACTTCGCGAAGCGAATAGTTAAGGATGTGTGTTGCGGTGTGGTTGTTGCGTATTGGCCATCTTCGCAGCTACAAGACGACATGATCAACAAGGGAGAAGATTGAAAGGAAGAAAGAAAGAGAACTTGCCTCGTCATACGTGGCGATCACCTCATTACCAACCGAAAGCTTCCCATATTTCAGAGTTCCAGTATGCAACACGTATCCAGAATACGCCTGGACATTCGATACCTCAAACTCCGCAACACCATCAATCGTGATACTCCCAGTATCATACTCCTGTCCACCCGCCTCGGCATAGAAGTTTGTCCTGTCGAGTATGATCCCAAATGTCGTGCTCTCGTTTATTCCCTCGGTATTGTCCTTGAAGGACTTATCGTGGTAAATAGCTTTGACAGTAGCGGTGATATTACCCAGTTCGAATTTCGGGTTGTCATCTGTTTTAGGAACGGAAGTGTTCTTGTCGAGTGCGGCAATGTCGTGTACGTCGAGCTTGACGAGGTCTTTGTCACCTTTCTTTATGCCGGCTTTAGAGGCTTCTTTGCTCCGCGCCTGGGCCTTTTCAAAGCCATCATTGTCGATACCTAAACCAAGTTCTTCGGCCATTAGGAGTGTAAGGTCAACGGGGAAGCCGAAAGTGTCGTATAGTCGCCAGACGTCTTCTCCATTCAATATCTTGGAAGGTGATTGGAGAGCTTTAGAAGCGTATCGTTCAAACAGTTTCTCCCCGCGATCAAGTGTGAGCGCGAACGACTCCTCTTCCTCATCCAATATTTCCTTAATCTCGTCGGTCCGCTTGTTCAATTCCGGGAAGACGTCACTGAGTTCTTCGACGACAGTCGGTACCAGAGATGAGAAGAACGACCCAATCTGTACACCGAGCTTCTTTCGGGCATATCGCGCGCCGCGTCGGAGGATACGTCGCAAAACATACCCACGGCCGACGTTATTCGGTACACCACCATCCGCCAGGGCAAACGTCAACGTGCGTATATGATCCGCAACGACTCTGTAAGCCATATCCACACCATCCTCATCGTCCTTCCCAAACTTCCCCGCGTAAGGTCTTACACCTGTCAACTCTTGTATCCTCTTGAACAATGGCTCGAAAATATCCGTGTCATAGTTTGACGATCGATCCTGAATGATTGAGACGAGCCGTTCGAAGCCCATCCCGGTATCGATATGTTTTGCCGGTAAAGGACGTAAAGACCCATCGGCTTCGCGGTTGAACTGGATAAAGACGTTATTCCAGACTTCTATGACGTTTGGGTCGTCCCGGTTGACGAGGTGTGAAGCGTCTCTACCGCCAATTCGGTCGTAGTGGATCTCACTGCAGGGTCCGCATGGACCTGTTGCTCCCATTTCTGACACCGGTGTCGCGTGAGCCTTAAGTCCCAGTTGGGTGAGATAAGAAAAGACGTACCCCAGAAGTTATCCTTCGCATCACCCGTAAGGATATGCGAGTCTGGTAAACCTTGAGCTTTCCAGAAATCCCGTGCCTCGTTATCGGGTTCCAGACCGTTTTGCGGGTCGCCCTCAAAATATGTCACGTATAATCGATCTTTCGGGAGTTTGTATACCTCAGTTAAGAGTTCCCAAGAGAAACTAATCGCCTCTTTCTGAAATACTTGGTTAGGCGTGACTTGACAAAAGATTCTGGGGTTAAACCGACCTTGAAGTAATCGCCAAACGACCAGTTCCCAAGCATTTCGAAGAACGTGTGATGATACGAGTCCTTGCCGACGTCGTCGAGATCTATTACAGTACCGTAAGAGACCAATAGCCCAAATTAGAATCTGCGGACGTACCATTGTGCTTTCCACCAGCTCTGATGCACTTCTGCGAGTTATACACGCGCTTCCACTTCGACATCTCCGAATGTGGATCGACAGTACCCAAGAAGATAGACTTGAACTAGAGGAAGCAGGGTAAAGTATATCAGCACTGCTCATACGTTACCACAACTTCCGAGCTCACCTGGTTCATCCCAGCGTTGGCAAACAACAACGTGGGGTCCTCATACGGAATAGTCGACGAGCTCGGTACATATGTATGTCCTCTTTCCTTGAAGTAATCAAAGAATGTCTGACGGACTTTCTTTGACGTCCATTCTCCTTCATATGGTTTATACGTCATCTTGTGCGAATAAAGTCGATTAGATGGCGGGAAGGCGGTGGTGATGGTTGTATGCTTTAAAGCTGCCTGTATGCCTGGCAGACGCACACGGAGCATACAATTTAGGTTATCGATTCGCGCTCTGACTCACCTTGGATGGCACGTGACATGATATTTTCCAATCACATTTTTTGGGCGTTTTGTGTGTTATTCCGTCCTTTCTACCAATTCTTAAAGACGGCATCTTGGTTGAAGAAACTGATATCTTAACATAGTTCTAGTAAGCGCCGAATGCACCACATGAGTATGAAAGCTTAGTATTGCCCAGGATAATTCAAGCTGCAAATGTCCAATCATCAATCGTCACGCCATCGTTGCTCTATACTAAATCGTCTCAGCTATAAAGCAGGGCCTTTATAGATCCATGATTGAAGGGACTCAGGTTCGATAATCTGAGGTGCAGGGAAGATAGGAGGGTACCACTGAACGGGAATGGCTACTAACATTACTTTTCATAAAGGTTAGTCTGTTGTCCCCTATCGCTAATGTAATTGTACCCATACACTCATGCATAATCAGGTTCCGTCGACCATGCTGAACGTGCACAGATCCTCCAACAAAGGGGCGTCACAATCTGGCTTACAGGTCTCAGCGCCAGTGGCAAATCAACTATCGCCTGCGCACTCGAGCAGCACCTCCTCCATCTCAAGAAATTTGCCTATAGATTGGATGGAGATAATATACGGTTTGGATTGAATAAGGACTTGGGGTTTGATGAGAAGAGTAGGAATGAGAATATCAGGAGGATCGGAGAGGTGAGTATCATCAGTCTCTTCTCCCCCTTGTTATGCAACTGTCTTTCATTTTCTAATATTTTCGTTTCTGTCTGACGGATGCTGTTTAGGTAGCAAAACTCTTCGCGGATGCAGCCGCTGTTGTCATCACAGCCTTCATCTCCCCCTATCGCGCCGACCGAGACACAGCGCGGGATTTACACGCGCAAAGCAATATCGACTTTATCGAGGTATTCGTCGATGCACCCTTGAATGTCGCAGAGGAACGTGATCCGAAAGGATTGTACAAGAAAGCTAGAGCTGGGGAGATAAAAGGTTCGATTGCCTTCAAGCTACAGCTTTCCCTTGTTTCAACGAGAATTTAAACATCTGATAGACTTCACCGGTATCTCCGCGCCATACGAAGAACCTATTAACCCAGAAATCCACATCAAGACCGATCAGGTAGACGTGAGCGAGAGTGTTCGAATCATTGCCGAGTATCTCCAGGAGAAAGGATTTATCTAGTTCTTTATTATTTTTGGTTTAAAGTCCAAGGTCGAGATAGCGAATCGACATGCTTTCGTAGAGCTTACAGTAGTAAATGATAGATCCGGAGCAAAGTGTAAGAGAACGAAACAGAACTTTATACAGATAAAGTAGACGGGTATAGATCGGAATTGGGAATCATCGGAGCTGTCTGGCAGCTTAATGGCAGAGCAAGTGGACAAGAAAACAAGAGAGGAGTCCGGGATCAGATTATAAGGGAGAATCACAATAACAGGAGGCAGTGGAAAAGAAAGAAAGTCCCTATGATACGTGCACAGCATTTGCGTTCGTGTTCAATTGGTGGTGGTGGTGCGAATGACCAGAATGTGAAAGCTTCGGTGAATGCATCGAAGGGGAAGAGCGCGAATGGGGTGAATGAGGAAGTGGAGGAGCAGGAGGGAACGAAAACTTGTCCCTGTCAGGTGTGGACCCGTTCGCACTACTACCTGGACTACCGCCGGTACCACTTGCTCCGCTACCGCTACTACCGGGTCGAGCAACAACAGGTTCGCCGAGCCAGTCGTTGCTACTTTCGTCCCCTCCCAACTGCTGTTCATGTTTTCGCACTCTTGCTAAGAAGTGTTCAAAGGTGCCAGCATCGCCATCACCGCCACTACCAGTGCCACCTCCAGTGAGGGGTTCGCGGCGTTCCTCGCCTCGCCCTCGCATGTCAAGACCCTCAACGCCTTCTTCATCCTCTTCCTCAATATCAATGTTAAAGCTTGTGTCGCTCAACGCACTGGGCAAGTCTCCTGGTCCTCTTGTTCCCACCCTGTCGTCATCAAGATAAACATCTTCCTCGTCTTGATGTACTCCGATAGCCATTCCGTCCATACCCATACCGCCTCCATTACCTCCTCTATTATCGTTAACACCTCCGGGTGCAGTCCTCTCAAGGACAGCACTCAGCCCAACCTCTACGACTCCTAACCACTGCACGAGTTCGTCCACAGTCCTAGCAAGAGCAGCGTGCGTCGCTTCATGCGAGACCATCAGCGGTGCGAGATCCAATGGACGGACCGGCGGGCCACCGACAGCTCCCAGCCTCCCTAAGGAGCCGGCACCCATGATACCTGGTGCAGAGGTTATGCTCGACGCAGATGTAGAAGAAGCAGTATGCGAGTGTTTATGTGTAAACCGTGAAATCGAGGTTCCAGTGGTGGTAGTTGCAGAAGTGGAGACGGATGTGTCCGTTCCTTGACGTTCGGTCATACCAGGTGATGGAAGTCCATTTTGCTTTACACTTCCGGAAGAGGTGGGAAGGGAAGTCGGCAGAGATGGTGATGAAGGCGCAGTACGTGGCGTTTGCACCTGGGAAGACGATATTTGATTTTGATTAACACCTTCTCCTGAAGTCATGACCTCCTCTGCACTTATACTCGAACTCAACCCACTTGGAGCCGGGGAGAAGAATCGCCTATTACCAGATGTCGCACTTGGACTTGGAGGTAAGATGTCCGCATTTCCCAAGCGCATTTCGGAGGTTACAGCAGGTATCTTGAGTACGTCTTTCAGACCTGGAATTGGGGTCTGGTCGGTCGGTCGGTCACGTTCTGGGGATGCATTGATACCGAAGCCCGGAGAGCGAACGGATTCCATGACTGCTACACTTGCTTGGCGGGTTATGCTCATCCTTCGGGACATGGATACTTGCTGGGGCGCCGGGGAAGACAGTCCCTCTGAAAGCCCATTCGAGCTATGCACTCTTGATATTGAAGGCGGTAAATCTAAGCCGCTGGGACCTCCGACTCCAACGTAACTCCTCCCAATACCAGCTAATCCAGCTGAGGCTGGCTCGCGATCGCGATATGCATCGAGAGAGTAGGTCGTATGATGTGCGTTCGGGCTTCTTGCCGGCTCACTACCGCTCCCATTCGAAGAATTACTTGCTCGCGAGGGTGGCACGGCCGGAAGAGGCAAGGACTGACCTGCAGCTGAAACAGGAGGGAAATGAAAGTCATGTGGGAATGCTGGGTTCACATGACGATGCCGTATGGGTGAGGAAGAGGAGGTCGATGTTGCGGATGTTGCTGCACTGCTCTGGCTGCGTTTCCGACCGAAGAGTGGGCGAGTGGAATTTGAGCGTGTTGGTGACTCACTGGTTGCTGTCCGTGCATGCGACGCGTCGTCCTTTGTCCCACCAAGTGAGAAGGATGCGGGAGCAGAGGTATCGACAGACATCCCCAGTCCTGCGTGTAAGTTTGCAGGAGGGATAGAAATATCTGGTACACCGCGAGAGGTGCGAACTTCCCGGTAACCTGGTGTTGGTCGGATCGTACTTCCAACTCCTGTATGCAAACCACCACCACCTGTAGAAGGCGGTTTAGAATGGAAGGTTGCCGCATTCATCGTAGCATCTCCGATACCTCGTCCATGACCATGACTTGGGCCATGGCCTGGACCTACGGGGAGAAGACGCGTCGTTGCTCGTTCTGGAGAAGAAGATATCGCGCTCTCGTTATCGGAAGAAGGTACTGAAGACGAGAGCTTTGACCTGGCACGTGATGGAGCCGCCGGACGAGGAGGGAAGACGAAGCTTGCTTGCCTTGCAGTTTCCTCTGCCATTCGATCATCTGCAGTACCCACACGTTTAGGTGTCGGCCGGCCACGACTCGGGCTCGACTGATTGGGTAATGCAGTCGCTGATGCTATCGGGCTTTGCGTGGATGCAGAGGATCCCAAAGGAGGTGTTGGCGTCTTATTTCGAGACCATGCAAAAGGCGGATTCGGCGTCATAGCGGGTTCGTCTTCGCCGAATAAACCTCGCAGCGACGAAGGAAAGCGTGCATTGAGCGGCGGGGAGCGATGTGTATCAGGGTCTTCCATTGGGGCCTCGGCTCCAACCGTCGAGCGTGCGCGTACAGTGTCAAATTCCCATGTTTCTTGCTCATGCCCTGTCGACCCTTCGTTCATGTCCCTGGATCAAATGAATCAGAAGCTGAATAAAGATACAAAGGCAGAATCATGCTAACTCTTCCTCCTCTTCCTCCCATGGCAGTGGGTCAACGATGCTCGCACGAGTCCCACCGGCTTTCTGCCACTGTTCGTACTGAACAAGCAATTCCTTGAGAACGGAAATAGGCACTTTGGCGGTGGATTTGATCCATTTCGTTCGGGAAAGTTCGTCGGCAGTAGGGCGTTCCGTAGGGGATTCACGTAGACATGAGGATACAAATTCCCTCAGCTCTCTGCTGCCTTCGTTGTCGGCTAGGCGAGGAGGTTTTGAGCGAGGGATAAGTTGTACGACTTTAAGACCATCAAGGTTGGAATGGGGTGGACTGCCGGTAACCATCTCGTAGATAGTAATACCAAGACTCCAGATATCTGCCTTCGTGTCATAGTTAGGAACAGGTTGTGCTACCTCTGGAGCCATCCAATACGGCGTTCCAACAAGGGTATTGCGCTTTGAGTGGGAGGTAACGAGGAGTGCAGAAACGCCGAAATCACAGAGCATGACTTTTCCAGCAGCGGTAATAAGAACGTTGGCTGCTTTAACATCCCGATGGATAACTCCAGCTTTGTGTAAGGACGAAAGGGCAAGTAGCAGCTCTCGAGTGATAATAACAATGTACTTTTCGTGAAGAACATTATTCTTGCAAGCCTTCATCAACGTCCGCACCGATCCTCCCTGGGCATACTCCATAACGATCCATACCCTCGGTCCGTCCAAATGACACCCATAATACTTCGTAATATTCACCGCATCCCTGAGATGAGTGAGAAGAGCGACTTCGCGCTGGATGTCTGCAACGTCGTCGTCTGCGGTGTCGAGGTTGATGATCTTGAGAGCGACGACGTTGCCGGTAGCGATTTCGACACCCTTGTGTACGCTACCATAGGCGCCTTTACCAACCGTCTCTAGGCGCTTGTACAGCTGGTGGACGTTGGCCTGGGCGGGTGGTACGGCCATCAATGGCAGACCCAAACTCACCTTGCCGCCTGCTTGAAAGTCGAATGTGGACTAGGGTGCCTGACAAAGATCGACAGATTACCATAGTTGCATGTGCAGATCGTTGCTATACTTAGATAACAAATATTTCCACGTATCTTCCAGTAAATGGCGTTCTCAAACACTCCACAACAGTACTGATTTCTACTGGGAATAGGCCACAGTGTTGTTATACCGAAAACGATCGAAAGTTTTATTATGATTATCAAGATAATCTTAGATATGAGGCCACGAATGGCACCTCACGGTCACATGACGTGTTGATTTTCTGGTGGCCGCGAGGCCCGCGACAGTACAAATTGACTCCGTCCGTCTTGCCCTCCTACCTTCACTACCTTCCTCCCATCCACACCCATGGCTCCCAAAATACCTTCCGTTATCCAATGCGCTTCAGCTAAACTGCTCGAATTAGAGCTCAGCGAGGTCCGTGAGGGCCTTGACTTGATCGAGACCGAAGATACCTGGGACAAAATTAGCAATGCGATTCTTCGGCTGAAGGCAATAACTGTCGGTTCAGCGGAGGAATACCCATCGCAGCTCATTGCGGCGTGTAAGAGCTTCGTACGACCTATCATAAACTCACTCAGCTCGGAACGATCGCGGTTGTCGGGAACGGCGACAGACCTGCTCACAACATTGGCGATGCATCTCCAGCGACCATTTGAGATGCTCATCCCCTTATACGTACCTACCCTCCTCACACTCGCATCACGACCCAACAAGATCTTCAATGCCAGAGCCAAGGCGTGTCTTTTGGCTATTACAGAGCACTGCGGTTCACCCGCTATCATCCCGCTGCTGCGATACTCGATATCCGACAAGTCTGTCGCGCTCCGTCTCACAGTTATTGAGGTGATTGTGGCTTGCCTCAATACTTACAACCCACCAGACCTCGAGACCCCTGGAAGGGTCGAAGATATCGAGGCTGTCATTAAGGCAACGGCGCGCGATGCGAACGCGGATATTCGCAAGTTTAGCCGCAAGGCCTTTGAGGCTTATAAGTTGCTCTTCCCCGCCAGGGTGGATGCGTAAGTCTCGCCTCTCCTCATTAATGCATTGAATAGATACTAATGATATACTGTAGTTTCGTCGCTCCTCTAACGCCGACGATGAAAAAATATCTTGATGTAAAGAATGCGGCGGCAAACCAACGCAAGCCGCTTCATTCATCGTCGTCAGCGGTGACTTCGTCGGCTCCGTCATCGAGCCGGCAGGCCGAACCTCTCTCCCGATCCCAGCCGGCTGCGAAAGTATCGGGAAGGAGCACCACGACGGCCGCTCCTGGCCCTGAGCCAGCGGCTACTTTTACTCGGGTCGAGAAGCCCGCTAAGTCTGCTGCTGCGAAACCTCCAAGTTCTTCCGCCGCAGCCACCGCAGACTCGGCTCTGATGCCTCCACCACCCCCTCCGCAAGAGAAAAAATCTTCCTCCGGTCCTGTACGCCCTCCGCTCGCTGTGCGCCAAGCGCTCGCAGCAGCTGCAACGGTGCCGATGCGGCCCAAACTCGGTCGGCATGCTTCGCGCCCGAACATACAGACGTCGGGCACCATGGCTCCTGAGCCTACCAGGAGCCAACCTCCATCTCATGTCGGACCTCAGCGCCCCGAGAAGGCGCCGTCCCCCCGCCCGTTGCTGAAGTCAGTCAGCCTGTTTCGGGCTCTTCCGAGCCTGCCCCAGGTCCTTCCGCTCCACCCGCTCGGAAACGGAAGCTGGCTGACATCCTTAAGCAGCCTATCAAGGAGGGGGTACGAGAAAACGAAAAGCTTAATGTCGCAACATCCTCGGCAAGCTCGCACGAGGGTGCGCATCCACCTTCTCGTCCGCCCTCTCGGTTTGCCGCGGTTGCCAGCAGCGCCGATGAAGAGGAAATGCCAGTGAGGCGAGAAGGGATAGCTGGAAAGGAGAGGAGAGAAGAGGAAAGGGAGGCCCGTAAAAGGACTACGAGCCGCGCAGAACCCGCGTTCCGCCCAGCGTCTCACACGGCGGTAGAAACTCACAAACGCTCCAATTCGAAGGAGCAGGAGTCGCGTCCCCGGCCTGCGTCTCGCATGGAGACGCAACACATATCACAACCTCCTGAGCAGGAGGCGCAGCCCGTCTTCTCTCGGGCCGGGTCAAGAACCGAAAAGGAACGCGCCAGGCCCGAGTCTCGCGCAGAAGTGGCCGCCCCCGAGAAGCCACGAAGACGGCGCGTTGAGGAGGTGCCCAACCAACCACCCCAAGTTGACGCGCAGTTAGCTGCCGCTGCTGTGGCCGAGCTCCTGGCGAAAGAGGAGCGACGGAGGCGCCGTGCTGTACGCGCTGCGCAGGCTGCTGCGGCTGCTGAGGCTCTGGCTCGAGCTCCTTCGAAGAGGAGCAAGGAGGAGAGGGGTGAGCGGAAGCCGTCGAAAAAGCGACGGGAAGAGGCTGTGGGTGGTGAACTGCGAAGGCGAGAACAGAAGTCGCGAGTCCGAGAAGGACATCCTTCTCAGGATCCGGCGAGGCCAGATGTACTGGTTCAAGGTGGTTCAGCGCCGGCAGAGTCGCATCAGGCGACTGATGCAAAAGTTCCTGAGCCGCAATTAAGGGACGCGTCTGAGTATCACGTCGGGACTGACGTACCACTCTCTCGGCAATCCTCTAGAAAAGAGGAAAACTTGTGCACGAAAGATAAAAACGAAGCTGCGGAAGTCATTGCGAATGAACCTGAAAGTGGGACCGCTACAGAGGAGGAAGTCGCCCGCAAAGGCGGCGCTTCGGGACCTCAGACTCCCACCAAGCGGAGTGAGTCGCACTCCGAGCGGCATCAAGAACACTGTGGGGTCAGGCCACTGCTTATCAAGGGCAAAGCAGCGGAACAAGAGGGACTCGCGCACGTCGCTGAATCCGAGATCCCGCTTCCTCCTTCACCCCCACCGCCCCCGGTCTGGGAAACCCCGGCCCCGCTGAGAAAGGCGATGGCGGCGCGCAAGAATCAAGTACCCGCGACGCCGATTTCGAAGCTCATTGCTTCGATACAGCGCGGGTTTGAGGCAGATATCGGTGTAATTAGGGAGGAAACCGAAGGAGAAGCCTTGCCCCCTCACGCTGAGGCTTTAGTGGCGACTTCTGCGCCGGAAGAAGTGGGTTTATCTAGGGAACGGGTGGTTAGAGAAGATCATCACCGTGACCACCACACGCGAAAGGTCGAAGCGAGCGACGAGAACCCTTTCTTTGTCGACACACGTCCGAGGAAGCTCAAATCGGAGCACTCAAAGGGTCGCAGGGACAATGGGCGCAAAGCGCAAGCACCTTCGGAGGCTCGTGTTCCTTTCAAGCCTAGGGCCGATAATCATTAATGAACATTCGCAAATTGACTACGCCAATGGTTAAAGTTTTATTGTATAGTGGTCTTTGTCCTTTATGTTTTATTCTCATGCTTTCTCATCCTCCCCTCTTCCCTACTTATTCATTTCATACTATCTTTGATACTATCGAGGAACTGCGGATTTATATAGCACATGCACATTGTTACGACGCAACTTACAGCTGTTGTATTACTATCACCACATCGTAGAGTCGTTCGTCGCATTGTTTTCTTACTTACCGTTTTCGATCTGTCTTTCTCATTCCCGTGCTTGGTTTCTATTGCACACTCTGGTTAATTGTTATTCGAATGTACAATGATGTCTTGGATTAGACTAGCAATTTATAACGGATGCTTGATTTCTCTGTCTAACGGTCCAACGGGACATACATTGCGAATGGCTGCCTTCATAGATTACTTACGAGTCTTATCACTGCAGTACTATAGTGGCACTTCGGTACCAACGAAAGTTACGTCATAAAAAGCATGTCCCTTGGCGCCTCTGATGGGTTGGTAAATACCAAGCAGAAAGGGCGCAAGATCAAGTCATACTCATGATCGTAAAGGACAAACTAGACGGAGGAGGTGCTTGAAAAACCTCTCTCGAAGGGGCATGAGATAAGCCGAAGCTGGAGAAAAGGGATGAGCTCTGCTAGAAGACTGTGGTGGGGAGCAATAGGATCTGGGACGTGAAGTCTGAGAAACCCTTGGAATGATGTCTGGATGCCCAAGAGCCAAACCGCGAAAGAAACCAGCTAAGCGGTGTCGACTCCCGCGCTCCCGAGCCCGTCATGGGCCTGTATCATCCAGTCAAGCGTCACATAAATCGCCACCGAGTTCTTGTGGTTCCTACTTTCTTGAATCTCTTCAAAGGGGGCTATGTTCGGAATCTTCCAGGTCAATGAGAAGTGTACCCAGAACAGGTTGTGACTGATAGTAGAATAGGTTAGACCACGTTGCAGCACTGAGAGCGGGAGGTCGTCAACGTGTTGCAAATGCATGATACACGGAGCATAAGATGTCGATGACGAGTGATATCGCGAGTTCCCTAGACATACAACGTTTTGGAAAGCCGGCGCGACATCGGAACTAGGCCGAGATGGTAGAGGAGAGGAGAGAGACGACTGGAATATGGTAGATAGTGAGAAACAATTCGCTCTGTAGCTGAGATGCCAGTGACTCGCATTCCTGTCAAGCTCCTCCCAACTGAGATTCGCTCAGCGGAATCAACGGTATCGAATAAGTGAGATAGGTCTCTTTCTCGCCCTCATGACCTTAGGCTTTCTTCTTGTCCGCTTTCTTTCTCCCTATTCATTAGTTTGATATCAATGCGTTCTGCGAACTAGGACTTACTCACTACGTCCCCGCTCCATGGTCCCCCACCCTCTCTCGAAATGTCTTAATAGACACTAATTTTGAACTCCCTGCAGCCTCATCTTTGCCATAGTGGGCCCGGGGTGTGTGTCAATGAGGAGAGGAGAGAAATTGAATTTCGTCAATGAAGCGAGGCAACTTGAGCCGTAGCATAGCCACCGGAAACTTCCGTACCTCCTCTTGAGTAGTTCACTCACCGTCGTAGACGACGCCCACAACGCCCATCATCCACAAAAGTGAGTATTTTTCTTTGCCAGCGTGCTTTCGGAACCTCTCTGAGAGGTACGAAAGACTCTTGGAAAGTGAAGCACGCGGGGAAGAGGATGGATTGCTGACTACGCTTTTCAGATGTCGCTCGTCTTACCAGAGCAACACCAACAGTTCCAGCACATTCTCCGTCTGCTTAACACGAACGTCGATGGAAAGCGTAAGATTATGTACGCGCTAACGGAGATTAAGGGTGTTGGGAGGCGTTATTCGAATATTGTATGTAAGAAGGCGGATGTTGATCTGAACAAGCGGTGAGCTCGCATTCTTGTATTCACTTACAATGTAGGATCAGAATCTGACAAGAAACATGCTTCTTTCTCTCGTTCACACATCTTACTGGCAACCGTTTTGAATAGCGCCGGTGATCTCAACTCAGACGAACTCGAACGCATCGTCACTATCATTCAAAACCCCACACAATACAAGATCCCCACATGGTTCCTCAACAGACAAAAGGACATCGTCGACGGGAAGAACTACCAAATCCTCTCTAACAACGTTGACTCGAAGCTTCGTGAGGACTTGGAGCGTCTGAAGAAGATCCGCGCGCACAGGGGGTTGCGACACTTCTGGGGTCTGCGTGTGAGGGGACAGCACACGAAGACGACTGGTGAGTGCAGAATCCCTTTTGCTTTTGCTCATGATGTTTTGGTGACGCTCTGTTCTAGGACGACGCGGAAAGACTGTCGGTGTATCGAAGAAGCGTGGTTAAATCTTGTGCTCGCACTTATTCTTTTCGCTATCCGGACGGGCTTTCATGTCCTGTACGTTCGTATGCATATGTATGCCGTATGATGACTATGTGCAGGGAGACCTCGCAGGGGTTAGCCCTCGTTCATCCGCAAATCAAATACAACCTCTCCGCATGCATTTAAGTTTCCAGCTACGGAAAAGATGCCCATTCCGACACTTTTGCTGTACCCTGTACTGATACCAATGTGAAACGTGGCTCTCTTGTCGTCTGTGACTCTGTGTTGCAAGGACAAGGATATGTGTTTGTTCGTGAGACTATTTTTTCAAGGACTCGCAAGAACTCTTGTCCCTTGGAGCAACATCTTCGTATTCTCCCTGTCGGACGTACGCAATTCTCCTGGACCACACGGCAGCCAATATCACTCAGTCACCGCGACCGCGACCAACCCTTATGAGAATCTGGCTTTTTGGTGTTTCAAAATCAGAGCCTTTGTAACCACTAGTACTAACTGTCCCATTCCCGCCTGGAGGAGCTGCACTTTCCTGTTGCCCTTACCTTACCTTAGAGAATAGACGGTACGACTGCAGTATAGCTGTCGGTTTCTTTCACTGTTTACCCCCCTCCCGACAGCTCTCTGGACATTTTGAAGGTGCTGGTGGACAGATCAGAGACAATAATATCAATAATCTGATCTGAGATACTTGACTCGCTCTAACTTAACTTTACGTGGTCCGGTCCTCTCTTTCACCATTCATAAGTAATAGCGACAAGGAGACTCTCCTTATCGAGTGCGATTCAGTGCAGAACATACAGTACTCTAATTCCAAGTAACTCTCTGCATACGAAATCAAATAGTAGTACCACCAGGTAGATTCAATTTCCTCCTCTTTGCACTTCACACTTCAAGTCCTCCCTCTATCCATCATTATCACAAGGTTCATATATCAAGACTAATTCGTCCCTTGTCCCTTGTGGCGCAAGCTTATCTCAAAGGCGAAATTGAAATAATTATCCGCGTTTCAACCATCTTTTTCTTGGTCTTGGCCTGTATCCTTCCTGATCCTGATACAGAGACAACAGCAGTTACACGTATCTCCGAATCCGAGCAATTCCGAAAAAACCTGACACAAAAGTCACGTTTTCTTAACCCCGGACCGGGAATTTCCTGCCCCCTCCTCCGCGGGGTTTGCGGTTGCGTTTGTGTTTGCGACCGGTCGACTGAAAAACCCGTCCGCGAAGCTCAAAAAAAAAAAAAAATTGCGCGTATATGCGTCGCTCCTAAAGGGTATGATATGGTATGATGTGATACTGTACAGATCAGATAGCGCGAATTGGGAAAAAGGAAAGAAAAATAGGAAATAGGGGTCATATCAGGATTGGATGATTTCTTACATGTCTGTCTCAGTCGCTCGCTCGCCAGCCGGGGCTGGTAATGGATAGTGATGGTGATGGAAAGGAATATCATGTCAACGATGAGGAAGTTAGAAGAGGACGTAGAGCCTAGTAGAGGATGAATTTCGGGTTGGATGTAGGACGATGGGTTTGGGAGGTAGTATCGGGGACAGGAGAAATACACAAGATAAAACATATATACATGTCTTTACTTAGTTAGAGAGTTAGAGAGAGCGTAGGAACTGGAGGTTAGCCAACCGTTCACCAGAGTACACTACCAACAACAACCAACAATGCACACTCCCATGCGTTCCAACAATATCCCCTCAACAACGCACAAGACAATAAATGAGAAAATGGCAAAAATCAATCATGCAGTAGCGACAGCAATTTTCTTCAGTTCCTCCTTCGTACTGTTATTATCATCGTTCCCTCTCTTCCTCTTGGTTCCGGTACCACTCGATGACTGATTCGAACTAGGACTCGAAGTGACTTGCGCACCCTGGCTCGCACCAGTAACACCCACGACAAGACCTTTCAACCATCCGTTTTCCCTTCTCAGCCCTTCGCATTCCCGCTCGAGTGCATTCACACGCGCCTCCAGCTCCTGAGCGCGCCTCTCCAGAGCAGCCTCACGTTCCTTCTTCTTCAGACGGAACCGCGCAGAGGCAGCAGTGTTTCGACGACGCTTGTCCTCTGCAGCAGCTAAAGTCTGCGAAGCTACCGGTTCCGGAGACTCACCATTCTCGCCGGTGGGAGAGGTCGGAGAAGAGGCTTTTCGGCTGCGTGATTGACGCTTCGGCTGTGCACTCGAGTCACTCCCAGATTGCGATGGAGGAGGAGTGGGCTGTGCGGAATTATTTGACAGCGCGGTGGGTGAGATTCCCGATAGTTGTGCATGAGGGAGGAACGGCGCAGCTGCCAGTGGGTAGGCGGCAAGAAGTTGGGCAAGCGTGGCGGCCTGATGCGGAGACGGGGACTGGGGAACGGGAGAGGCTTGGGGCAGAAGGAACGGATCAATACCGAATCCTGCGAGGAAAGCACCCATGTCATAAGGAGCGTGGGGTTGCGGAGGTACTCCAGGCTGATGCTGATGTTGCTGCTGCTGCTGAGAGGGATGCGACACCGCCGTGGGATTAACTGCATTCACGTGAGCCTCGAGCGGCGCCGGTCCCTCCGCCTCAGCGGCGGGGTCGTCATCCTTGTCGTCTCCATCCGCTAACGAGGGAGATACCTGCTCGTCATCCCCGGGCTTGCGAATGGGGCGTTCGATAGGGGGTTCATCTGTCTGGAAGGTGAGGTTGGACCATAGGTCGAGCTGCGCTGCCAGGTCGGGGAAGTGTGCGTTCGTGAGCAGAGACTCTTGACCGTTGTCTGCGTATTGCTCTGATGGTGAATCGGTATGTACGATATTGAGACCGTGGAGTGGAGACGGTGCCATTCCCCTCAAGAAGGCAATTCAGTACTCTTCTTATCAAAATTTTTTCTTTCTTTTTCGTCGTTTGGTAGCCGTCGCGTCGGAAGGGACTAGCTGGTAGTAATGTACTCTTTACTTGAGTACCAAGCTGAGCACCCTAGCCTTGAAAAGAGGCGGTGAATGGAGGCGGTGACGAGTTGAGTAACGTCGTAGTGGACAGAAGAAGAGTTGAGGGGCAGGATAAGCTCACGGCACGGATAAGACAATGTCATATCAAGCAGGAACACGTGCATCTGGTCAGCTGACAAATCTATAAACATTTTTTCTCGCTTCCCCGAACCCGGTCCGATGGTACTCCCACAGCCATGATAGGCACACCCCACCATAGGACCCTTCCATTACTCATAACGCGCGGTTGAATGATCTGGATTAAAAATCCTTGAATTTAAAAATACGGTCTATTGTTTATTCTGCAAACTCTTCCCTTGTAAGTACCTAACACAGCCGTTTCCGTACCATTCAGATAGCTAAATAAATACATGTCCACAGAACAGATAGGTGCCCTTAGTGATTTGAGGCTTTATTGGTTGAGGGAGAAACGCTGCATCAATCATTACTCTGTGGCGTACCCTCCGTCGCGGACTGTCTGCCGTAAGCCGGGCAGGGCACCTTCATCACTAATGCAACGCAGAACATCCCCAACTGATTAGTAAAGAAGAACGACATGCATGTGAACGACGTCAGTGAGCTCACACGGCATCAAAGAAGCGCGGAGATTCCTATTGCGTCGGGGGCTCGGGCCACTTCCTCATCATTCAGGTGGTCATGTGGCCTAGCCCCTCGAGCGCCTGTGATGAAATACTGACTGGGGGGATCGGGTCGAGGAGCTTACCTCCGCCCATATCCAGTACTCTATTGCAAGCCCCTCATAGACAGATAACGGGAACCCAACCCAAGCGTCCAGCATCTGCCACTTAGAGGACCTCCATTGGTGAAGTAGTAGATCGATCTAAGTGTCGTTGCTGGAATCGCATGACATGGACAAGGCGGCTTTCGGCCGATGCACTGCATGGGACCTGATCTGAGCGTCTCAACACATTCCCCGCCGGTTTCGGGTCGGGGACAATGCAACTCCATTGGATACTGCGTTAACCAGCGTGTGGCCAAATGCTGTTGCAATGGTTCACCACCATTGGTAAGCCTACTGAAGTGTAGGTAAAGCTGTTTTACTACTCACGTTTCTCGGTGTAGGGGCCTGGTCCTCCCGCTTCTTGTCCCCCCCCTTCCCACCTTTCCAGGCATGTGTTTACGCGTTACCTGACCTGGCTGGGATCTGTGACCACCAAAGAAGGCACGAGCTGAGACACAGGAAGCCGAATACTCGGATGAAGCCGCGATGTGCCAGGCCAGGAAAAATGAACATGCCGCGCATGCAGCCGAGAGTCAATCCCTCATCGATACGCATCGCCGAATCCCAGCGTCCCACACGTCAAGCCATCAAGGACAGGAGGGTTCCACGATACCCAGGTCATCCTACCTGACAGTCACACCTTATCTGATTCTGCGTCCACGGCCACGGAGAGGGGGATCGAAGGAGTTCTCGCGTTGAGCGTCATCCGCGACTCGACTCGCGTTCACCCATCGAGACGTCTATGTCAAGGAAGGAAAGGTCCAAAAGTGGCCCAGTTTTTGGTTAGAGAACCGAGAGAAAAGCTCGCTAATACCTCGGGAGAGATCAAGCAACGGTTCTTTAACCCTGAGTCCCAAGTCTTGAATCTTGCATCCTAGGCCTGCCTCTAGGTCTAGGACTAAGAATGACAGAAGGGGCATGGCCTGATACCCGTCGCGCGGTCTTTTATGTACTCACATCGCATGCGAATATGTCATAAACCACCAGACTTGGGTGCGTCTTTGAACGATCAGAACTCGCCATCTCCGGCGGAGTTTGCGTCGTATGTGCTAGCAGTTGCTAGACGGGATATACATTTTGGGTCTACGAGAAGTGGTGCGCCGTAGCACGCCAGGATCGCGCCATGTTAGGTGAGGTTAATCTCGATGCTAGATTTTGGGTTTGACTGCTTCTACTGGTTCTACTGGTCCTTGAAGCTTAGCTTGAGATAGGAAAGTCTAATAAAGAGCCGAGGAAGAAGCGGGATCAACGTTGCGATTGTAACTCTGTTATATGTGGACTTTGTGGACTGTGATTCACTCTGTTGCTTCGCTAAGGCTTTCCGCGATCAGTGCTATTTTCATTCTCGGCACAGAAATTCAAGGGGAGGCACCTCTCCATCATTTGGCAACCTGAAGAGAACTTGGGATGGAGAAGTGAACGATTATTTCGCTTTGGTTCCATGATTTGTTGACTCAGTACTACTAGTATGTATGCGGAATTGAGAGTCGGGGAGACTAACCTCCGCATGGGTTGACCATGGGTCATTTTAGCTTCCGACCCTTGTCTGGGCTTTATGATCGTATGCGTCGTATTGACACGGAAATGAAATGATGTGTTGTTCAAATCAGTCCCTTTCTCGCGAGTGAAGAAGCACGGCATGACACGTGAGATTCACGTGCCGATCTACGCCATCACGTGTACATATCTCTTGCGAGGTCACGCCGCTTCACCCAACTCATCTCTGACTCTTCACCCTGCACAAATTCTGTGCATTGTTTTCTCACCTGGAAAGATTATCTGCTACTACGCGACCATCAGCTATTAATATTTCATATCTACCCGTATGAGGGCCACATGTCGCCCTTTGAGGACATCACCCAACATGCCTTGCACCTTGTCACCACACACTCACAACGTTTACACAAAGGCGAACTGTGAAATATGTCTGTACTGGGATCCCACCATAGTGCGTCCATTCTTCTTGCAAGCTCACATTTGTTGATGCGTTTATAGGCCGCAGGAGAAGCCCGTCTTTCTACAGCAGAAGGAAGGATGCTGGAACTCTGAAGACAACTGCTTCTCAGAGGAACTTCTTGCGTAAATTGGTGACAGTACTGACAGAGATTATTGATGAAGAGGACGGTATGTCGAGAAGTAATTGATTTAAACGAGGCTCACTCTGTCGGTTGGGGTGTTCGTTAGGTGCTTTGGCAACTACGGTGGAAGAGGAATCTAGTTCAAGCGTCGGTGAGTAAGGCTGATCCTTGGCCTATGATGTCTATAAATGGCTTACCATGAGGCGGCCAGCTACTTTGAAGGCTGGTGAAAGAACAGAGTCCAAATTGGCAAACTATGAACCAAAGAATGCTGTTCGCCTCGTAAAGTGAGATTATACGACTGTGCGAACGGATGAAACTCGGCTAATATTAACGTCGAGGTTGTGCAAAGATTATGAACAGCTGGTACGGGAATCCACGCGCCCCAAGGATTGTGCTTGTATCACTAACCGACAGTTCTCAAGTCGAAACGAGTTCGAAGTCTGCTGGATGCGCTCGGCGGTGGTGGACATACGGCCAAGGTACTGGATAAGTTGGGCGAGGCGATTGAAGGCATAAAGTATGTCGTCAATGAGACCCAGATCGCGATGCTCACACGGTTACAGGGATTCATTTGAAGTTGATGACGCAATGACCATATGTAAGAGAGGAGATCTTCCCATTCTGGGTAGGGAAATGACATATAGCAGTAGAACCTCGTTCCTGTATTAAATCGCTCGAAGCCGCCAGTGACGCTGCGTTCGAGGCGTGGATCGCATTCAAGGATCTTGGGGTTTTCAATACTCACTTCTCCGACGCTATCGCAGAGATGATAACACAACTGAAAGTGAGTTATTCTTGTTGAGCTCCGGCAGCTGTACATATTTATGGCGTTAGGCTACGTCAGCTAAACTCGATGCTGAATACGGTAAAGAACATTGTTATTCCACTGCGTTATGAACATACTTACAATTCTATAGGCCAACATTCAAAGTGTCTAGTCGATCCTTATTTGGATCAGATGTTTGAACCATGGTTGCCTGTATTCGAGACCTTCCTTGACGGTCTCGCGAGTATCGCTGAAAAAGGTGTGTCAATTTCTCAATGAGAACCGAATGTCCAGAATTGCAGGAGCTAATCATCCAGAAGAGATCGCAGCGATTCGACAAATGCAGGACTTCCAGAGTCAGCGGTATCTTAACCTGACGACTGTTGCAACATTTCTTTCTAGTGTCACGGCGACAACGCTGCAGATGACTGCCGAGAACACTGGTTCTCCTTTGCCATTACTAATGAACACTATATGGTTCATCTCGCTAGTGTTTAGCACCGCATCTGCGGTCTATAGTCTCCTTGTGATGACATGGCGCCAATCCTCAGTGTAAGCATCCATTTGACTAATTCCTTGAATCCAGCGTAACTCCTGAAAAGTTGCCAACCGAACTCGTCACTTCCGCCTTTCCTTTACGTTTGGTTCCGAGATGGTCCAATGTATACCTTGATGGCAGCATTGATTTCATTCTCGATTGGGCTGTGCCTTCTTTCCTTCCAATTTGCCGACCAAGGGGTGAGAATGGATACTGTGGAGTATTAACACATACTTACGCTCCATCTCCCAGGAAATATGGATCTCTGGTGTCATATCAACGTCTTTCGCCGGCATACACTCATGCGTTATTTTCGTCTTCGTCACGTATTACTTTCTTGAGCTACAAAGGAGGGAAGCTTATTATCCCTGGAGTAATACCGGGCGTCATTATCTCGTTTCGCTTGCGAAATTTTGCGGGAGGAAGGTCGACAAATTCAAGGATTATCTCTTTGGAGCGGACGAACGGCTGAAGAAATCGTGGTTTATTTTTGGAAAATATACACGGAGGTTGCTCAGTCTTATTCTGTGTTCGCTCCGCGGCCGAGGATGCGTAGAGGATAACGAGTCGAATCCTAGAGGTTCAAATAGTCCTGCCATTCCAACACCTGTTTACAATGCTACGGAAGACCTGCGGGTTATACGCCGACCTTCCGGACTTTTCGACCAGGCTGATGAGAAATGTTCAGCCCCAGAAGCGGCTGTGCTGGAGCATTCTCTCGCAATTCCTGGGGGAGTAACAGCGACCACAAGGAGTGGACTAATGCCGATCGCCGAAGAGCGCGCAGAGCAGCAGGTAAGGAGTGATTCAATCTACTTCGTTCCTCAATCTTTCGTTTAACAACTTGTCCGTAGTCTACCCATAAGCCGCCTGAAAATTTGCTGCGATTCTCAAGAGATGGCAAGCTTCTTGCGCATTCTCAGTGAGCTACTGTTCGTGGCTGGTCGCTACAAGCTCTTCACACTTTTATTTAGGGGATGCACGATAACAATTTACGATGTGGTAGGTAACAGTAATACTATGGGCTAGTCTAGGAATCTCTGCTAAACGACAGGAAGAATACTTTTTCCGTTCTAACCACACTTACTACGCCCGGAGCGGATGAAGTGAAGGAGATCTCGTGGTGGGTGTTTATATTGAATAGGGCATTCCCATTCTCAATGAGAATCCAGGTACCCCGGAGCGAAACACACTAAACCACCAATGGAAAAGCTGTTGGTGCACTCACGCCGATCGACTAGTATCTGGGATATTAGGATAGACTCGGGAGTGAGTTGCGTACCATAGTCTATTAGCGGGAGTTCTCATTGAGGGAATCACAGGAAAAGCGAATGGTGCTCGGCCCGAATGGAACTATGTCGTCGGTGCACTGGGACATGGACGTCGAAGGTATTACTTATCGAATAAACGAACGATTCTTGATGATTCATCTTATTCGCGAATTTGTGGCAAGGCTTCTCTTGCGTGACCAATACTACAGCAAGGCTATTTGTGAGTGTATACTTCGGTTGAATTGACGCCACTTAATAATTTATTAGAATATGAGATGCGAGGTACTTCAGAAAGTGTTGTCCATTTGTAGCTCAGACTTAGTTGTTGTGCAGAACCTCCGATCGATCGACATCTCCAAGTTACGCAATATTAATCTAGTAATTGATGCACTTTTTGTTCGAAACCGGGTATTACTTTGTTTGGTGGACGTACCAGAGGACACGAAGAAGTCTCGTTTATTAGGTACGTTGTCCGCACGTTTGTTAGGGTTCTCTTTCTTCACTGACATGGACCAGTGGTCAACTTGAATGACGAAACCATTCAAAGGTCGGCTTGTAACAGTGAAACCTTCTACTTTTACTGACACGAAGGTGATGTAGGGAGATCCCCGTAGGGCGCGGACATACATCCATGACTTTATCTCTTGATTCCGAGAAGATTCTACTGCGAGGGGGAACTGTAAGCTATCTTTGAGTTACTCATCTTCTCTTTATTGACGATTCTAAACAAGGAAGGAAATGAGCTGGTTGAGCTGTCGATCTCCGAATACGACGAAGACGAATTTGCAGTAGACATAGAGCGGGTAAAGCCACTTGGGTTCCGTATCGATGGCGGCCATCAGATTTCCCTGAAAGAAGCGGCTGTTGCATTTTATGGTCATAAGGATAACATGCTTATCGGATACTTGGGCGGTACGTTTTTCCCTCAAGTATCAACTATTGTATGTATTGAAGTGACACAGGCGAGGTTGTGGCGCTTTACTACGAACCCGGAGACGATTATCTGTCCGCATTACACATGTTTACGACGCCGACTGCAGAGGCAATGCCACGAGAGCCTGTGAGTTTCGCAGTCAACGGCGGTTCGATGCCCTACATGTTCGCATTCGGTGACGAGCGCGGAAACGTCACGATTTGGTCGGTGCAGTCCAAGACGTTGTTGGATGAATGCAGTTCGGCGAGGAAGTTCGTAGTACACGATCGACGTGGTGGCCGTCAACGAGATCCAGTTATTACTACCGGGAAATACGTGACCTTACCGTTACCTACGAGTTCTTCTGCCGGGGGTTGTTAGTGTTGCTACTGCATTTCTATTTATTTCTTGCGCAATTGTGTATCTATCGGGATGTTCTCGGGACAATTTTTTTAATTCGGTTCGTTGCTGAGCTTCATGGTCCTGCTCAAAGCACCACGGGCCGTGGAGAGATTGAGTATGTGAGGCTTTAGTCAGGGCTCGGAAATGCAGACACGAGGTTTTGGGAAGAGGTTCGATAGCTAGATGAAGACGACCAGACGCACATGAATACTTGCCACCTCGAAGATGGAAAACCAACCATCTTGGTTATTGCGGCAATGTGCGATACCAAAATCGAGTCCTGGCGTTCTCTGCGATGAAACACGTACAAGGATCTAATGTCATCGTATGCTGCATGCTATGCATACTATTCATTGCATCCTGCAGGAGTCAATCAGAGTCTCGTCCCCGATCACAATGTTGAGCTTACTACACCCTGTTCTGCCTCACTGTTGTGGTTCTTGAATCCGCACGTAAGAATGATATCATGCTGATAGTATTTTGCATTGGTTGGCCCATCATCAGAACTCTCTGCATTTATTAACGTGAAGCGGCCTGCCGATCTCACCATACTTTCCCCCTCGGACTTTGGTAGGCTGATGCGAAACAGTACTAAGGCGAATCCCTGGGTCAACGATTTCTAGATCGGATCGGATGCCACGTTCAATGACCCATTAATGATCCTCTCGCCTTTTAAAGACTCCCGAGTCGATTCGATGTTTACAAAAAAGCCAAACTTTGTATCGCTACCCCAATCGCTAGATGAATGGGTAGGCCGAGCTCCGGGTCTTGTCTCCCTTGTAATCCGCTGCTAATAGGCGGTGGAAGGGCACAATCCACGATATTGGGACGTTCGACATCCTCGTCTTCCGGAGGAGGCCGCTTTCTTGAATGATCAAGCATGATAAGAACCAAAACGACTAACGACGCGAATAGTCACACAACTGATTTACTTGTCACGTCTCCGTCGAGTCGAGATAACGTCACAAGGTGTCACGTGACATGTAGAGCATCAAACCACATCACATCTTTCTTCCTACCAGCTAAGCAAGCACCACTCGTGAATCTCCCAAAAGGATGTGAGAAGGTTCACTAGCCACTTTCTCCTTGCTCTGACTAAACTACGCATCGCCTCATGTATATAAACTATGTGTTGATGGCATTTCCCTTTTAGTACGTCTTCTTGATCACAGAATACTCCCGGTGCATATCATATCGGGCGCCCATGTCGCAACTTGTGCGAGCCTGCAAGATTTTCACACGCATGTGAACGAACGACTCGACTTCACTCAAAAACTCGTTCCCAACTACTTATCACTGGCGGAAGCAGAACAATGTCTGGCAGCGTGCATGACGAGAATGCTGGCTTGCTCTCTGTTACCGAATCGGACCCGGACCGCTCCATAAACGATGATGAAGAACAAGGTGGCTCAATCGCTTCACCAGTCTGTGATGAGTCGGCACGACTATGTCAAAAGGAAAAACCTTTCCCCTGGCGCGTCGTGTCCTCTATCTTTATCTTGTCATGCGTTTCTCCAATTGCATTCGAGTTGATCTTCCCGTTTGTCAGTACGTACCATCTCGCCCTAGCACACCTGAATGCTGCACGGATTTGGCTAACCCTCTTCGGAAATACCTTCAGACCAAATGATCTTGGAAAACGGTATAACAAACGACCCAGAGAGAGTTGGATTCTATTCGGGTCTTATCGAATCTATTTTTTCATTCACGAGTTTCTTGGCTGGTAGGTCAAAATCGACGGCCTTGGAATCGTATTATTGATTTGCTTTGTTATTAGCCATGCCTTTATCATTCCTCTCTGATCATCTCGGGCGAAAACCTGTTGCCCTAGTGGGTACACTTGGCCTGGCAGTCTCCACCACTCTATTCGGGACAGCCAAATCGTACTGGTCAATGATTTTGACAAGAGTTATCGGCGGTACCTCTGGTGGAACGCATGGGTAGGTGATCCCTTTTCTATTTACGACATGCATGAATCCTGATGTGTACCCGCTCATCTGCTCATACAACAGGACTTTGAAAGTTATGTTGACGGAGTCAATTGAGAAGTCTCAGCAAGGAGTTGCGTTCTCTGGATTTGTCGTATGCAATTTCCATTTATTTTTCTATGCTGTCTTACTTACAAACTGGCGTCTTCGGGTTGAGGCAGATTGCATACAGAATGGGTCAAATCGTTGGACAACCAATGGGAGGCCTACTAGCTCACCCGGAAAGGAACTTCAAGATATTTGACACACCATTCTGGCGAAAATACCCATTCTCATTGCCATGTTTTGCTGCTTCGGCAATTGCGATACTTGGGATCATATTTGCGTACTTTTTCACTGAGGAGGTAAGTTCGAACCACATACATGTATCTCATCGTTATTCATCAGTATGATCTTACTGTTACTGCCGTGGTATTAGACCTTACCTTCCATACGCAAAAAGAAAAGACCTGCGGGATACGGTTCCATTGCTGCAGAAGAACCGGGAATCCCGTCTGACGAATCTTCCAAAACGATACGACCCTCACTGCGCTCGGTGCTGACACCACATGTCGTGGGGGCTCTCATCAACAGCGCCTTCCTAGCCTTCTGCTCAGAAATAATATACGCACTGTCAGTATCACATTCATCCTCTCACAAAAAATCCCAGCTCACATCCATCCCATCCCATCCATCCCATCCGTCCCATCCTCGTATACACAACAACATTGCACATACATAGATTCCCACTCTTCGCATTCACACCCATCAAATCAGGAGGTCTCGGATTCAGCGAAGCACAAATCGGGTCTCATCTAGGATTCCGATCTATCAATAACATCCTCGTCATACTCTTATACGCACCGATCGAACGACGAATAGGTCCAACGGCAATGCTCAAACTCACTATGGTTTTCTGGCCTGTCTCTATGGCTTTCTTTCCTTTGTTGAATGCGATTGCGAGGCGGGGGTATGGAGAGACGTGGGTTCTTCAAGGAGTCATTGCGGTGTTCGTCACGAGTTGGAGTTTTGCGAGTCTCTCATGGAGTGCGTTAACGTGAAGTATTTAGTATCTTCCTTTGTCAGCTAACGCCTTCATCGTTAGCCGCATCAAGCATTGTTATTAACAACTCATCACCATCGGCCGAAGCCTTGTCTGTTGTCAACGTACGTTTCACCAGCCTGAACTATTTAAGACGACTGGCTCACTCCGACGCTCTCGTTTATTTCTTTGATCGATTATAGGGCATAGGGATGATGGCAATTACACTTCCATTAGCAGCAGCACCCGTCTTCATAACCACCATCTTCGCATTCTCCATAAATCACGAACACATCTTGGGTGGGAACCTTGTATATGCCATCCAGCTGTTCATTTCCGTCACCGGAGCAGTCTTCACACTCTTCTTAAAAGAGCCAGCGCACGATTGGAGGGACGCTACGTGACTAAATTATGTCATTTACACCTGTTTCGGGATAATCGTGTCATAACATTGATGAATAAATGAACTTGACAATTCTCATCCGAAAAGAAAAGAGCAGTGAGTGTGATGGTGGAACAAAGTTGAGAAGGGTGGAGGAGGTGCGAACTAGAAGGAATGAAGTGAACCTGGAATGACTGCAATATGAAAAAAAAAGTGAATTCGAAAAAAGAGTCCGTTTCTCAATGTCTCGTCTGGCCGTGATATGGCGGCGGGGGCGGTGTTGACGTCGATCCTATTCCGTCTGAAGGCAACGGTGGCAACTCTCGATCCTTTTTCGGGGAGAACGGGGGGACGAGATCAGCAATACTCAATGGGTTAAACCCCGGGGGTATGGGCAGCGGCCTTCCTTTCCTCTTCTTTACGAACTTCGTCTTAGAACCTTGTGCAGGTACACTGGCACCCTTGGCCGGACCAGCTCCAATAGGAGACGAAGGTGTGAATACATCCACGAGCTTCCTCTGCCATCGCACGTCTGAGCCTTCATCACTTTCCGCTCCATTGTCCAACCTCACTTCTCGTATTTCGGCGTGATCACTCTCAGCATCTGAGGCGGCATTCGCTTCCGATATTCGCGTCAAAGGACGGCCGCGAGATGGACGGGGTCGAAGCGGAGGATTTGGACGGGTGTTGGGAGGATCGTCCAACGGCGCAGGATCCCGGCGTCGATTGGGCCGAAGAAGAGCCTGCGGCGATACAGGCTCAAGTCCCGTGTTGACATCATGATCCCAATCACTCGCTTCTTGCGCATCCGTCGCTCCACTTCCGTTGATTCTCCCAGTAGAATTCCATCTCCTGACGCGCTCAGCCCTTTCCTGTGCGCTATCAGGCTCCTCGGTGTTTGACTGCGTAGATGACTCTACAGGAGACATGACAGCGGATGCCGTCGAGGGCGATACGAGATCATTTTGTCTATCATTCGTAGATGTATAGAGTGGTGTCGGGCTAAACGGCGATACGTCTGTTCTGTTCCCTCGCCGTCGACCGTGCTTCCCCGTCCTCGCAAGACTACCTGCTTGATTCTGTAGATTTCGCGCCTGTGAAGCCCGCATCTTCTCAGACCTCACATTAGCAGCATACGGACGTGTGTCTGCGTCCGTCCTGCAGTGCGCAAATGACCTAGAAGAGTTTGGTGTGTCAAGCGTCGAGGGCGTTATAGGCGACGGTGTCCCTGTTGTCATCAACGTTCGACCTTCCTGTGACTGGGGCTCGTGCCCCGACGTACCATGCGTACTTCCGATCGCCGGGAGACCGAAGTATATACGCCTGCGAGACGAACTAGAGTCCTCGCTCATGGCTAACCCACCTCCGACAAATCTTGCATTACTTCCACCACCACTGTCGCCATTTCCTTTTCCGTACCCACGGCGTGGTGCGAAGAAAGGTTGTATCGCGCGCGCAGCTTCATCCTCATCCCTTGTTCTCACTCTCCTTGCGTACACCCACATCAATCCTATCAAAAGTGATAGCCCACCCAAGGTGCCGAGCGTCGCCCCGGCAATCATTCCTGCATTCGAGTCTTCTGAAGTATCAGATGAACCTGTGGAGGAGGATGCAGCACCGAATGAAAGAGAAGACAGAGAAATCGGGGAGTCATCACGAGAGGAAGGCGTGCCTGAAAAAGATATGCAAGTTAGTGAACTTGTTACCTTCAATTAGGATAGTCTCAAGACGAACTTGTTGACTGGGGAGTGCGGGTTGCCCATGTTATTACAGGCGTCCGTGTCGTGGTGACCAGAGAATCGTCCGTCCTGAAGTCCAAGTGTTAAGATTCTCCACCGCTAAAATGAGTTTGTAATGGACTTACGTGTACACAATCCTGTCAAGCATCACGAGTGACTTTACCTGCCCATGCCCACTCTCGATTCTGACTGTGTGCTGCGCGTCCCCATCCAATCCTTCCTGAGAAAACACTACTTGGTCATACAGATACGTGTCATCACCAGTAGCAGGCAGCGAGAAGTTGGCAACACGTTCGCCATCGAGGAAAAAGACCATGTCCGTGTTGCCCATTGGAGAGGAAAGCGAGCGAGTTATGATACAATAAATATACACAGAAGTCCCTGGAAGCATACGGAGTCAGTAAGAATACACGAAAATATACAGAAGTTTGGGTGGGGGAACAAGAGCCGAAAAAAACGAAACGTTAGGAAACTCACCAGTGAAATTTGCGGTTGCACTTATGATCTGTCCAGGATTCGTGCCAGACACCTCATCTGCAAGAAAGTACGATGCATCGTGCCACGTCTGCTGATACGCCTGACTATAATCCGGGTGAGCAGTGCAAGACGTGCAGTTATGCCCTTCCTTCCATGACGTGATGGGCGCATATACGATTTGTGCCCCCGTGTTCGCGTCCCCGAAGGTATCATCAATTGTCACGTTTACCGGGGCCGTCCGGGCAAGAGGCGAGAATAAGAGGAGAAAAGCAGAGAGAAAGGAGACATAAAAGTATACCATGGGTTGGCAGAGAGACGCAGAGAGACGAGGCAGCCAGCAACAACCAAGTGAAGTAATTGAAAAGAAGAGGTTCTCCTGTCGAGCCTAGTCGGGGCGCTATTCCAAGTCTGGCAAAAGTTTCCACCAGACCGTTATACAGGTCGAAAGTAAGACAGTGAAGGGCGACCGAAATGGTTCTTGCGGGTCAGGATAACTGTCTGTTGCCCGTTTGATCTCGCAACTTCCGATTTCTGACGGATCAGAGAATAGCGAAACGGCTGGCAGCTGAGCCCGCTGCCAGAGGAGGGCGGGAAGAGGGAAAGAGAGTCGAGAGTACAGGGTTCAGGAGAAAGGAGCGGTAGAACATTCGACGTAGAACGTAGAACGTTCACGGATTCGGGGAGTAAGCCAGGGCCAGGGACAAGGTGACTGATCCCGGTCTCATCCCTAGGGAGAAAAAACTCCATAAATACCTGAATAAGAAAATATATAGGTATCCCCCTTGAGTAGAATTTCGGGCTGAGATAGCAAGGCATCCAAAAGGCCAATGTTTGAACAGCTCCTTGCCTCGGAGTTATCGACGTAAAAGGCAATTATATATTAATTGTCTTTGATCGACTCGATGGTGAAAAGTAGATATCCATGCGGACCAGATACGCGGCTATGGACAGCATCGCTTCAGAGTTTGCCGACGTTGGCAGGCGCACCAAGCATGCTTTTGTGGATGGAACATGAGAGAAAGGGAGGCGGGAAGGTGGCAGACATGAAACACAACTGTTTGTATCTGTTTATTCGAATAACGCGTTGACAACACGTGGCGTTACATCGTGACAACCACGCGTTTTGGCCACGCGCTTCTCTTGGCCGAGATATATAAGGAAACTAAAATAAGTAGAACAATTTTATTTTATATTTCTCTTCGCTCCACCTTCCAACTTATTCTCTCTCTTTCTCCACCACCGTTGGGGCACCTGCTCCTGCTCTTCGTCGTCGAAGCGCCAATGCCAACTGCACCCGGTGCATCGCGTCCAACGCGTCTCCACGATCCGAAGCAGTCTACAATGCCGACTCCAAAGCCGCCGGCACCGAAACGCTCTGCGAGTGCTCCTACTCCGCGGGCGCCTCATAGTTCTCCTAAGCCTAAACACCGCCCTTCGACTTCATCGGCACATCAGTATAGGTCAAAGCCAACTCCACCCAGACCTCCGCCCCGATCTGCACAGCCGTCTCGTTCGCGCTCGGCTCCCAATCAGAAGTCTAGCTCTAGGACACACCAGAAGAGCTCAGGTAGAACGTCGCAGTCCTCTCCACGTAAGCACGTCATCCTCTTTTCTTCACTCCTCTCAAGCTGTTCGTAGGCTCATCGCACTCGTCTCTCTATGCTTTTAATAAAGATCATTCTCGTTCTGCTGGTCAGAAATCGAGTACGCAACACGTTCATCGACAGCCTGGCTCTTCTTCGTCCCGACCGGTGTACGTTGTTTGTAACCGCAAGCACTACGACGACGGAATCTACGCTCGGTGCCAGCGTCTGCTTCGCAAGTACGTCAAGTGGGGTAGATAGCCGAACACGTTGCGGTGTCCTTCGGATCATGATCATGACTTCGGATCACTGATCCTGCTCGCATTCAAGATTATCCTGCCGCACCTCCCCACTTTCCTTTGATCACCATGCCGTTGTTATAGATTTATGGATATAGAACACTTGTTACTTTATATTTATCCACTTTCTTCCGGTATATACTGTTGCCCGCCCCATACCATGCTACTGTACACTATTCACTTTGGGTTATTTTTCTATTTTTCGTTGATGTACTCTTTACTGGATAATTGTACAGGATTTAGATCGTATGTAGCTCTCGATATGCATTTGTTATACTTGTATTCCACTGAGTTTGCTCGGTCTCCACCACTGCTATATGATAAACATGTTATTTCGGTAGATCGGTCCGCCTGCGATTAGGAGGTTGAAAATGAACATACTCGTCCACCATGAGTTAGCGAGAAGTGATCACCAAGGCAGCTTGAGGCGTCAGCGGTGCAGTTGACCTCTCAACTCTCAATGATGTTTGGCGTCAAACATTGCCACATTAAAAACATCTCAGTAGTATCTATTCCATCCCAGTGCGACTTGCGGTTCTTCGTAACACACTGGATATACGTAAATAATAACTCGTCTAGATGCACTAATACCGCCTTGCCTGTTATTGCCATATCCTATCCATATCTTTAGACTGTATAGCTGAGGAACGCGGAAAAAGGTTCCTCCCGCTCCCTTGCAGACGCAGACAACCGTCACACCGGCACCAGTACTGACTGTGTACCATGACGCAATTTCCCAGACTCAGGAGAATAACAAGTCTTATTTCCGCTAAAAGGAATAAGGAACGACAACACAACACTTTGTATATGTAGGTACTTACGCAAACCAGTTGAAACCTTGATACCTAACGAGCGAGCTAAAGAAAGAGAGGGGAAATTGAAAGAAGGGATAGGGTAGGATAGAATAGGGGTATCGATTCCACAGTGTAACAGATATAACAGCTAGCTCGAGAGCAATAGCAGAAGCAGTAGAACAGAGGCGAAGAAAAAAGGGAAGACAAAATCGACAGATAAAGGAATGGATCGAGATGGGCTACTGTATACGAATAATTCAATTCCAATTCAAGCATTGTCGGTGAATGTGAATGAGAGGAAAGTCAAGATGGAAAGGAGAGGCACTTAATTACAGATCTGAAGGAGAGTGGTTCTCAGCTATGTGGCTCTGACGATGACAGTGGTGATAGAACGGAGGACAGCTTCCAATACGAGAGAAAGAAAGAAAGAAAACCTAAAAAGACCGATAGTTCCAGGTGAGACAGATGAAATAAGTAGGATAAGGAAGGAGACCGGAATGGAGGGAATAAGGATCATCTATATACAGAGGTAGTCAAAAGAGGGATGAATGGGCTCGGAGGGTGGACGACAAGGTTTCAAAAGAAACCGAGAATCGAATCAGAACACATCAGACGAATACGGGCAATCCGCAGCCAAATGCCCCCGGCTCTCACAATCCTCACAGAATAGCTCAACCTCAATCTTTCTCGTTCCGTTCTTCTGTCCGCTGGAAGTCATCTCAGGAGCAGAACCATCTTTAAGCAACGGGCAGGTGAAAATATCGTGACCAGGCGCTTCGCAGATCTCGCACACCTCCGCTTCGGTTTCAGCTTCAGAACTACCTCCCTTACCCGACGACACCGAATTAGTAGTACTGCCGTTGACGTGGATCGTCCCAGTACTATTCGTCGCGGAGTGATAATATCGGGATTCTGAATGTGACTCTGTACTTGATTTCGAAGGTCGCTTGGATTGCTTTTGTCGAAGATGTTCAATCTCACGCTCGAGTTCGTCCTATACGAGAACACGAGTAAGTATGACGGATCGGTGAGTCATGTGAAGAATGGAGTTACGTACCTCTCGATAGATCTACAAATGAATTGCACGCATGGTAGGCAAGGAAATGAATCGTTAGTCTGTGATTAGTCCACGATTACTGGCAAGCGACGCACCTTCGCTTCGACAAGACTCTCAAGAGCTCGCTGACTTCCTTGTTAAGCTGCAGAACATCAATAAGCATGCGAATATTAACAAAGAAATTTTTGCAGACCTCGTGAATTGTCCGAGTATTCTTCTTCTCAGTTTCAGCAAGCTGTTTCCGCAACCGTTCGATCTCCGCTTGCTACAAGTGAAGCGGTCATTCTATCAGCCATCAACTGGTCGCAAAACAAACTTCCGCGGACGTACAGTATTCCTTGGATCACCGCCGCCGCCTTCTTTAGACGCCGAGTTTAGCGCACGCTCCTCGTCAAGGAGATCCTGCTCGACATTTTCTTCTAAGATCTTCACCTCCTAATCAAGACTATTGAGCATAATAACAACAATTAGGCACAACGTAATGCTTACATGGCGAAGAGTCTCAGTCTCCTTACTGAGCATACTATTCTCTGACTCGAGCACCTTGTTCCGCGAGGAGAGAGTCGAGATCTCCTTCTGGAGCTCTTGCACAATATGTCTTTGTAAACCGCGCAATGGAATCAACAATATAACTCGGATCGAGATCGGAAGTTTCTCACTTGAGTCCCTTGATCTCATCTTTATACGTATTAACGTCCTGTTTCGACGGTGTTGATGAAGCTGCCGGAGGAATCTCCTGCAGGCCAACGTTGATCGGTCGATCCCGGTTGAGAGTCTTCCGCGCTGTCTCGAGTTCTGAAGTCTTCTCATCCAGCATCCGACGCAGCTCCGCGACTACATTCCGTTCTCGCTCAAGTTTGGCCGATAAGTCTGATCGAGAATGCTCGAGCTTTATGATGCGATACAATGTTTGTAAGCATGATGAGCGACAGGCCTCTCTGGAAATAATACATACCTCGGCTTTCTCAGCGTCAAGACTCTCAACTGCCTGTTTCAGGCTCGACATTGAGCTCGATGTGCTTAGAGCATCTTGCCTGGCAGCGTCCAGGCCTTGCACAGCTTCTTTCCGCGCGCTGCGAGCAGCCTCGAGAAGTTCTTTGAGTTGCGAAATTTCTTCAGTATGTCGCTCGCGCTCGATAGCAAGGACACGGGAAGACTCATCATCCCGCGACCGTTCTGATGAGCTGCGAGCTTGGACGCTCTCCAATGCCTATCAGAATCATTAGATTTCTTCCGTGTTCTATCATCACGAGACCTTGAATCACTTACAGCAACCTCAGCCCGAAGACCTTCGATCTCGGCCTGTGCGTTTTCGAGGGTGATCGTATTCTCCCGTAACGCTTCCTCGGCTTCCTCGGCCTTTACTCTTGCGAAGCTCTCATTCTTTGCCAAGTTCTCCAGCTCTCTCCTGGTTTCCGCAAGTTCATTCTTCAAAGCAGCCTCGTTCTCTTTATGCCTTTGTATCCGGTTCCGAGCAATCGCTTCTTCCCTATCCAAACTGTTACGCGCGTCTTCAAGCATGTCTTCGAGTGATGAAATTCTACTCTGCAAGTGCGCCACTTGTTCCCGGAGTGCTTCGTTATCGATTCGTGTCGCCTCATCGTGCCCGGAGCTGCTTATGCTTCGCGATAATGAGCCACGTCGCTTAATTTGCTCTTCCAGTTTGTCGATGACATCCTCAAGCTGATAACGCCTTGCGTCAGCAGCAGCAAGTCGTTCCTCGTAAAGGGCAATCGTCTCTTGTCCGGCCTGTCGCAGTTCCTCAATCTGTGCCGAAAGATCCCTGCGAGTGTCTTCCAAGTCTGTTGTTGCCTTCTTCACCCGGCCCTCCAGAAGATTGATTTCTGCATCCTTGGCTTGTATAATACCTTCGCTCTGACCCGCCTCGTTCGCTTTTGTCTCGACGGCTTCCTTGAGACTAGCAATCAGCGACTGCGAATCGTCAAGTTTGGTTTGCAAGTCCTTAATGCGTGCGTCCTCTTCTGCCTTAGCCGTTTGCAAGGCACTATTGGAAGATTGAACTGAACGCTCAAGTGACTCGATCTTCGTATTACGTTCATCGATCGTCCTTTCGGAAGATTTCAGCTGGGTCTCGAGCTCCTTTACTCTGTCTAAGGCTTGGTTGCGTTCCGCTGTAAGAACCTCTGTTTCTCCCGGTTTCGGTGCAGCAGATCTGGCTTCTTCAAGTTCATCTTTCAGTTGCGCGTTTTCACGCTCAAGACTCTCCACGCGCTCCTGCATCAACTGGCGTGAAGCGTCGAACTTCGGGCTAAAGACAGAATCTTCCTGTAAAGTGGTAGTGCTGGACCGGCGCTGAGGAGATTCTGGTCGACTTGGCTTTCCCGATAACAAACTTTGAATCTTGTCCTTTAAGGCTTTATTGTTGTTCTGTATGCTCGCCAAGCTCTCCAGATTATCATCCTCAACAGCAGTTTCATTGCTTGTGGTACTAAACGTGGGCGTGGCAGGCTTGTCATTAAGAGAAATGCTCCTCTGACCGGCTGTGCCACTAGGTGGTGAAGGTGGTGGGGGCATTGCAACAGCAGATGGAATTCGAGCTCGTGGAGTCGCGGTGAGGGACGGTCGACCAGTGCCAAATCTCTTCGGCGTTCCAAAACTGAGTCGCGTGTTAGGTTTTGGTGTTCCGCCAGGGGTTCCTATTCCGCCAGAAGAGCTTCTCGAGTCAGAACGGGAAGGACTCGGTGGACCTCGAAGACGGGCTGGGCTACCGAGACCGATTCCAGACTTCGTGGGACTACTGGATTGAATAGACTTCCGTGACCGAGCAGAAAGCTGTTGTGCAGTAACGCCGACATATTTACTCGCTCGACTTCCCGCAGTTATCTTACTCATCGCCGACGCGGAGGGGGTGTTATTCGCTGACAGGAGCCCGAACGACGGTCTTCCAACTGTCCGTGTCATTGACATAGACGATGAGATATCGAAAGTCGACGAAGGTGTCACTCGACCATTGCTCTTTGCAGGCGTCACTCGGCCGCTGTCAATAGGTGTAATTCGTCCATTATACAATGAAGCCGAGGACGTGCGTCCAGGTCCGGGGAGAGAAGCTCTAGACGAGGATACTGAAGAGCTCCTCGAGTGAGTGCTTAGTCCTACCGTTGGAGCTGATAGTTTGCCGTATGCGACGAAAACACCACACTTCTCCGGGCAAGTAAAATATGGAACACTAGACTCAATGAGCTTTTGGTGCGCACAAGTGCCATTTTGCATTTAAGAAACTCACCCTCCAACAGATCCATTATTCTTGCCTAATCCTGCAAACCCTCCACTCAATTCAACACCAGCCCAAACACCCTGCTTGCCGGGAATTTCCCCGACAAAACGTAGCTTGCCCTCAAAGCCCAGGCTCTCAATTCGAACAGCATCCCAACAACGAAGTCTTTCGGTCTATGAGACGCACGTTCTGACTGTCGACTCTCAGGGCGATGTTGCGGTGCAGACGTCCTTCTGAGTTGACCGCTCGGTGTTTTTGGTCGCGAGTTGGCGCTCGAGACAGAAGATGGTGGTCTCGGAATAGTTGGGTTATTTGCAGAGACAGAGCGACCCGTGTATCGAGTAGGGTCATTGGACTTTATAGCGTCTTGAAAAGCTGCTCTTGAAGCCTCCAGGTCAGGTGGGAGAGGATCATGGACAGATGCTGAGGAAGAAAAGGAGCGCAACCGTCCAGGGGTAGGAATGCTGGACGTTCGGGGCTTCCCCACCGGTGACATGTTGGCGACAAACTCTTGCGATTTCCGGGAGTGCAGTCAGCGTTCTTGAGTTCTGAGTAGTAAATGGAGAAAGTGAAGGGTGATACAGACGCTTCAAGCGCGTTGTGCGGGCACTGCCAAAACGCGTCGCGTGTGGTCATTTCACGTTACCATTACTCCTGTTGTTCACAACCTCATTGCCAAATACGGTATTTTCATCACGTGATACGAATATTGCGAAATGCAAAAAGCAGGAACTCAAGTGATTGGCAAACATTAATATGAAAACACAGCAATATAAGTGGAAGATGCGCTACATCGAAGCTTGACTTCTGAGAGTTGATAAACTGTCGCTTTGACACTACTATGGGGAGAGGAGGGGGTGCAGAGATCCGGACGGCGCGAAAGGGAGTATAATTACACAACTCCAGAACCATTACACCAAGCAAAGCGATGATAAGATAGCAGCAACAGAGAGGAAGAATGCTATGACATCTCTTCATCCGAGTCAGATATTGTTTCTTTGCTTTTGCTGAGTCGCAGAAAAAGTCAGTACAGTGCACCATATCACGCAGAAAATTGTGAAAGCTCTTACAATTGTTTCTTTCGAGGTGCAGCTGAAACAGCCTCTTCATCATCGTCATCGCGTACGACACGCTTCTTTTGTACTCGCTGTGGTTGAAACAGAGACTCAAGATCAGCGGAGGAACGAACTCGACGCCGTTATCGAACATACCTTCTTTGGACGATCTTCATCCTCTCCACTAAACAGCGCTTCGTCCTCACTCTCATCCGCGTCACCATTTTCTCCAGTGCCAAACCGCTCCACAACAGCACCCATGTCCTTATCTCTCCTCAACTTCCCTCCCTTCCGTCTCCTCTTGACTTCCACAGGCGCAGGGCCCAAACCCTCATCACCAGTATTCTCCGCAGTCGTAGTCGGATTCGTCTCAGTCGCCTTCAACTTCCTCGCACCCTTCTTACCACTACTCTTCTTCTCCTTCTCTTCCTCGCTTTCATCATTTAATTCCGCTGCCCATTGTTTCACTGTCTCGCGTGCAATCCTTCGCTCTTCTGCAAGTCTCCGCGCCTCAGCTTCGAGCTCCGCAGCACGTAATTCAGCGGCCTCGGCCACTTTCCGTTTTTCGTCGAGACGTTTTTGGCGAGCCTCAGTGAGACGAGCTTCTTGAGCAGCTTCGTGTTGCTCTTGTTGAGTTACTTGCTCGTCGGTGCGTCGTAAGATACTTTCACCATACTTCCTACGCTGATCCGCAATTTCTCGGCTATAGGGGACTGACGGAGACTTGTCTGCCGCTAGTAAGCTGAATAATCTGCATTTACAAGAGTGAGTTATCTGCAATACTTGAGTTTGCAAGGATGCCTACTGTTGAGCATGGTGCCCGAATCCTATAGCGAGCTTCAAATCCACAAGTGTTCGTTTCCCAGGTGCTATACCAAACAGCATCTCCGCAGCCTTTTGTTCGATCATAGCCAAGTTATACAGATTCGCCTTCTCTTGTGGAGCAAGATGTAAGGCCCGTTGTGCAAATTTGAGAGATTTTCGCAGGGCGACAAAGGATTGATCTTTGATCGCCTTGGAGTACCATGCTCGGCAGAGGCAGTGGAGAACTGTGGCATCAGGGCCTGCGCAACGTTTGAAGGCCGTCTCATACTGGGCATCTTCTAAATGAATCTTGAACGGATGTAAATAACAACGACTCACACTCTCGATGGCCCTGTCGAACTCATCCCGACCAAAGTAGCAATGACCCATATTGACATAAACAGCCGAATCATTAACGCTTTCCCTAACCTTCGCGAAAATGTCCAACGCCTCACGGGATCCTTGTATCCTGCGCATCGCATCGTCGGGTCCAGGAGCAAACCCAGGCGGCTTCATAGCAGTGGCCAACGAATCCTCTGCAGCAATAATAGCAAGACCCTGCGCAGCAAACGCACACTTCGAATCAACTTGTAAAGCCCGCTCGTATATTTCCGCTGCGCGCATAAAGTGCTTCTTCCGTTCTGCTGCTCCTGCGGGTGACTGATCCCGGTTCTCTCGGGCGATATGGAAGTAGACTAACCCTGCTGCACAGAGACTGTAAGCATCAGAGCTTCCACTCTCCCTCAAGGTTGCGGTTGTGAAGTCCTTCGCCAGTTTGAATTGTTGCCGCGAGATGAGAAAGTGCGCTAATGCACCACGCAGTGTCAAGTCTGACTTCTTAGATGACAACGCAGACTTGAGCCACTCGTGCGCTTCATCATAGCGACCTAGTGATTCTTGAATACGGGCTTGTCGTGCCTTCGCTGTAATATGCCCATAAGTAATCAAGTAACAAGATAGGGGAAATTAGCTATACCATCGGCGTACTCAGGATGCCTCCCAAGTAACTTGTCATACGCCTCTTTCGCGAGTTCCGTTTCTCCCTGATCCTCATACACCCTCGCGAGATTAAATAGGATTGTCGTGGCTATCCCTTCCCCTGTAGGACCCTCCACTGCGCTAGCCTCAGTAAGCGCATTCTCATACATAGACCGCGCGTCCGTAGTCTCGCTCGTAGTGTGTTTCAGCACCGCCAAGTTATTCACCAGCCGCGGCTCCGTTGCTCCACCAGCTTTAACGCGCTCTTGGACGACGCGAACGGCCTCTTCGAGTAATCGACGCATCCTCCCCCGGTTCTCATCTTGCCATAATTGAGCAGCCTCGATAAACAGCTCGACGTCATCACCAAAGATTGCAAGTGCTTTGCGCTGTGTGTACGCCTCATCCTTTGAGCGTATTCGCTCTGTATTGCCATTGATACTTGCTGGGTTGAATAAATCCATAGCCTTTAGGACGATCTCAAACAAATCACGAGCTTTCCGTTTTTCAACCGCAGCTTCGGACGGGGACAAGCCTGGTCGTGGATACGCTCGCAGCGAAGCAAGAAGGACAGTTACCTCTAAACTTCGTTGAGGATTAGGGGGCTGCATCAGAGTGTCGAGAGTATGAATTGCAGCAGGCATTTCATCTATAAAAGCAATTAAATAAACACTCAACGACGGTGTCCAAGTCGACAAACCATTCTTAATCTGTGTTTGAGCGAGCCCGATGGCCGCCAAAACGCTTTTTGGATGTCCCTTCAGAGCAGCATTAAAATGCCTCATAGCTTCAGTTGTCGAACCTTCCATTTGTGCAAGTCTCCCAGCATTGATATGACCCGAACTAAACAGTGCCAGGGTCTCTGCGAACTGGATAGTTCGCTCCGCTAGCTTTAAGGACACCTTCTTGTCCCCCCTTTGTAAGAATAGATCGAACAAAACGTTCGCCGCCGCGGCATTTCGGTTGTTGAGCTTGAAGGCACGCTCACAGTGTTTGGTTCCTCTGATGAAGGATTCCGTTCTCTCTGAGTCATCCTCATCCGGATTTTTGCTTGCATTAATAGCTTCGAGTCCCAAGAGAAGGTACGCCGTCCAGTTGTTAGGGTTCTGATTAAAATGTCAAGTTGTCAGGATAGAGTCGAATGCCAGAACCAAGACGAGCTCATACCACTTCCAAACTCCTTTCCCAGCACATCTTCGCTCTCGCTTTATGGTCCATAGCCCAAAAGCACAACCCTATGCCTATTCTCGGATCCGGCTGAGCGTCCGGCTTCAATTCGAGCACGCGTTGAAATGTCCGGAGCGCCAGAGGATACTGCTTCTTTGCGTAGGCTATTCGGGCTTTACCTAGCAGTGCGACAACGTTTGTTGGTTTCTTGCTCAGAACGAGGGTAAATGATCGCATAGCATCGTCAAGGTCCGCCTTTGCGAGGTGAAAAATACCTGGACATCCAACGGAGTGAATGGGATGGACAGAGGCCAGCAAATAGGTGGCTCGACGTACCTCGAATTAGGACAGCATTGACATTATGTTCACCCGCGTCGCCAATATAGTTGAGCTGCCTTGCGGCTTTGGCATGGAAATGCTCTTTAGGCTTTTCCTTCGTAAGGTTGTCCTGACCTTAGCAACTAGGAAATGAACCAGAGTTTAACCAAGAGGTTAGGTGTGACATACGAGCATTGTCCAAAATAATCTTTGGTGCCTTTCTCGCACGAGCAAGTTGCAAATTAGCCAACAGCTGATATACCAGGCCAAGCTGTCCTTTTGTCGAATAGTCCGACTGATATTCTATACCGCGCTCCGTCAGCAACAGCTCACAGCCAAAGTGTACCGAAACGCCGAAGAACCACTTACGAATAACAGCACTCTCCAAGACCTTCTCCGCGGACTCGTATAACCCAATCTTACAGTACTCACATGCGAGTCTCGTCCACATCGATACTGTCGCAGTGACCTTTGCTTCGATCAGCAAGTCGATGTAGTCTTGCGGGTCCGCGTCAAGCGTGTCCAATTCGATAGCCACTATTTCTTGTCCACTCAACTCGACATCTATGGAGCGGTTCGGCACCGGGGCTGGTGAGCCATAGTCATCACCCTCCATTGTCGTTAGCTGTATGTACAATGTACAGTGAACCTAGTGAGTGACAAGAGCGTGGATGGTCAACTGTAAAAGGTTTCGTAAATCGAGTCGCGCAGATCCCATCTTGAGCTTATGTAACTAGTCGATCTACCACACTACTTATTTGGATGATCTACCCACTCTGAAAAGTCCGGCTTTTGCGCGTGCGCACGGATGAATGTCTTACCGTGTTACGCGTTAATAAAAGCACCCATGATACCGCGCATCCTGTAATTGAACGCAGGATGGCGAACAGGGGCGGATCTCAAGTCGGAGATTATTTTAATCAAAAGATTACTACCTTCTTTCCTTGAGCAGCGGAAACCGTCGCCGCAACTGTTTTCGCAGCACCGATTTTATCGACCATCGAGCCATAGGTAACCACGTTGGCACCTCCATCCTTCGACTTCGACTTCATTTGCTTCTTGATTTTCACCTCCCTCCGCTCCTCTTGATCAATTTCCTTATTGACGCGTCTCATTAAATGAAAATCATCCTCGTCGGGCCCGGCATTCCTCCCTGTTCCTACCACCAAAGTGGTTGGGTCGTTGACTTCACGCAATAATTAGTAGGATTAGCTAAAACATCCAAGGCGAAAAATCTCACTTTGCGTATGTCTCAAAATCTCAACAGCCCCCATTCGCTTCCTCGTCGGGCAATCTTTTTCCCGCTAACAAGACGCATGGGCGATGTCTCAGCAACACCTCGGCTAATGATTTGCAACAGCTCCCACTTCTTGTGCATGCACATTCTGCTATACACAACAAATAAATAGCTACTGTTTATTCCCATTCGGATATACGAGGTTTTCAATAGATTAATAATTTTTGAAGGGATTTTTGAAATTGTGAGAAACCTTTGAGATATTGGTTATTTACATATGTTTTCTCCCGAGACGAAATTTTTGAGAAATTTTTGAAGGATTTAAATTTAATGTATTGTTAAATAATTATTATGTACCCAACATAGTGGATTGAGGTGAGGATAGAATTATTCCAGTGAGGATGAGTCGAGGCAGAGAGATCAAGAAGCAAGCACGAAAAAGGTAAGAAGCTTTCACGTGACTAATAGATCAACCACAGATAATTGTTACATCCTATATAGATCAGTCTATCACCATGAGTTTCCAACAAGAACTGCATAGGGCAAAACCCGGATACTCAAGATTGGTGTCTCATTTCTGCAGTGATGCGAGACGCGTTTTGCAATCAAGGTTATCGGCTAATTTACGCGCTTTCCCAAATATGGAAAGAATCTGAGCTCCGAAACAAATTTTCGGGCACGCCCGGACATTAGGAATTGCCAGTCACCACTTACAGCGAGATAATGTGTGCTTCGAGGAGCCGCAACTTCAACACGAAACGGGAGGGCCTGGCTTAGGCTAGGGGCCAATGACAAGAGACGAAAACATACCGATAACATATCCCGGTGATAGGTCTCACTTTACTTTGCCCAGATGCATCTCCAGAGTTCACTTTTGGACAATCCTTTGCAGCATGTCCCTTCTCCCGGCACGCAAAACACGTCGTATTAGCATGTTTCTCTCCCTTCCGCTTTATTCGGCGTTTTTCCGAGCGTTCAGATTTAAGAGCTTGCTCTAGCGCAGTTTAAATGCCGTCAGGCGATGGAAAAGGCGGCTGAGACTCACTTTTCCGTATCTCGCTTTTACCCCGGCTCGAGTAAGCTGCCTTCACCTGCTGTCTCTCGTTCTCTCGTTCCATCTTCTCCGCATCAATAGCCAGCTCATCACCCTTCTCATCTTGAGGTTTCCCCGAGGATTCAATGACTTCATTTGCCTTACTCCGCTTCTGCGTCGCCTTTTTCTGCCTCTTCGCTGGCGGTGAACTTGGAACAGCCTCCGAATGGTCGATCACAACTTGCAAGTCGGCCTCGGTTGAAGGAGGCTTGCCGTCAGACAAGCTAGCCTCGAGATGCGTTCTCTTGCGCCCAAGGTTGGTGTATCTGGTCATTGTAGCGGCAGAAATCTCTTGTGGTGTGGTAATATGATGGAGAAAAATGCAGAGTTCAAGTTTGTGGACCATGGACCAGTGAATACTGAGTACTGATCGATTAGTTACCAAATAAAGGCAGGATTTGAACACTAAACGCCGATCACCGATCGACTTTCTGTTTCTCATCACATCAGGTCAAGTCAGCCAAAGCATCCACGTCTTTCATTGACCGTCTGCTGTGTCTTGGGGACTCATAGCCAATGCCTTATGCTCAATGCTCAATGCTTTCGATAGTTTCGAGTCGCGCTCAATAAGTGGCGACGGCATAATCTCAAACCCTTGGGATGACAAGATTCGATCCAATTCTTTCCCCACAACACCCCAATCTCGTTTCGCTAGACTCGCTAATGGGCATGGCACTGGGAATGGATCGGTAACAGAGTCTCTTGTATCTTCTTCATCGTCCACTTCACCCTCTCCTTCTGGAAAGACGGGTCTACGAAGTCGGAAAGTGGGATCTCATCGACGTGTGTCGACCGTCGATAGTTCTCACCCCTTACAATCTGAACCTCCTACGACACCAACGTCGTCGAAGACAGCAACTACCCGACCATCTCTATACCGTCGCCTAAGAAGCCTTAGCGAATACAACTTTGATGAATCTGAGGGCGAATCCTTTGAGAGTGATTTGGGAGAGGATGAACGGGGAAAGAGTCGCGAGACGGAGATAATGGTGATTGTTCACGAGGTACGTGACAACATGGCAAGGATTGAATAGCCTTACCTGTTTTGATGCTGATTTTTGTAGGTGACACGAACAGACTCTATAGCAGGCGTCGCGCTTAAGTATGGGATTTCCCTTGCCGACTTACGTCGAGCGAACCACCTCTGGACATCGGATTCAATCCATCTACGCAAAGTCTTGTACATTCCTTTACATTTATCAAGTAGGAAAGATCTTTTCTTTCCAGCGAATGTGAGTATCCCTTCTTTGAAAGATCTACATCAAAGTCGGTCGCATGTTCATGTATCCTTTACGCGTATCTCTAGGAACGTAGCGTCGCACACCTACCGAACGGTTCATCCCCTCCGTCTCCCCTATCTGTGTCATCCTCGAGTACATATGCGGAAACATCGATCGCCGCTCGTTCCCATGTCACCATTCAACGAATTCCACTTTCTCAACTAGCATTCTTCCCACCACCATCTCAACAATCCACATCAATTCTCCCCGAGTCGGAGCGCAAACTCAGTCTATTCTCATCTCCGTCTCCTTCCAACTTTCCTGCCGGGTCAGCGACGACAATACCATCACTTCCATCAACAATCCCAAGCGCCCAACGTCCATCGCGTATCCATTCAGAATCATCGTCCGTCTCAACATTTCTCAAGTCCCTCCCCCTACCAACGAAAGACGTACTATTCTCTCGATTATCACTCGACTCAAATTCCAATGAAACTTCCACTTCTACGTCTTCCACGACGAATGCAAGTGAAGCATCAAGCGATCAGGAACTTGACGTGGAGATGGATCTTCTTGGTCAGTCCCGAGTCTGGTCGTCTAGTAGCAGTCGGAGTCGGAAGAGGAGTCGGAAGAGGACTTTATCAACTGGCCTCCATGCTGATAACTCACTAGCTCCTTCCAACAAGGTAAAGGGGAAGATGAAAAACTCTCGTGGGGATGATGCCAATAGAAACTCTGTAATATCAATCGAGACTCTCCGACTAGGTCGAAAGTACACGTATGGTGCTAACGATGGCAACGAACGGACATTGGATACTCCACTCGTCCCTCTCCAGACCGAGCAGCTCAAGCCGTCTCCACAGATGCAGCTTCCAACAGTGCTAAAGAGGGACGATGGATGGACGTAACCACAATTGATTGGTGGATCCAGACGATTCATTAACGGGGTAGCACGAATCCCAGTCTTCCTTGTTTTTTTTTGCCAGATCTCATCACGATCCTATCCCTTCTGCATCACTAGCTGCAATATTCGGATTTCTGGATTCTCTCACATATCCAATATACCATATTAACTATCTTGTGCTCTCACTACTTTCTTCATCCCTCGGAGTGTCATTTGGATCTTTTGTTTTCTATTTTTTTGTGAGTCACTTATGCGGGAGGAAGGTTACCCATGGGCCACGCCGTTGCTCAGAGTGATGCATGCCCTTGTTTCATCTTGAAGGAATGCTACTAATCTCAATCTCGCCCTTTCTATTGACATTCCTCCGCGTCGCTACTAACAGTACTCGGAATCTTCGATCTTCTTGAATCCAAGCAACTCTTTGTGCTCTCACCTTCCTCTCTGTGCCTCTTGGATTTGTTAGATATTTACCGTTCCAGTATTTGTTTGGCTTCCCAAATTCGTATCCCCTCTAGACATATCAAGGTTTCTCTTTTCTTGCCTCTATTAATAGCACGCCTTGTAAGTCCCGAAGGCGATTTGTTCCTCGGTAACCGTAGCAAACGAAACCCGACTCACAGGCGATAGCGGTGACGGCCACTACCTGAAATAAGCTGCACTATTTGACGACGGCCTACTGTAATGGATGGTAACACGGCTGAACCGCAGCTAACACTACCTAACAGTAGTGGGCATGCATACCCTCAGAGCCGCGTCGAACGTCTAAACCTTTGCTGCTCTACACTTCTCCCAAGGCCTGTGCATGCTCCACGCAATTCATCCCGCGATCGGTCCGTGCTTTTGTCTGGCGGGTGAACAGAAGGGTAGGAAAGAGTCTCTTTAACTGGAGCTGGCCATATGCTTCAGGCATACTGGTTCTCATTCAGCGACGCGCACGGTTTTGATCTCGATCGGTGCAGACCAACGCGTTACCGGATAGATACTGTTCGGCGAGCAACCTCGTAGTCCACAATCAACGTTTGGGGGATTGGAGATTCGACGAAGCTACACTCGGACACATCAGATATGATTGAATCCCCGAACCCTGATGGAAAGCACCTCCGACCAGGTAACCGATAATTGTATAATAGTAGGCAGAGAATTCCATGATATATTCTTGTCTGAAGTGATTAGGCTCATTCGTAGTAAAGTAGCAACGGTATCGCTTTGTCGTAGTTATTAGCCGGATCTTTGCCATATACAGTAATATTTTCGGCTCCTCACCGTAAAAATAACAAGTACAAACAAATAAACCCGACTGAAATTCAATTGCGTCTTCCCTCTGTTCGAGTCTAACAAGCTACGCCTCAGAACTAGTGTCCCTGTGTTCTTTTGCTTAGCTTTTGGATCTACAAAATGGAACATCAAGGTCGAAAATTGAAGGCGGCAAAGGTCGATAATGTGCATCGGTAATTTTGGACGTGGACGACTGGACGTGAGAATGAGAACTTCGCACCCACTTCTCACCGATCTTTCTCTCTCGCTTTTGTTCACTGAGTATCCTCCAGTCTCAGCTGAAAAGCAAGCCTTCGAGCATGTCTTTCTCTAGAACCCGTCGCAGTACGTCTACTCTTGCCATGAAATACGACTCGTTGACACCCCAGTAGGTCGTAGTTCTCGCCAATCACCATCAGAAAGGAGAAAGACGACCCTGACGATAACACCTGCTCAGAGGAAATTCCTTCGTGAGCTTCTGCATGTATTGGCAGATATTGTCGATGAGCGTGCCAATGATGGTAACATTCCCTATAAACATATTTGTGATTGGTGTTCACAAGCAAGCACAGATGACCTAGTCGCTGTATCGGACGGAGATTCTGAGCCGAAAAACGGTATGTGGATGTATGGCTTTGTAGCCCTATTTCTGAGTATATGCAATAGAGGACAATCACGTCTATGGCGGCAAGCAAGGTATGGTAGTTGAAACTATAAGTGCAAGCAGAAAACGTGATATCGAGGACACGAAGGGAACAAGAGTAAACGACTACCGTATGAGACAAATAGTGTTGCTCGGTTCAAGAAGTGACGTGGTCTCAAATCTCGAGGTTTCTATGCATTGCTAACCCATTTAAGGCTTAGCGAAACTCATGGGCAATTGGTACAGTTGCTCTTATACGCTGCTTGCACTGCTCATTAACTAACGGAGATTCGTACATTCTCAAGACTGACCAAATTCGAAGCTCGCTCAATGCACTTGGCGGAGGGGGGCGCACGGCAAGGGCCTTGGAATGCATGCACAAATGCATTTCCTCAGCAGCGTGCGCTACATTGGAGCTAACTATGCTATTGCGCAAGACTCACCTCTACTCTTATTTACAGCAATAGGATTATAATCGATAATGATACGACTTGCTACATCTGTAAGAAGATGAAGTCTAGAGCACAATCAGATGATAATCCCAGTAGTCCCCTACGAATGTGCAGAGAAGCTCTTCGCATGCAGAGGGTCTGGCCCAGAAGTACGAGATGCATTCTATGAACTTGGCATCTTCAACGCGAATTTCTTTGGGGCGCTTGAAAGGATAATCCTTCAGTTTGAAGCATACAAGGTATAGACAACTTTTATCTCTGGAGTGAATGTATTCTCAGCACGAACATAGACCATCTCAGCAGAACTGCTTGCGGAATACGGCAAGTGTGGTGACCTGTTTCTATGTCACGCTCCGATTCACAGTAAATCTTACAGGTCCTACTCTATTTTCAACTCCCATAGCCATAGACGAATATTTGGACAGTATCTTTGAACCATTAACAAGGGACTTCGAGGTATTCATCAACGCTTTGACAAAAATTGCTGAGAAGGGTAAGCATTCCTTTCAATCGTGGCCTCGGGTGACCATGTACTCATCATCCGAAAGATATAGCGGCACTTCGCCAAACCCAAAACTTCTCGAGTCAACGCTTCCTCATGTTGACGACCATTGCAACATTCTTATCTAGCGTCACAGCAACAACGTTGCAGATAACTGCTGATGATGCTATCTCTTACTTGACACGCATGACAAATACGACCTGGTTCATTTCACTAGTTTTTAGTACTGCTTCAGCAGTGTATAGCCTCCTCGTGATGACATGGCGCCAATCCTCCGTGTAGGTGCTTGTATTGCCGAAGCTGGTTCAATACTGATTTCTGAATTAGCGTTCAGCCTGACAAGGCGCTTCCATCCTTTCTCTCTGCGTGGTTTCGAGACGGGCCGATGTATACGCTGATAGCAGCGTTGGTAACATTCTCGATTGGACTGTGCCTCCTTCCGTTTCGTGGTGGTGATGATGATGTGAGATTCGATGATAATTCTATATTCGCGATATTCATCTGGACCAGGGGTTACCGGTTTCTGCTGTTGTACCAGTAGCTTGCGCCGGCGTGCATGCTTGCGCTATTGTTCTATTTTCTGCATGGTTGCTATTCGTGAAAGGAAAGCTTCCGTTACATAGAGTCAAAGCCACCGTTGGCCGGCTCATTTCGGCTTACGACTCAATTGGCAGCGCAGTCAAAGGCCATGTCCGTAGGGTGGCTCGGCGACTGTGGAACCCCCTGATCAGTAATCGTCGCAGCCCCGATCAATGCGTGTGCGTCGGAGGGAAAGACGTTGAGCTGGGTGAAGGAGTGGTGGATACCGTGGCGCAGCCAAGTTCTTCCACGTACACCGATCCGGATGGCTTGGCTAATGTTATTCCATTGCCTGTAACTTCTGACAACAAGATGGACGAAGACTCTGGCTCCGAAGCACCTGAATCAGACAGGGTACTGGCGGTACCTGGAATAGCGGCAACGAGTGAGGGGGAGACAGGATCACATGCGGGTGATCACACGGGGAAGGTAATTGATTGCTTGTTCCGTGTTATCAGACTTGTCATTTGGACACTGTGCCCTTAGACTATGCACAGACCACTTGAGAAGCTGTTGGACTTTTCACCAGACTACAAGTTTCTTGCGTGTGCTCGGTGGGTCACTCGCTTTCCGAAACGACGTATCTTCTCATTTGTGTTCAGAGATGATACTGTAACGATATATAACATGGTAGGCCCTTCTAAGAAGGATGAGCCTGAGTTCTTGGATGTGCGTTGATCATTTTAAGTAGGGCGATACATATTCTGTATTGGAAATACTAAAGACGCCAAACGCGGATGAGGTAAAAGGGATATCGTGGTGCGTACGTGGTCCCTAACAGCATACATATGTCTCATGATGGCCTAGGTCCTCTCGACTGAAACTTCTGGTAAGGTCGCGAAGATCGGTTTCCGTCTGGATGATAGGAGTAAGTGTAACGTCTTGGGCACTCAACAGCAGTAATGCTGAGTGGGGATCCAGCGGAGCTGCCATTTGTTGGGCTACCTCAACGAGTCAGTGATATCCGCGCGCTGGACCACTGGAGACATTGCGGAGACTGAAGGTATTGTTGCGTGAAGAATGATGGATCGGTGACTCATTATATCGCAGGCATTATGTGCATTGTTGGGTCAACAGTCAGGTTCTTTGTGAGTCCTTCTTCGCGGTAGTGGGGCACTCATTCATCCCTCTGTTAGAATGTGAAGTGCGAGGTAATGGCTCAAGATCATCTTCCAGCGTCACGTACTTGATCAGTTGCTCAGGAAATTCCAGGTCGATCAATCGACGTTTCGAAACTGCACAATGTCGATCGAGTAATTGATGCAGCGCTTGTTAGCAAAACGTGCCTGCTATGCGTTGCGGATGTGCCGGGGGACACAGGACACTCTCGCTTATTAGGTATGTTGACAGAGAATATATGCGCTTCTCTCATCTCACTTGATGATTCTAGTAATCAACGTGGATTCGGAGTCTGCATCCATTCGAAAGTCAGCATCTATTATTCTAACGAGACTGCCCTTTCATTGATGGAGTGAGGTTCAGTGCTCATCGGATATATCCCGGGCATACTTCAATAACCGTGTCTCTTGCATCAAATAGAATACTGATCCTCGGAAGTCAGGTAAACCAATTGGGGGTTTTTTATTTCTTTTCCTTATTAACTACGTCTAGCACGGAGCTGAGATAGCTGATCTGTCTACCCCCGGTTCCTACGGAGACAACAGAACTATCATAACCAGTATCGCATCTCTTTATGATCAGACTATACATGGAGAAAAGTTGAGGCGACCAGAAAAAGCTGTCGCTTTTTATGGCAATCGAGAGCAAATACTCATCGGCTATTCGGAGGGTGCGTTTCACTTAGGGTTCAGGCTATTATCATGTCTTGAGCTCGCATAGGTGAGATTGTGGCGCTTATTCGTGAACCTGGAGATGGATACTTCTCTGCACTTCATATTTTCACGACACCAGTTCTTGAGGCTCTGCCTAAGAAACCTAACAGTTTCGCGGTCCACCGTGGATTGGCATTGCCGTATATGTTTGCGTTTGCCGATGAGGACAGGCGTGTGACAATCTGGTCTCTCCAATCCAACTCAGGCTTGGATGAATGTCGTTCTGCAAAGACGTTTGAGGTCCACGATCACCGCGGTGGCCGCTTATTTGGGGAAGAAAGAGTCACTACTGGAAAGGTCTTGGTTCTTCCACCAGCTGCGACCTCACCGATTGAGGACGCAGATAGTTAGAAATGTACGTCCTTGATACTCTTGAAAATAATATTCTGCATCTTCATCTTCGCTTCTTCTCTAAAGTCCGGTCCAGACCTATAATACAAAGAAGGACAGCTTCCGGAAGCATGCCATCTTTATTTTACAAAATTCTATGTTGGCAGAGCTTATCGTACTTGACCACCATGCAATATTTGTCCGCATGCAATGCTATGCTATGGTCTATCAAGCTTAGTAAATCAGCAACAGTGCTTGATACCTCCAATCTGGTCCATAGCCGCTTGACGACGGGGATGGCCGATGCGGCCGGAACCGCAGCCGAAGAACGTACCATCAAATAAATCAGCAACACCTGAAAAAAAAATCCAGCCATCAGCAGGTAAAATCAGAGGTAACGAAGACGAGTGCTCTGCAGTGCATCCAGCTGCGAACGGTGGCCGCTGACCACGCACAATATTTCTATAAAAGCAAAAGCGCGTTTGATTTTTGATGCTAAATATAAAATTAACCCCGGTTGCTCCCGTTACCCTGAGCTGAAACGATTGATCAACGCTCTAATTTACTGCACAACGACATCCCCTCTCTTCGTCCACCCACCACCACCATCACTTCCTCCTCCCTTTTCACTCCTTGCAAGACGTACAGAGGCTGGCCTCGCTCGCTCGTATCTATTAAAGACGCAGACGCAGACGCTTACGCTCTTTACAACGTTGACGTTGACGTTCAAAAGCGAGCTTGACTCCGACAGATACGCTCTTTCAAGGCTAGAACGAATCCCCGTGAAACTAGAGACAAAGGGGAAATTGATTTAATTTTCTTGTGTCGCTTTGTGGGTCCATTTCATTTTCCTGGGTTTATTTGAAGTGGTCGTAAACTCACGCTCATTGCGCTTGTTGACAGTGTATAATCCCACTGTATTTTCCGAAATGAGCTATCCCAACTTCAATGGTTACAACAATGGTGTACAGGCGCGCAAGGAAGAGGATAAGGTTGTTGTGGTGCGTCTGACCAGCTTTCAAAATCGTCTGCGCATCTAAACTTATTCATGAATACGCGCATCCCTGCAGTATCTCTCTCCCAATCAACCTGTTCCCGACATGGTTCCATATGAGCTACACGAGCATGTAAGCTCCAAAATCCACATCTGAACTGTGGATATTCCGACGGTGCTGAGACCTGTGGATAGGTATTCCCGGACGAATGGCATTCTCGCGTACTCGCCATTCGAGACCTTGCCTTCCGTTACTACCGCCCCTTGTTCGAGCGCATCTGGATTATCGTCGCTTCTCTGTAAGCTCCTTTGTCTCCACACCAACACGGAAAGAGTTTACCTATTACACATTTACATGACGATTCTAAAGAGCGGTGATCATAATCCCTCTTGCTCTCTACCAAGTAATCTTCAACGCCATGTATGCCGACTTAAGACCCCACACTGCAGAGCATTACTTCCGCGCTCGATTTATCTCGCTCGGCGTTTTCGTAGGGGCCTTCATCGTCTTCTGGGGGCCTATGTTTATTTGGAAAGCTATTGTTCGTCTCGTTTCCTTTCCTTCATTCCTCATCGGAGCTCGGAACTCTCATCTGGACTGATTATGACAGGGCAAGAGACGCCTCCAGAGCCTCGTTCAAGGTTGGGAAAAGGTCGACCGTGCGAAGAAAGCGCCCGGTGCTTTTGTACCCGTGTGGAGAGCCAAGACGCCTTCCATTTTCAAATCTACCTGCGTAAGTCATTCATCTTCATCTTCAGTAAATTTCCCTTCATGGATCCCTTGACTGACTGTATCTATAGATCGTGACGATTTCAACACCACCAAACGCCCGTCCATCACTCTTCCACCCAAATGCGTACTTGCCTTCCGTAAGTTTCTCTCCATTCCATCTCCTCCCCAACTATCCACACATCATCCGGCATCGGCTTTAACTCGCTGTTGACTCTAACCTTCCCCGTAGTACATAAACCCACCACTGGACTCAGGCGCAGGCGCAGGTGCAGATTACTACTACTACCCCTACGCACCAGGCCAAGCCGGCCTCCCGCGTATGAGCGTAGCCGGTACGCTCCCAAGCTACCAAAACGCCGCCCCCGACCAGGCGAAGGATAATAAATACTTCGAGGACGTCAAAGTCTAAAAAAGCCCATCCTTTATTTACCAAGTCTTCAGCTCTGTTGGCGTTGGAGTAGCTTGGTTTGTGCTAGAGTACAGTCCGGGTTGGAGAAGGAGAGTTTGTTTGATGTGTTGGACGGGTTAATACTTTGGACTGTAGGCTGGTGGTTGGTATTGTTGTAATCTTCCTTCACCCTCCTTCAGTGATCGAATGGCCTGTAGCACGATTTGATCACGTCCTGTCCTTTCTGTAATGTAAATACTCACGACTTCGCCGAGTCGGGCTGCGCCTGGCTCTGTACCTCCTCTTTCCTTGACCAACCCTTTAAGTTTACTGCCCACTCGCTATGGCTCGGAGCGAACTGAGGAATGTTGCGATGACTTATATTGATGGCGAAGACTTTCGGAAACGCTCTATTCAGAGACAATGGGAGCGGAGAATCATTCGAGGCATATCTACAGTACATCAGAACCCCACAAGAGAAAACACATTTCTAATCATCCGAGTTCTCGGCGGGCGAAGTCGTCGGTGGTGAAAGGACCGAGAAACTACCAGTACTGCTGCATAAACGACCATCAAATTGATCCTGAACTTCAAATTCCTTCGCACAGCGACATCCATTCAACTCCTGAAGTCCTATCCTAAGAACCAGATACAACCTGTCTCCCATCCCGTGAGAAGGCGACCGGGGTCACGCAGTCATTTGTCCCCCGAATGGTCAGAGATGAGCTCGTCGGGAATAGCATTAGAGTACTGTCGCAATCAATACCTGAGCTGCCGAGACGCGTTGATTCACTCCACTGTGGGGGGGCACAGATAGGATTATAAGGCGAGTCCTCCTCTAAGCTAAGCCGGCGACGGTGGTGCGCGCATAGATGTTTGGCCGCGAATCGATCGCGAGAGTACTCTAATCCAAATGCGGGTTATCGAATCCATGGGACCAGAGACGACACGCTTGCAGCCTGGCGCGAATGTCAGTTGCATTCTCGCCAGACGGCAAACGTGTCGCCTCCGTTCCATATGGAGGACCGCCGAATCGCTCGAATCCGACACGACATAATTTCGTCCGGGAGAAAACGCGACTGATAGAACCGCGCCCTTGTGTCCGACGACGATAATCTTTATATGTACATTGCGCCGGGGAATTTGACCCATACCGCTATTTCGGCGCGCATGGACGTATATGTGAATAATGATCTGATCACCTGCGATTCCCCACGCCAAAGAGAAATTGCAGACAAATATAAGTGAAGCGGACTCTTCAAAATCGGGGTGGAAAATACGCTGCCTTGCGTATCCTGCCCAAGAAAAGGAGGAAAGGTCCGGGTCGGTGCTCTGCGTGGAAATAAGTACGGAACAAGATACAGGAGCGGGGGATGTAACCACTAACCGGAGTCCACGAAGTGACTTCGAAGCAGAGCTCGTATGGCGACTAATTCCGACACCGTCTCTCTGATGTATCGGCTAACTTCGCGTTGACTCTGATCGGACTTGTGCTCGAGCATGACCCGGATGTGGCTCTTCGACGACAGGTCCTTCATGGTGTCCTCGAGGCGGCTAGTGACGAGAACGCGTGCTCTCGGCGGGAACCATGCAAACTCGTTCTTGAAGAGATCTGCCAACTCTCGGTGCCCCGCATTCATTCAGGGCATCGAGGATGACAGCGACGCAAGCGCTCTCCTCGTTCTCGAGAGCACCCAGCGGTTTGAGAGGAAGAACTTGGAATCGAGTCTTCGACTCATTTCCGTTGATGAACTCACTGTTTCCGAAAGCGTCCGAGAGATGTGGTGAGGCATCGCGAACGCGTCGTACGGATAACGGAGCCCGGTTGGCTCTTCTCCCGTTTGAAGAACAGATAAGCAGCGCTACATCCCATCTTGTCACACCCTGAGGCAGTCGCCGCGATGGTGCGTTTGCTGGATCCCGCAGTACCGGTAAGCCGAAGAACGTTCGGTGCGCCATCCGAGGATAAAGAATTCCATGATTGGTCCGAAGCAACTTCACACGCCCCTTTTGGACATCGGGGACGTTTGGAGGTCAGACTATGAAGATACTACGTCAAGGCAATAGGCGTAATGCGAAATTGCAAGACACACCTTGTACAAGGTCGAGGCCGCTTACCTTCAGACCGAATGAATCTGGTATGTCATAGTAAAATCATGGGAAACACCAGGAATCGATCGGATGCACTTTGGCGGCCTTATCGATGATGTCGACTACAATATCGACCACTTCTTTCACATACCCAATCACAGCGATGCTGGACACCAATTACTCCACCGAGTTCTTGATCCTTTCCGCACTTCGTTCGGCCAACATTCTGACCCGGGCGAGCGCGTCGACCTCTTTCCAGGAAAAAAAGGACAGTGGCTGCGGGGTCTGATCTGCCAGATCGCATCCGCCCCAATCGAACTGGAATAAAAAGTAAACCTCTGATCCCAATACGACAGATCTAGGCTTCATCTTCGTGCTCCGCGAATGTCTCTAACAGTCGCGCAATGATGATATCAGCACGGCAGAGATCAATTCTGAGATACCTTCGAAATTTCTTCTTTAAACTGATATCGAATATAGTTAACAGATACCAATCGCGGGGTGTAGGGCACTCGGCGTGTGTATAGCGGAGGCGGGACCGTTGCTTGGCGTCCCGTCGTCGTTTCAGACGCAGGTCGATTGTGTTGATCTTCATATAGAGCTTAGCATCGTTCGCATACCTCTGGGTGTCCGTGCGTATGACCGAAGTGTCGCCAAACGGGAGAAAATGCGGAGGGTTGGGGGAAGGACTGACCTTGGAGGGCGCATATATATACGGCTCTGACATCGTGGGGTGGGGTGTGTAATGATGCACGAGGTATCCTCATGCCTGTTAGTCATCTCATCTCGATGGTCATGTGTCAGCTCTGAGTCTGATGGGTAGATACTAAGATAGGACGGCGCTTACTCTCTCATGTCGCTATCTCTGTCCTTCAAGCGCTTACGGCCCTCCCACTACTTCAATACCCTCTCAGCTCAGAACTCTAGTCCATCGTCGAGGATCCATCGATCCCCAAGAGTGGTGAAGGTCAGAGGGAAGATCCTGAGACAGCAATTATTGTAAATTCAACCTCCGAATACCAGGATCAGCAGAGCAGAGACGCCGATCTATGTCGATCTTCCTTTGTATCCGCATGACCTTTTATAGGTACTTAGCACAGTTGCAACCGTCCATGCATGTACTTGCTGTACATACATAAGTACAACTGAGCAAGTATATCATATCTGCAGCCAGTACAGCGCAGAAGGGCACTTTTCCCGACAACCCATCTGTTGGATGTGCAATCCGACGAATCCGAACAGTTTTACTAGCCAAGCCGGATCAACCGGGATCGATCACGAATTGTGGCTCAATACCCGAACCCACCCTGCTCCTCAAAGAGAGCGAAAACTTTTACATTCTACACTCGTCCCTTCACTCATCTGAAGCATTGACACTGCGCTTACTGCCAATTCTCGCGTTGTCCCTTACTTGGACTTTTCCCCTTATAGAACTTTCCGAATGATCCCTCAGACGATTGCGTAGCAACTCGACTGAGGTGAGCCCCCACTCTCGTATCCCCAACTTGGTAGATATGGAACTTATGCATTCGCCGGTAGAATACATTTGTTATAGGTAAATACCTTAGACGTTGCGCACGACTGAGAATACATTTGTTATAGATCTGTTTTGTGTACGCTCGTCTCCTCGCTACAGGTTATGAGCCTTGCCCAAGCAAGTGCACACGAAGTCTTTTCAACCGGTCACTCACTATGTCGACCCCCCCAAGACACCCTTCCCCCATCGATTCCTACCCTGTCCTCGAGTGGAGAGAACTGGTTGCAGTTCTCCCTTCGTTTCCATCGCGAGCGAAGGGCAAGTGGGGCCACTTTGACGGCTCAGAAAGTCGCCCGATCGTGGCTGCCCCAAATGCAGAGGACCCGACCCAGGATTTGGAGGAGCGCCAGCTTGCGTGGGACAAAGGAGAATCTCTCCTTGTATCTCCTATCCCAAAGGATCCCAGATGCGACCCTCATTAGTATTTCGAGGTTCGAGGGATGTGCTGCAAAGTGGGCAGCAATTGTGAGAGAATTCACTGAGAAATCGGTTTACTCACAGACCGCACTTCGTGCTGATTTCCTCGAATCGCGTATCCCCGAAGATCCGCGATTTCCTAAACGACCTCACGAAGAGGGAAACCCTGGCACGATCGGGAGTTAGCATTTCGGACTCGGACTAAGATCGACAATAATTTCGAAACCTCAGCAATTTCGCCTCGACCCAGCTCACCACGGCCCAGATCTCTGCAAGGAACATTATGCTCCTAAGCCCCACTCCACCAACCCATGAGCAGCTCGAAGCGGCAAAGCACGTAGATCCTGAGGTGCTCATCCACATCTTCAGACCGAAACAAAAGGGCTGACAAGTCCGGCAAATCGAAAAAGCAAGCCAAGGACGAAGCCCTGGCCGTATGCATGCATCCCCGCTGAAGTTGAAGGGGAAGGACTCAAAGGGTCAGAAGACCTGTTGGACATGCGGTGACACGGGCCATTTCCGAATGCCCCAAGAAGAAGAAATCGTCTGCATCTAATCAGAACGAGAAGAACAAGGAATCAATAAACATTACCATCGACTCTGATTCCGACAGCGTCTGGGACTGCGTGAATGCGGTCTGGGACCACCTTATCGATAATGACTACGAACCCACGACCCCTCAGGCTGAGGAATGCAACTCCGTCGAAACAGTCAAGCACCAGGGACTCACTGGATTTTCCAAAGGTCAAAGCAAGAGACGATGCTGACACGGCACATTTCTCCACAGAGCCGACTTCACGATCCTCGAGCCCTGTCTGTGGCCAACAAACAGGTCTTCCACGCGACGGGTTGTGGTGATCTGGTGGTCAGACTCTCTCGCGACAAGGACAGTCCGAAGGTGACCCTTACCGACGTGCTCTACTCGCCTGACCCGCTCGTTTCGGTCGGTGCACTCGACCAAACGGGGTACACCGTCCTATTTGGAGATGGCTCCTGCACCATCTACGATCCACTCCGATCGTGAAAAAAAGGATCTACCGCCTCGCCAACCATGTGTGTGCCGAAGACGGATTAATCTTATCGAGGAAAGAGTGTCTGCGATGGAACTCCACGCTCGCCTGGGCCATATCCCCCTCCGTAGCAGAACGGCTCGTCACGCAGGGCATCGTAAAGGGTGTCCGTCTGGACAAAACCCACTCACCTGCACTCTCCTGGTCCTGCAAAGTCCACTCGAGCGCGTATATCCAAAGAACGAAACACTCTCGATCCCAACTCGGACGTCTGGGGCCCCTCCCCAGTCCGTTCGCTAGGTGGCCGCCACTATTTCGTCACATTCACCGACGATGCAACTCGGATCAGTAAAATATCTCCTGAGCCGGAAAAGCGACGTCTATAAGCAGTTCGAGGCATGGGTACGCACTCAAAAGGGTGTACAGATCAAATCCTACACCGTGGTGGCGAGAACGAATTTGTCAGTTACCTCAAGAGCAAAGGGACAGAACAAAAACTCCACGAACCCCTCGGAGATACCTATCCTCGAACGAAATTTCTTCTTTCAAAAACCGGGTACCAACTCGAGTCTGATATCCCGAATCAGACAGTTCGGAGTTAACAGATACCAATCGGTTTTGACGACACCTCGAACGGCCAGCGAATATATTGGCCTGCATCCAAAACGGTCAGTGTGGAACGCAGCGTATACTTCTCACCTGAGTCTGGGAACAGCCGGCTCGGGGGGTGGAACTTGATGATGACTTTGGGTACGAGCTGTCTGTCCCAGTCACACCAAAGACCCCTATCCAATCCGCAGCATCCACCGCAGTCCCCGATTCCCAACTCCGGAATTTCTCCACCCAGCTCCCATTCCTACCCCCAGTCCACACCACCTATAGAGCTTAGCATCGTTCGCATACCTGAACGAAGCTCCCAACCACAAACGACCACAGTAGCTTGCGGCTGATAATCCTACACCACGAAGGTCAGAACGCAATAGGGGACCATCAGCCTACCTGAGGCGACTCACCGCAGGAGATGGGACACAAACACAGTGTCAATCCCAAAGGGCTTGAGGCAAACCTGGTGGAGTGTTTGGAAAATGCGGAGGAGGCCCGTCCCGGAGTGGAGCGAATGGGAGAGAGCAATCAAGGAGGAACTCGACACGCTGCGCAGCAGGGACTTGGACCCCAGAAAAGGCACATTATATCGGAGCCAACATCGCTCTGACAAAATCGGACGCGGCTGGAAACGTAGTGCGTAGGAAAGCATCAGGTTGAGGGGAGGATTACTTCGACACATACGCACCTGTAGCCAAACTCGCCTCAATCCGGACCATCCTAGCCATTGATCAACCTAGAACTCGAGCAGATCGACATCAAAGCGGCCTACCTCAATGGAGAGCTGCCCGTTATCCGTCATCAAACCAACAGGAGATGAGGGAGTAGTCATCGTCGATGGTCTGGCCGAAGATGGTATCAAAAGTTCACGTGGATTCTCTCAGCTCGGCTTCACCCGGTGTGACGTCTGGCACCGAGGCTCGGACCTGATCGTCGTGGCTGTGAGCGTGGATGACTGCACGACGGCTTCTTCCAATACCCGGCAAATAGCTGAGTTTAAACACGGACTCGCTCGTTTCGTCGATGTTACTGATCTGGGACCTCTCCACTGGCTGTTGGGCATCGAGGTGAAGCGGGACAGGGACCTCAAGACTCTGTCCCTCTCCCAATCGTCCTTTATCGCTCTATCATCAAAAATTTCCGCTTTGATGACTTAAAGCGGTCTCATCACCCATGGACCCGAACGTTCGCCTCCCCAAGCGCCCCAAACTGCCCAGGAACTGGCTGACATGAGGGGGGTGCCCTACAGGGAGGCACTGGGCTCGCTGATGTATGCTGCTATGGGGACTAGGCCGGACATTGCTTTTGCTGTAACCCTGCTATCACGATTCTCCACCAAGCCTGGTCCTGCACACTGGGGGGCCCTGAAGCGCGTCTTCGGGTACCTGAAGGGTACTACTGAACAGAAACTCACCTACGGAAACGTTGAAGCGAGACCGGAGCTCCTGGTGGGATTTACCGATGCCGATGGGAGCATGCAGGAGGACCGGAGAGCTATTTCCGGTAATGTTTTTCTCATAGACGTGGAGCCGTCTCGTGGTACTCAAAGAAACAGGAAATCGATCTCCACCACCGAGAGTGAGTACAGCACTCACGCAGCAAAGGAGGCTCTCTGGCTCAAACAACTCATCTCACAAATTTTCGAACCGCTTGTCACACCCATCCCCCTACTCTGCGACAACCAGTCAGCCATCGCACTCAGCAAGGACCATCAGTACCACGCACGCACGAAGCACATCGACGTGCGGTTCCATTTCATTCGCTGGGTATGCGAAAACGGCTCTATTCGACTAATCTACTGTCCCACTGGGGACATGGTGGCCGACTCACTTACAAAACCATTACCATCCTTCAAAACGAAGCACTTCGCAACTGCCCTTGGACTTCGTTCGGATTGAGGGGGTGTGTTGGATGTGCAATCCGACGAATCCGAACAGTTTTACTAGCCAAGCCGGATCAACCGCATCGACCGGATCGACGCAATTGTGGCTCAATACCCGAACCCACCCTGCTCCTCAAAGAGAGCGAAAACTTTTTACATTCTACACTCGTCCCTTCACTCATCTGAAGCATTGACACTGCGCTTACTGCCAATTCTCGCGTTGTCCCTTACTTGGACTTTTCCCCTTGTTTTCGGTATATAGACACTTTCCGAATGTACCGCTCCCTCAGACGATTGCGTAGCACGCAACTCGACTGAGGTGAGCTTCCCACTCTCGTATCCCCAACTTGGTAGATATGGAACTTATGCATTCGCCGGTAGAATACATTTGTTATAGGTAAATACCTTAGACGATTGCGTAGCACGCAACTCGACTGAGAATACATTTGTTATAGATCTGTTTTGTGTACGCTCGTCTCCTCGCTACACCATCTTGCAACTGTGTCTAGATCTCCAGTGCAGTCCGAATCCACATAGTACATTTCTAATCATCCGATTGTTTGGTGAGCAAAGTCATATTCGTGGACTTTCTAATTTCTTCGCAGACCGGCATCGGTTCAGCGCGTCATCGGACTGGGCGAACCAGATGGTCTAAACTTGAACTATTCAAGCACCGGAACGGTTGGAAACGGGCGGGAGCCGATTCGACTCTTCTTCCTTGTCCATCTCTAAAATGCCACCTTTCCCCCCTCTGCTATCGTTTTACAAACCGGTGGCCATAAGCGATAGATTCACCTACAATATCTGTCGAATTAGATTGACACTTATAAATCGCTATTATATCCGAAAGGTTTGGGATAGCATCGAGACTCAAGAGAATGCAAAGCAAACAGAATAGATGGTCCAAACTGACAGCAGCGATTTCATCTTCACGAGTGACACAATCCCAGCTTGCTCCTACACAAGTAAGTTCGTCAGTCCGATAATCACCGTAATCAAAGAGTGAACTTACTCTGGCTTTCTGGGCGCGTCTATCACCTCTATAATGTGTAGCATCCAAGGCATCACAGTAGGAGCGAGAGACGGTTGCGCAGAGGTCTACGAGGCAACTTTCTAACACCGCATGTTTCTAGCTTTAGAGGACGAAATTGTGATGTTGCTCGCTTGGCCTATACAGATATCGAAACCTGTATTAGTGTTCCAATGCAATCCATCGAAAATACTCCTCGCAGTATTTGGAAATGAGCCTTCAAACTCAGAATAGAACCGGGTCAGCGTCTTTCTTATAATGTTGAGAGTTATGCGCAGTCCAAGGAACGAGCTCGAAAACCACGACGTGGCTTCCGCGTAATACGAGGGAACTCTGAGGAAATTGATGCGACCGTTCACGAATGCCGAACTCGGAAAGATTTCTTCCGCGTAATATAGCCGATCTTCTTCCTGAGCCGAGGTTTCCTCGACGCTGTTGTCGCAACCGAGAAAGAGCACGTAATTCGCAATCCACCACAGTGACTCGATATCATGAGCTTCGTTCTGAACGAATGGGCGGTGCGGTAGATCAATATTCACACCAACCGAGCCAAATTCTTCGCGAATTTCAGATTGAGATTGGTTTGACGGTAAGAACTGGTACCGGCGCAGTAACACTTCGACTGCCATGAAATCTGGAATACCCTAGACAACGCAAGCAATTTAGTTTAGAGAAACCCACAGTCAACATGCGACAAACGTACCGTTCGCACCACATGCGATCCGTCCGTTGTCACCTTCTTAGCAGCATATCCCGGGTCTCCACGCACGTCCTGTTCCTTGAAGAAGTATATATTACCGGCACTGATATCGCGATGGACCCATCCAGCTCCGTGTATATTCTTGAGAGCTACACGGCAGTTAGAAATGCACATAGTGATGGAGTAGACGGGAAATACCAGTTGCCGAATCTCTCAGGGTGGGGAGCACATCACAGAGGCTACCTACAAGCGATTGCGCGGAGATTTGCAAGGCAGCTTTCTGACGCTGCATGCTTCCGGCATTAAAGGACGAAATCGTGATGTTGCTTGCTTTGCCTATACAGATGCTGAAAGCTTTGATAGAATTCCTGTGCAATCCATCGAGAACACTCCTTGCAACATTCGGAAATGAGCCTTCAAACTCGGAGTAGCACGAGGTTAGTGCCATTCTTATATGGTCGAGAGTATTGCGCAGTCCAAGGAACGGAATCGAAAACCACGACGTGGCTTCCGCGTAATACGAGGGGACTCTGAGGAAATTGAGGCGACCGTTCACAAATGCGCAACTCGGAAAGATATCTTCCGTGTAATATAGTCGATCTTCTTCCTGAGCCGGGGTTTCCTCGACACTGATGTCGCAACCGAGAAAGAGCACGTAATTCGCAATCCACCACAGCGACTCAATATCATGAGCTTCATTCTGTACGAATGGGGTGAGCGATAGATTAACATCCGCATCTGTGTCAATTAGTTCTTCGATCTCAGATTGAGATCGTTTTGACGATAAGAACTGGTACCGGCCCAGTAACACTTCGACTGCCATGAAATCTGTAGTACCCTAGACAACACACATGGCTCAGATAAGACTTCCAGCCGTCATGCGACGAACGTACCGTTCGGATCTCATGCGACCCATCCGTTGCCACCCTCTTAGCGTATTCCAGGTCTCCGATGAGCCCACACTCCTTAAAATAGTAAATATTTCTGGCATTGATATCACGATGGGCCCATCCAGCTCCGTGTATATGCTTGAGAGCTACGCGGCAGTTAGAAATGTATATGGCGATGGGATAGACGGAAAATACCAGTTGCCAAATCTCTCAGGATGGGGAGCACATCACAGAGGCTATCAACAGCCAAGACTGGTTGCGACTGCTCAATACCTTGGAGAACGGCTCGACAATGTCGTCTGTAGCGGAGTAGATTCTTCTGCACTTTGGAAAGGATGTGAGCATCTCGGTGTTTATTCACCTTGCTACCTACCTCTCGCTCCGTCCATCCCGTGTCTTCAGAACGCACCCCGTGTTCAGATGGTGGAACAGAGTGCAATCCCTATTATCAAAGCAAGATCGATCGATTTTTAGACATGACATGGTAAGCAGGACCAAGGCACGTGTGATGACAAGTCGTGTCCGTCACACCAAGCAAAGGCGTCACGTCACGCGGTGCTTTGAGGTCCATCATCAACTTCTTCGTTACTCAAGTGGTTGAGAGCTGTTACATGTTGCCTCTAAACGTAGGGATAGTCCGCAGCCGTCTGTGATATTTGATGATAATTGCGTTCGACAAATCCAATAAAATACCCAAACCCATTCCCTCTTTTCATCTGCCTGAAGTTACGCCGTGGATTTCGTTTCCGCCGTTTAACAAACCCAACTAAGTGATATTCATGGAAGGACAATCGACAATACAACAAGTAGTGACCGAATAGGTGATGGTGCACCTGGTCTGTCCTTTGTTCCCCGTATCTGCTCTGTCGTTGTGACGATTTCCACTTATAGATTATTCGCTGTAGATGAGTTCCACGCATTGACAAGTTGCCCGATGGGACCGACAGATGAATCCGCTTTTAATGACAGGATCAGAGTTTGCGGAGGAAGTCTACACCCCGATATTCTCAAAGATGAGGAATGTGACCAGTCGCTTTAGGGGAGAACCGTACGTGACAGGTGTCTGGTGAGGAGAGGAAGAGGATGGAGCGTGATCTAATCACTGTCCGATAGTCAAGGCTCAGGAATCAAGTATCAATTCGAATCTTACTTTCTTATCTCTTGTGCCCCGCCTTTTGCTCGTCTAGTTACATTAGAATTGGCAAAACTGCCACAGATTATAAGTTCGCGTTCTGCATTTATACAATTTCCGCCGAATTCAGATCAGCATTTATAAATCGCTAGTAGATAAACCACTATTACACCCGAAAGCTTTGGGATAGCATTGGGAAACGAGAGCACATAAAAAGCGACAAAGACAGTACAACATCGGGAGCCCCGGTTTTACGGGTGACGCAATCCCAGCTTCCTCCTACAAAAGTAAGTTCGTCAGTCCGATAATCACCATGATAAAAGAGTGAACTTACTCTGGCTTTCTGGGGGCGTTTTTCAGCTCTATATGTGTCGCATCCAAGGCTTCCGCAGTAGGAGCGGGAAGCGGTTGTGCGGAGGCCCGCAAGGCATCTTTCTGACGCTGCATGCCTCTAGATTTAAAGGACGAAATCGTGATGTTGCTCGCTTGGCCTATACAGATATCGAAACCTGTGTTAGTGTTCCAATGCAATCCATCGAAAACACTCCTCGCAGTATTTGGAAATGAGCCTTCGAACTCAGAATAGGACCGGGTCAGCGTCTCTCTTATAACGTCGAGAGTTTCGCGCAGTCCAAGGAACGAAATCGAAAACCATGACGTGGCTTCCGAGTAATACGAGGGGACTCTGAGGAAATTGAGGCGACCGTTCACGAATGCCGAACTCGGAAAGATATCTTCCGTGTAATATAGTCGATCACCTTCCTGAGCCGGGGTTTCCTCGACGCTATTGTCGCAATTGAAAAAGAGCACGTAATTCGCAATCCACCACAGCGACTCGATATCATGAGCTTCGTTCTGAACGAATGGGCGGTGCGGTAGATCAACATTCACACCAACCGAGCCAAATCTTTCGCGAATTTCAGATAGAGATCGGTTTGACGGTAAGAACTGGTACTGGCCGATTAACACTTCGACTGCCATGAAATCTGGAGTACCCTAGACAACACACATGGCTCAGATAAGACTTCCAGCCGTCATACATACGAAGAACGTACCGTTCGCAGTTGATGCGACCCATCCATTGCCACCCTCTTAGCATATTCCAGGTCTCCGATGAGCCCACGTTCCTTAAAGTAGTATATATTACTGGCACTGATATCACGATGGACCCATCCAGCTTCATGTATATACCTGAGAGCTACGCGACAGTCAGAGGTGTGCATGCCGACAGAGAAGACGAGAAGTACCAGATGTTGAGTCTTTCAGGACGAGGAATACGTCCGAAAGGTTGGTCAAAGTCCAGATCGGCTGCGCAGTCTCTTGGAAAACAACTCGATAGTGATTCCTATGACGATGTGGCTTCTTCGGCCGTTGGGCCGCAGCACGGGTTCCCAAGTGAGCATTTAGCTCCCTGCGTACTTCCCGATCCCCCGATTTGACTGGTGCGATGGCCTTGGCGGAGTCCTTGTTGCCAAAATCTTGCGATTTAAGTCTGAAAGAGTTCGCAAAGGAGACAGTGCGTCCGCGCATCATGACGTCCCTCGTATGGTCCTTTTGACCATTGACCTCCACCAGCCAGTGGTTGATAGGCGTTAGGAGATGCGAAGCGACCTCTTTCATTTCGGATTCACCAATCTTCTCCTTGACATCGTTGAGAATCATCTTGTGAATTTCGTGTTCGAGATCTCGGTCTTCTTCCACCCAGACGTCCTTTAGCACATACAACTGGCCAGTTATCTTGTGCTTTACTTGGAAGACTCTTGTCGCCCGCCCAATGATCGCGTCTGCTCCGAAATCAGATAGTACGTCCACGACCTGATACCACTCTTTATTCACTTCAATCTCATAGACTCGCACCCCCTCGTTCGATTTTACGACACGTATTGTGGGATCCCAGCCGAGCTCAACCTTTGTCGCAAACGCTAACGACAAGAATACGTGTATTAGTAGATTGGGTTCCTTCAAGGTTTGTTAGATACGCCCAGGATCAACCGATGGTTCACTTACTTTGATAAAATCAAATGGTCTACTAACAGCCATGATCGCTCGGGAGCAGAACCACAACCGTGCCTTGGTGTCCTCTATAGTGATTCCAAGCGTAAAACGCTTGCAAGGATCCAGTGTCATCGTATGTTGCATGCTATACACTATCTTTGTTACGTTCTGTGGGACAAGTCAGAACCTCGTAATAGTCTGCAATGCTGGGCTTACATCGTCCTGTTGGGCCACCTCACCATGCTTTTTGAATTCGCACGTAAGAGCTATATCATACCACGAATAGACCGTGTTATCTGGGCCATCCACTTCCTTCGAGATGAGACAACCATCCGGTCGCGTCGTGCTTTCTCTCTCAGATTTCGGTGCGGTATTGGGCAACAGCCTCAAGGCGAACGTCTGCGGAAGATTACTTGTCAATCGGATGGCATGTTCAACGACCATGTTGAATATATTCTCCAAGGGTTGAAAGGTCGCGTTTTCTCCTTTATCGAGACTCTTCGGATCTTTCGGAAACGCAGCCCACCTCCCGTTATCCGAGATGACTCCGTCACGAACTAAAGAGTTCTTAATAGACTCGATATCGAATCCACCCTTCAAAGGAGGAAGAAAGACGTTCAGAAAGCTATCCGTTTCCACTTCTGGAATAATATATCCCAGATCCTCCAGCAGCGACATACGCTTCTCCCAAAGTCCGCCGTCCCAAAAGCTAGATGAATGGGCTGATCGGGGCTTGGCCGGTGTCTCCTTATTACTCCTCTGCTGCTCAGAAGGCGGAGCAGTATTCTCCGGTGTCTTAGGACGTCCCTGTACGCCATCGTCGTCCGAATGAAACCGCTTTTTCGATGGAGGGCGATTCGAGCGGTCAGACATGATGATAGAGAATTTAGACGCGGGTGGGTGTGGGCAATCTGTAGAGACGCGCTCTTTATATCCTCCATGCAATTGTCACAGGAAGTGACGCAGAACCGCACGTGACGGAGATCACCACCTGTGCCACTTATTTTCAATTTTGAGGTATTCATAATTCCGTTTCGCAACCTTTCACAACACAATCACGATGCATCCGCACGACGATATGCGTGGTCCCCCTTGGCACCAATTGTGGACCACGCTAAATAGTCTACTTTCCCTCTCTCATGTGGCGTGTCTGTTGGTCAAACGTTTCCTCACTCTGGGCCTCTAACGCGAGAAGTGTAATTACAACACTGATACTATCTCAAAGCGGTAAATTCTCTATCGTGCACTGAGCCCGGATTGCCTCTTGGCGCATGCCGGGGATACACAGCCCTTGAGATTGTGACGACACGCCACTTGTTCTTCCTTGACGGTCAGTCGGTACCTCGGGCCAACCAAGCGATCAATGAACAACGTATGCATGTCTGAAAGACTTTAGCTATGCTACTCATGTAGTGGGACCGTTATTGTTGCATCGCATCAGTGAGTCTTGTATAAGATCAACTATATTTGTATTTCAATACAACTCCTGACGTTTCCAGGTCGCCAAGATCTTTACTGATTTGGACAATCTTAAACTGCTTCCTGGTAGTCGAAATGCGGCACAATAACCATAAAGGCTATGTCCTTGTTCTCTACGATAAGGTGCGTGTATCAGCAAACAGACATGGATACAAATTAGTGTACGAAGCATGGTGAGATCACATGCATATCAATCATGCATCATCTACTCTGAGTACTCACGTCTGCTTGGTGTGTTTCCTCATTCCATTATCAGGTCCATATCTCACTTCCATCATCACATCATAATTTCACATTCTGGCAGTCTCTTGTTAAAAGCAGTGTCCAAAATTCTTCCTGTGAAATCTGATATCAGGATATCACTTCACTGGTTCCCAGCTCGATGACGACCCTGATGGTACGTTCCATTCCTTCCGCACGAGTCTTATAATTATGCCCACGGTTGCAGTAGGTGGCGTAGAAAGGAACAGAAGACGTCATGGCAAGATGCGACAGATCTTTCTTTCTGATGCTGCCTTCCCTTTCCCTTGACCTTAAACTGACAGATCCTGATGCTATTTGTTATCTATATAGGTTTCGAAAATTTCGATCGCTCCTAACCCGGCGTGACATGCTGTAAGAGCACACCTGATGACTTGAGCATAATGCACAGTCGAATAAATGAGCTCGAGAACCATCAGGTGTTGTATTACCGCCATACAGGAGCAGACTGGGACGATCGTTCACAAATTCGAAACACGGAAATATTCTTAGCATACATTTTAGTCGGGCTGCTATCTGAACGCGAGTTTCCTTGGTACCGTTGTCGCAGTTTGAAATGAGCATGTATTTTGAAACCCACCACAGTGAATCTACATCATGAGCTTCGCTCTGTACGAATGGAAGGCACCATTCAGGTTGGTTCCGGTCATGCAACTCACCATAAGTGTTCAACTTCACTCATTTTCCGATCTCCGATTGAGGTTCGCTTTGCAGAATAAATTAGTAGCTGCCCAATATTACTTCAATAGCTATGAAGCCCAAAGTCCCCTAAGCGATACAGAAGATGAGAGAGATCATCAGCCAATACATGATAGTGATGATGTACATACCACTCGCATTTTCATGTAACTCATCTGTTAGAAGGAAATAGACTGATTACCATTCTAGGACATACCATGGCTGATGCAGGATTGGCACCCGATCAACGATACCATACACGATTCTGATACTGTCCCTTTGGATCAAGAAGGGCAGATCAACCACCAGTACCTTCCTGCAGGAATTGCCAATGGGCATGGAGGCAAGCCTGGGAATGCGCACAAGATATACTGGAAGAAACAATGATGATAATCGATCAAATGGAACCAATCACGGTTCGAACCAACTATGGATGGTCACCATCTAGAACAGAACACCAAGTGCTCTACAACCACTACCTCACAGCCTTTGAGAACGAAGTGCTAGTCTGGTCAGGAGACGAGGAAACGTACTACGCAAATGCAACGGTCACTGCATGGATCTCCCGGGTTCCCCATACGGAAGACTGCCACAGGGCAGTAGTACAGGTTATATGGCCACTGACACTCGACGCCTCAAGGTACCTTCAGAATATAAGGGACATAACTATGGGAGGAATGGTGGCGGCCTGGAGAGGCACACTAGAGGGAACAATCCTAGTGAGCAGATGCTTCTCAGACACAGGGATCGACGGGGTGATCGCTACCTTTGTGATCGGCAGGAACGTAGGAACGGATGAGATCATCGTACCCGACAGATACACTCAGGGAATATTCTATCAGAACCCCACACACTACTCCAGACTCGGTACCCGAGATCCAGTGATCGAAGGCACTCCATCGGAACAGGGGAGGCACGTCATTGGATGGATCTAGGAACAGAACAGAAGCGGATCTCCAATGAATACAGACAGCTTGGCATCGGAATGGAGCTACACCCGAAACCTTCGAGAACTCCGAGAACACCGGGGACAAGAATAGCAGATGGGTTAGCTCGGAGGTGTACAGCCACACAATTGGCAGGGGATGGCGTCATCATTAGCACTCGACAAGGACCATGTGGGGAAGAAGGATCTAGAAGGACGGAATGGAACACGACGGAATTGCGAGGTTCTGCACAGCCACTGGATTGGCCAGTGGCTGTGCCAAAGAAGCGTTGGGGGCTGTGCCAACAATCGGTTGGGGCTGTGCTGCAGAAGGAAGGATCAGGTGACAGACTATTCAGAAAGTATATAAGTAGCCAGCACTGCCACCAGAAGTCCTTTAGCAAAATTCCTTTGTATTGCCTACGACTTCTTTGTACAGCCACTCAGTTGCCCTAGGCACCACTCTAATCTATCTTAGGTATCTAGTGCATGGCCGGTCCCTTGACCCCTGCTAGTGCCTTATTGTTTACCCGACTATCACTATCTTGCACTTCCCCACGATCAAGATAGACTCTCACGATTTGCGGGTGAGTGGACTTGTTCCAGTGTATCGGCTCAAGGGGGATCTGCATGCATTCCGGCCTTGGGCACTCACCGGGCCTAGTCGATCATGCCGATCTCTGATCTGCTCGAAATCCCCAGCCTACTAGCAGTAGCTATCAAAAGGGAAGAACTTCATGTCTAAGTGTGTGGGCAGTCACCCCAGGACTTGGCATGAAGCCAACCTACTTTGAAATAGCTAGTTGGGAAGGGGGAAGACTGCAGATCAGATGATGACCTCTTGCAGCCACTTATGGTTATTCGAACTGGTTCGAACACTAGACCAGTATAGATACCCATATGCAGAAGTGTCGATCGTGCTGATCTCTGTCGATCCACGCTGGTCCTAATAATATCGAACTGCAACAGCTATGGTTACCGCTTTCCCTAGTTGAAGAACTGTTTCCTGCAAGCTCGCCATCCCTTGAGAGCCTAGGCTTCATTATAAAAGAAAGTCCATCAGTTACAAGCACTCTCGTCGACAAAGACCAGTTGGTCTGTCGTGTACTGCGAACTAATGCATGCTAGATACTGTGTGGGGTAAAGAGATTCGTCACGTGCTAAGGACGGATCAGACGCGAGATACCAAAATTGGCAAGTGATACAACCTGTTAGAAGGAAATAGACTGATTGCCATTCTAGGACATATCATGGCCATGCAGGATTGGCACCTGATCGACGATACCATACACGATTCCGCTACTGCCCCTTTGGGTCAAGAAGGGCAGACCATCTACCAATACCTTCCTGCAGGAATTGCCAATGGGCATGGAGGCAAGCCTGGGAATGCGCACAAGACATACTGGAAGAAACAATGGGAATAATCGAACGAACAGAACCAATCACAATTCGAACCAACTATGGGTACTCGCCACACAGGACGCAACATCAAGTACTCTACAATCACTACCTCACAGCATTCGAGAATGAAGTGGTGGTTTGGTCTGGAAACGAAGAAACGTATTACGCTAATGCCACAGCCACAGCATGGATCGGTCGATCCCCACATGTCGAAGAATGCCACAGGGCAGCGATACAGGTTACATGGCCACTGACACTCGACGCCCCAGAATATCTCAGGCATGTAAGGGACACGACAATGGGACAGATCGTAAGTGGCTGGAGGGGCACACTAGAGGGAACAATCCTCATTAGCGGATGCTTCTCGAGCACAGGGATCGACGGAGCGATCGCCACCTTCTTGATCGACAGGGACACTGAACCCGATGAGATTATCACCCCCGAGGGATACGATCGGGGAATGTTCTACCGGAACCCCATATTCTACCCCAGACTCAATACCCGAGATCTAACGATCGAAGGAACCCCATCGGAACAGGAACGGCACGTCATTGGATGGATCCAGGAACAGAACAGAAGCGGATCTCCGATGAATACAGATAGCTCGGCATCGGAATGGAGCTACACCCGGAACCTTCGAGAACTCTGAGAACACCGGGGACAGGAATAGCAGACAGGTTAGCTCGGAGGTGTACAGCCACAGGATTGGCAGAAGATGGCATCATTATTAGCACTCGACAAGGACCATGTGGAGAAGAAGGATCTAGAAGGATGGAACGGAACTCGACGGAATTGCGGGGTTCCACACAGCCACTGGATTGGCTAGTGGCTGTGCCAAAGAAGCGTTGGGGGCTGTGCCGACGAAGCGTTGGGGCGGTGCTGTGGATGAACGGATCAGGTGATGGACTTTCTAGAAAGTATATAAGTAGCGAGCACTACCACCAGAAGTTCCTTAGCGAAATTCTTTTGTATTGCCGACGGCGACTTTGTATTGCCTACGACTTCTTTGTACTGCCACTTAGTTGCCTTAGGCACCACTCTAATCTATCTTAGGTATCTAGTGCACGGCTGGTCCCTTGACCCCTACTAGTGTCTTATTATTATTTACCCGACTATCCCTATCTCGCACTTCCCCACGATCAAGATAGCTTCTCAAGATCAGCGGAGTGAGTGGACTTGTTCTGGTGCATCGATCTGGGGGATCTGCACTTGGCCTTTCGCTCGGCCCTTGCCAGACTGAGGGAATGCCAAGTGCCGATCCCTGATCTGCTTATAGCGATCCGCACTGGTCCTAACACAACCCGTGATGTCACGTGACTGAGCGTGCCACTTGGACGAACCACAACCTCGATCACTCACAGGTGTCTCGACTGGAAGCATCAACACGAGGTGACGTTGCCAACTTGCTCTAGGTCATCCTGCAAACGCCCCTTTGCCTTCCCGCCCCGAGAATCTAAAAGGTTAGCCTGCAAAGACCATCCGAACGATCACACCTGAGCCTCCCAAGCCTGGGCTACTGTATGCTCTCCTTTCATCTCTTTGTTCCTTTCTGTATATTACCCTCGAGTTGACTATGCCTCTTTTGTTATGTCCACCCCGTTCCTGCACCCCAGTTTTATCTATTTCCTCTATTGTTCCCCGTCTGCACCACTCGGACTGAAGCCCATTCGATCTCGATCGGATGTGCACAGTAATCCACCTCTTTCTTCTGTAACCTCCTATTCGTCCCGGGGCTCACTTCTCTTGCCCAAGCCACCTTTGTGTTTCATTCATTCCATTCGTCTTGGTCTTCTTGTATGCAACTCTACTCAATATGCCCAACCATCCCCGATCCGGAATGCCTGACATTCGCCTTTCATCTTTGTTTTGTGGCTCATGGATTTTGTTTCTTATAAATAGAGCTCGGATGTAGTAGGTAGGAAGCTTAGTGAATCTTACGGCACTGCTCTCTCGCTCTAAAGTCTGCCTCGAAGTTCCCAAAGTCGTTACGAAGCCTTGGGAACCCACTGGTAAACCTAAGGACTCGCTCACAACAAACCTCTAGAGTCGCTCCTCGAAACTCGTCGTCCCTAGCTATCCATTAGTCACCTACGCTGCCAAGAGGTGTCTGGTAAACGTTCCGGGCATTTGCTCTTGCCAGAATCTCCGTTCCGAGCGCCTCAGTCATCGTTCTGAGAGTTCCGTAAAACACGAATCCACATTCTGAGAGTTCCGAGCGGAGGTCGAACAGCGCTGATCCTTCCTCGCTTTCCAGTCTAATCGCTTTCGCACAGCCACCCCTTGCTTCTCGCCGATCCCCAAGTCTAATCCATCTTCTCCCATTGCTACCATGTCTGACACTCCCCCTCAATCCAAAATACCACTTCTGCTCATCGGATCTGCTTCGGATCGCCCGTCCCTTCACCAGAACCCGTCCGGAACACCTGGGAAGGCTTTCCTGCCAACTCACCTCAACCCTCTGGCTCTTCGGAGACCACAGGAGTTTTCAGCGGAGTATCTTGCTCCACTCAAGCGCCTTCCTTGATATCTAGAGGATGGAGTGAGGCTCCTTATGAACGAATGCATAGAAGAGTAGAGAAGCCTGACCTTCTTCAGTCAGAAACCAGCGCGCAGTAAAGATCTGCGAATTGTTGAGTCTGAAGCCTTCTTTCTGCAAGACTCCCATAGTAGATCCCTAAGTTCATCGATATAGCAATCAGGACGGCAGCTCAACAATCCACAGAGGAACTAGGGGTGCAAACCAATGAGCAATCTTTGCGTGTTTCGAAAAAATAGCTTACTTGCATATGAACGTAATCAAGGGCTCTAGGCCTACTGCGGAAGCCTCGTGCTTGCGTAGAGATAGTTCCATAGTGCTTGAACTCAGATATCACCTGGAAGACCGTCTGCCTAGGTACCTCCATCAACCTTGCAATCTCAGAGACACTGATCGTTTTGTTCATGGCGACGATGCATTCCCATAGGTCGTTAGAGAGCCTTCTGCCTGGTCATCGGTATTTTTCTATAGCTATCTATATGGATCTCCAGTGAGCTGCTTCGCTGATGGTCCGGATATCGAAAAGGTGAAAGATGTGGTGGCCAGTTGGGGGTAAGCTACAACGGCACATAGTTCATGAGTGGTCTGAATCATTGACTCATTTATCGTACTTTGATTGCTGCACATCTGACATGCTTGCATCCAGGCTTCAGGCTTATTCACACCTATCCTTATGCATCAGATCTGTCGGACCTAATCTGGTCCAAAGACTCACTCAACTTGGAGGTTCGACCAACTTTTATTTCTGTATAGCGACAGTTTGGGATGGTCTACGTTGTCATTTTGGCTCTGAGACCTTGGTATGGACCTGTGTCCCTCATCATCACCACTGGCAACATTTCTGGTGATCATTCGGATTTGGTGGCGATCCAGTGTTGGGGTTGGAGCTCATATCGGTGTCAGAATTGGTGTTGAGGTGCTAGTTCTGGTTCTATGACCACTAATGGACGCTAGTAGTTGCCGTCTTTCAGTTGATCCATGACACCTATGAATGTGTGTCCTGCTCCACAGCATCTGTAGGGCCTCCTGTGCTCAATATGCACTTGCTATCACTTTCAATAGTTGAGTTATTGTGCAATACTGTTGCTGTTATATGAAGTGAAGGCAATTGGAGTTGACAAGGGTTAGCATGACACAGCAGCTTTTCTATGGCCGGAAGTCTTGTACATGCATAACAAGAGTGTGCTGATAAATGCTTAGAGGATTTGCAAGGAGATGAATGGTAGTTTCTTGAGGTATTCTGCATGCTTTACAGAGATAGGTCCACAAGGTAGAATAGTACACGTATTATAGCTATACACTTTGTTAATTAAACTCAAGTTGTGCATTATCTGAAAGTCCTCATCAAGGCATGATTTTAGCAAAAAGAATCAGATTTTTAGCTGTCGAAATGCCCGAGATATGACAGATGTAGTGCTGAGGGAGGGAATCCTGAAAGTGAGTGTGCCAGCATGTTACCCTGCTCCATCACGAACGGTTCATTGAAGTGTCTCAAAACTTCAGGCATTGGTATCCCCTGCAATGACATAAATTTAACGATATCAATGAGATTTTTACATGGAGCATTTTATGAGTTACGATTTTTACATTGACTGAGGGAGGAGGTGAGGTACTAACTTGATAAGGTTGTTTTTTTGTTCTGCAATGTACACATCACATTTCTCAGACATTATTACATCACTGGAAGCACATTCTCAAGTACTTTTTTTACATAGCTACATCATGTTTTTATGTGTCGTATTGACTGAGAAAATGGGCAATTAGACCGTTTTCAAGCTCTGAGGGCATGATGCACGTGAAAAAAAGCACGTGAAAGGCCCGAGTGCAAGGTTTTTTGACTTCAGCTGTACTTTTGCAAATGGCTGTAAATATATCCTGTTCCTTTGAACACTCGGAATTTCTCACTCAATTCTGATCCTATCTACTCCAAAATTTGCACATGCACCCCTACTATATATGCCGATGCGCATATAAATTTTGAGGGAAATCCATGCAGTGGTTTTTCTGTAGTAGCAATATATCTTGAAAAACAGGTAAATTATGATAGGAGTAGAAAATGCAAATTTCCCTGTGCCATTTTCTCCCTTTGAAACCATTAAAAAAATATGGATATAGCTTTTAAGATGCACTGATTACAATATGGGAGAATTTCATGAGGATCTATGCAGTGGTTGAATTAAAAATAAGCAAACAAGTGAAAAAGTTCAGGAAATGTGACGAAATGAATGATCGACACAATTACCTAATTAGGAATGAAGGACAGGTCGGCTGTATGCTCAGTCTCTCTGATGTCTATTCATCACTTTTCTACCCATATGTTATCCTTTACAACTTAATTTCATATAATACAGAAGTCATAGCTACACAGAAAGAAAGGGAGAGTGAATATTGTGTCATTTTAGTCAGTGTGACATGATGTCACAGCTGTTCAAAGGAGTGGGTTTTGCGTGACAAGCACCTCATTTCTTCATACCCCTGTATAATTTTCATTCCATAATTTTTTGCCACAGAAAGAAATCATTTAATAGATCACGTAGAGGCCTATACAATCATGGATTTAAAAGATAAAAAAATTGAGTGTGGTGTGCTCTAGAGTGAGCAAGTCAATAGGTGTTTAAAGGACCAGTGAATGACTGTATTGACAAGCTGCCCGGTGGGACCGACAGATGACTCCACTTTTAATGACAGGATATTCTAATGATGATGGGTGTGAGCAGTTGCATTAGGGGAGAACCGTACGTGATAGGCGAGAAAGAGGATGGAGTGTGATCTAATCACAGTCCGATAGCCATCATCACACCTCAAGAGTTCAAGTTCAAGAATCAAGTACCACTTCGAATCTTACTTTCTTATCTCCTGTGCTCTGCCCTTTTCTCATCTAGTCACATTTAAATTAGAAAAACTGCCACAGATTGTATATTCGTATTCTACAGTTATGCAATTTCTCCTGAATTTAGATCAGCATTTATAAATCGCTAGTAGATAAACCAATATTGCATCCGAGAGCTTTGGGATAGCATTGAGAAACGAGAGCATATAGAAAGCGACATAGATAGTACAACGTCGGGGGCCTCTGTTTTACGGGCGATGCAATCCTAGCTTCCCCCTACACAAGTTGGTCAGTCCGATAATCACCGTGATGAAGAGCGAACTTACTCTGGTTTTCTAGGGGCTCCTAACAGCTTTATTTCCGAGGATTCCACTGGAGCTTTATCCGCAATAGGATTGGGAGGCGATGGGTCGGGCCCCCATGACATATCCTTCTGGCTTTGACTCCCCTTAGCCTTATAAGACGAAATCGTGATGTTCCTCGCTTCCTCCATACATATACCAAAAGTTAAGATGGAGTTACGGTGCAATCCATCGAAAACTCCCTTCACAAAATTCGGAAGAGTCGCTTCCAACTCGTAGTAAGTTGTGATAAGAGCATCTCTCATATGATCGAGAGTTTCGCGCAGTTGAAGGAACGAACTCGAAAACCACGACGTGGCTGCGTTGTAATGGCTGTCGTCTTTGAGGAAATTGATACGAGCCATTCCAACAGCAGAACTTGGGAAGATATCTTGCATATATTTTAGTCGGGCTTCATCCTGAGCCGGAGTTTCCTCGGTGCTGATGTCGCGGTTGAAAAAGAGTGTATAGTTTGCAACCCACCACAGCGATTCCAAATCGTGAGCCTCATTCTGCACGAATGGAACACGTTGCCGACAGCCAACCACGCGTGATTTCAGTCGCTTTGTTATTTCAGACTGAGAATGTTTCTTCGGCAAGAACAGGTACCCATCCATTAGTACTTCAATTGCCATAAAATCTGGAGTACCCTAGGCGACACAACAAACGTCAGAGAGTCTTCAATAATCGGACACGAAACGTACCGTTTGCATTTGATGCGACCCGTCTATCTCTACCTTCTTAGCATACTCGAGGTCTCCAACGAGCCCGCGCCCCTTCTGTTGCCAGCACTGATATCGCGATGGATCCATCCGGCACCATGTATGTATTCGGGGGCTACGCAACAGTTAGACTGACGCACGTCGACAGAGTAGACGGGAAGTAGTGGTTGCGGAATCTTTGAGGACAAGGAACACTTCAGAGAGGTTCGTCAAAGTCCAGATTGGTTGCGCGGTCTCTTGAAAAATTCGATCGGCTGTGGTTGAGCATTTAGCTCCTTACGTAACTCCCGGTTCATCGGTGCGACGGCCTTGATGGAGTCTTTGTTTATTGAAGGTCTTGTGCTTTGAGTCTGAAAAAGCTCGCAAAGCAGACATTAATATTGTTTCCGTATCATGACGGCCCTTGTGTGGTCCTTTTGACCATTGACCTCCCCTAGGGCCAGTGGTTGGCAGGCGTTAGGAGATATGAAGCGACCTCTTTCATATCATCGACCTTGTCCTTGGCGTCGTTGAGAATCATCGGTAATTATAAGTTTCGTGTTCGAGATCTCGGTCTTCTTCGACCCCGTCCTTCAACACATAGAATTTATCAGATGTCATGTGCATTACTTGGAAGGCTTCTTGTCGCTCGCCCGATGGTCTGCTCCGACATCCGATAGCATGTCCGCGACCTGATACTGCTCTCGGACTAGGGTTCCGCAGCATACCGTAACGGAAAAGGGCCAGATACACTCGTAACGTAGAAAGAAAGGAGTGAAGTTACGGATCTCTATTATACGGGCCGTGTTCCGTTTCGAGTCGTCCAAGTAATGCCGTAAACGTGGGCCAATCCGAAGAACTACAGTAATTCGAACTTTTCCCTCATTGCCCGCCTTTCCTTCGTCTATTAACGCTTTCACAAAGTAGTTACCACAAGTTATAAATTCACATTGTAACAATCATACATATCTGTCAAATTACATCGACACCTATATATTACATTCGAAAGCTTTGGCATAGCATCGAGATACGAAAGCATGTAAAGCAAATAGCATAAACGGCATACATTGACAGCAGCGACTTCGGCTTCACGGTTGACGTAATGCCAGCCTTTTCCTACACAAATAGGGTGGTTAGTTCGGTAACCTCGCCAATTAGGCAGACATCTTACCCCGGAGGTTTGGGTAAATCCGTCAACTCCCTTTGTCCTTTGCTGGCGTCCGCAGATAGGGGTTCACCAGGAGCGGGACCAGGACGAGACGGTGAGTGGTCGTCCTGATGTTTAATCCCCAAAGTTTTGAAAGACGTAATCCTAAGACCTTCTGCCAACCGTCGACAACCCTCGAAAGCATCATAGGCAGCATCTTGTAGATCGTCAAAAGCATCCCGATTAAACGACGGAAGCGTACGTTCAAACTTGCGGTAGCGTCCGACAAGAAGATCTCTCAGACCATCGAGACCCACACGGAGCTTGAGGAACGACCTTGAAAACCATGATGTGCCTTTCTGATAATCTTCCATATTTACCAGGAAGTTGATGCGCTCTTCAAGGGCACCAGAGCTCGGAAAGATCTTTTGCATACAATCCATTCGAGCTTCTTGTTGACTCGGAGTTTCCTCGAGATCATACTGGCAATTGAAGAAAAGTACGTAGTTCGCAAGCCACCATAGCGATTCGACATCATGGGCCTCGTTCTGCACGAATGGAAGAACCGAAACCCAATCAGACAGCTCGTTACCCATTGCGAATTTTTTCAGCCGGTCTCTGTTGGTATACTCGGGGATTTGTGCCGGAGCAAATAGGTAACTACCTTGCAATACTTCGACCGCCATGAAATCCGGAGTACCCTGGACGACACAATAGGCTGAGATAAAATTATCAACCGTCAGACGATAGACGCACCGTTCGTATCTGATGCGACCCATCTACCGTTACCTTCTTAGCATATTCCAGGTCTCCAATAAGACCTCGCGGCCCCGCCCCCTGCTCCTCAAAGAAGTATATATTACCGGCACTGATATCGCGATGGACCCATCCAGCTCCATGTATATACTTGAGAGCTACGCGACAATTAGAAATGCGCACATTGACAGAGTAATCGGGGAATACCATATGCTGAGTCTCTCAGGACGAGGAATACGTCAGAGAGCTTTGTCAGAGTCCAGACGGGCTGCGCGATCTCCTCGAAAACGACTCGATAATGCGTCCTATGACGAAGCGGCATCTTCTTCTCCTTCGGTAACATGCGAGATCCCAGATGAACATTCAGCTCATCACGAAGTTCTCGATCTGTCGATTTCGCCGGCCCTACGCTCTTCGTGGAATCTTTATTGCCGAAATCTTGTGCTTGAAGCCTGAAAGAGTTCCTGAAGGAGACATCCTGTCCGCGCATCATAACGGTCCTCGTGTGGTCTACTTGGCCATCAACGCTCACTAGCCAATAGTCGGCAGGTGTTAGGAGATGAGAAGCAACCTCCTTCCTTATACGTTCATTATACGTCTTCCCGACATCGTTCAAAATCATGTCGTGAGTCTTGTGCTCGAGAACTCGGTCATCTTCTACCCAGACGTCCTTTAGGACGAAAACCTTGTTAGACTCCTCGAGCTGCACACGGAAAACTCTCGTAGCGCGCCCGATGATTGCGTCTGCTCCAAAATCCGAAAGCACGTCCACGACCCGATACCACGTATTGTTCACCTGAAACTCATAAACCCGCGTTTTCGCCTCCGGATTGACAACGCGTATCGTGGGATCCCAGCCTAGTTCAACCCTCGTTGCGAACGCCAACGACAGGAAAACACGGATGAGGAGATCGGGTTCCTTCAGAGCTTGTTAGACACGCCCACGTCCAATCCATAGGCTACTTACTTTGTTAAAATTGAACGGCCTGCTGACAGCCACGATCGCTCGAGAGCAGAACCACAACCGAACACTCGTGTTCTCTATGGTAATTCCGAAAGTAAAGCGCCGGCAAGGGTCTAATGTCATCGTGTGCTGCATGCTATACACAATCTTCGTTACGTTCTGTAGGAGCAAGTCAAAACCTCGTCCTAGCTCACGATGGTGAACTTACATCGTCCCGCTGTGCCTCGTTGTCATGCTTCTTGAATTCGCACGTGAGAGCGATATCATACCAACGGTATTTTATGTTATTCGGATTGCCACTAGAATTTTCTATCTCTTTCAAGATGAAGCACCCATCCGGCCGTGTCAAGCTCTCCCTCTCGGACTCCGGTGCGGTATTAGGCAACAGACGTAGCGCGAATGTCTGTTCCAGACCATCACTCGACTGGAGGGCCTGCTCAACGACCTTATTGAATATGCCCTCAAAAGGCAGGAAGACTGTGTTTTCTCCTTCCTTGGAGCTCTTCGGGTCCTTCGGGATTGCAGTCCATCTCTTCTCACCAGTCCCAGAGCCTTCTGTCTGCCCAGTGCTATTTGGAACCTTCCGATCTGCGGTCGGCTGCTTGTTAGCTTTGATGGTCCCATCACGCTCCAAAGACGCCCTGATCGAGTCGACACTAATTCCTGTCTTTAAAGGAGGAAAGAATGTATTCAGAAATGTGTCCGTTTCTACCTCTGGGATGGCATATCCCAGATCCTCAAGCAGCGCCATACGCTTCTCCCCAAGTCCGCCGTCCCAAAAGCTAGACGAATGGGCCGATCGTGGCTTGGCTGGTGTCTCCTTGTTGCTCCTCTGCTGTTCAGGAGGCGGAGCGGCATTCTCTGGTGTCATAGGACGTCCCTGTTCGCCGTCATCATCCGGATGAGGTCGCTTTCTTGACGGAGGGGGAGACGAACAGTCAGACATGACGGTCAAGAGTATTTAAGAGGCGAGTGGATATGGGATATGGACAATCACACTGCAGACGCGCACGCTCTTTACGTCGCGTCCGGTACCATTGTCACAGGATGTGACACAGAACCGCACGTGACGGTGACCAGGTGCTTGTCACCTTATTTTCTGGCACTAGAGTCGGCTTCACCGAAAACCCCGCTGGCTATAGGTCGAGTTTTTACAGCCGTTTGCAAAAGTAATGAGAAAAGCCAAAATCATTTTTGACACATGTTGTGTGTTCTTCATCACCTGATCTGCTGATGCAATGTAACATCATGTGATCACCTGGCCACAACGCAAAACAGGAAAACCAAATCTCATCCGAGCCACTCGAGGAGCCTGAACTTAACGTTCGTGTTCCACATATCTTTTAGCTACACTACAATTATCATTACATTTCTTACACGCCCCGGGTCGATATTCGTACGATCCAACACTTACCTACCATCGGCGCCAACGCCAACGGGCTTGCAGTCTGTCTCGGATACTGTCTGAGTCTTGTGTTCCAAGCTCAAGCATTCGCCTACGCTTACTCCATCGCCTTGCTACTCTCCTTCCACTTATGGACAACCTCCCGCCGGAGATAATTTGCGACATATTCTTGAAGACCTTGCCATTTGTCCTAAACGAATATCATATTCCATACGCCGAATCCGTGTCATCGCCCCTTCGCGTCTCCCATGTCTGTCGGTCCTGGCGCGACATTGCCCTTTCCTTTCGTGAACTATGGTCGTACCTTTACATAAGTCATTGCGATTTATCCTGTCGGAAGAAGCAGCAGATGTTCGTGGAGATTTTCGATACGTGGCTGGCGAGGACGAATGACGGACCAATCAACTTCATGATCAATTGTTCCATGTCTCGCTATGCAACCTTCCGGGACCACCGATGCGCTGAGTACGTATTGACAAGACTTATTGAGAACCAGCGCCGCTGGAAGGACATATATATCTCTTGTTACGACGTGGACCTCACAGCACAATTCCCAGGGTTTTACTTGATCGACATGCCGCTCTTGACGTCGCTCCATATGTCGATGAATCGCTCGCTGCGTTCCGTGGTCGATTTCGCTCAGTCGACACGACTGAGACGGTTGAATATTCACCACGAAAATTGCATTCTGTTGACGGGTGATGGACTGTCACACTTGGAGCGCACTAAGTTGACCTTTTCGTTTGCCGAGCGTTATCACATTCCTGAAACTGTGTCAAACGTTGCACTATGCCTGAAGTTGTTGAATGGCGCTCCGTCCCTGAGTCGTTTCTCGGTTTCAGCCCACTCCAAGCGTTCGCTGTCGCCTTTGCTCCTGGATGAAGAACATATCCTGCATATCGGTCTCCGTAAACTGCTGTTATGGGAGGATCATGGTAGTGTTCTGCCAGCTATGGTTCTTGACGCCGTTACCCTTCCATCTTTGGAGGAGTTTACTTATTGCAGCAGGACAGGAGGGTCAAATTTACTCCGCTTCTTTCAACGTTCAATGCCTCCTCTCGCGTCTCTGAAGATATACCGGAACGACATATCTGAGGATTCCTTGATCAGCATTCTCCGTCTCCTGCCTACCCTCAAGGAACTAAAGCTGACTGGAATAAAATTATCCCACCATTTCTTCAGCGAGCTTGTTGTCCCAGGTGGTGCCAGCGACGACAGGTCGGCATTCTGGAAACGGATTGTTTGCCCCTTGCTATCGCCCCTTAATATGTACGATTGGTCTTCCGGAATGGATGCAGATTTGCAGCCCTTGCTCACTATGGCGAAGTCACGAGCGTCTGTCCTGGGGACGTTTCAAATGGCCGAATTCGACCCTAACAGTGGCCATCATCCAGTCGCCGTAGCGAGCATCGACAATTTCGTTGATGCGGTAGACCCGAAGCGTGGATTCACCCTCTATTAGATGTTTGATAAGGACGGTACTTGTCCAATCCATTCGCATTCCCACGCGATAGCGAGTCGGGATTCAGCTTGCAGAGAACGGCATATATCTGTACAAGCAGCATTGATTGTGGCCGGCGTCGTCGCCTTTCAGCCGATTATTACCGAGTGGTGGATACGATACATGTTTCGGCGGCCTTCCGATAAGGCGGCTTTCTCCATCTTATTTCCTCTTGCATAAGTCCGATAATGAATCACAAAAGAGGGTCTTCTAATGTTATGTGTTATGGCAGTTTGACTCCGTTAAGAAATTAGAATACAGATTCTGTGTTTGTACAATAAGAGAAACCGAGCTTCAACAACCATCAGGACAGCTGGCTTTGAGCCACTTTTATAACTTCATGGTCCTCCCTGTCGATTCCATCCCTCCTGTAGACCTTTTCAAGCGAGCGTTAAGTCAAAGCAACTCTTATAACATGAGGTACTTGGATTGTCGTTCGTTTGCTGGTATCCGCCTATAACAGTGGTAGTGGATATGTACCGCATTTCCCAAATACCCAAAAGATACGTCATCAAAGCCAGTTCCACTTCAGATCGATTCCAGCCAACCACCCAATCAATACGTTCAATAAATCAGCTTCACTCCAATTCAACAAGCAAATACACTGAACTCACCCTGTCACCGTTGTCGCAAGCTAGTAACCACGAGTTACATATTCACATTCAACAGTCATACTAGATCTGTCAAATTAGATCGACAGTTATTAATCGGTACAGCATGTGAAAGCTTCGGGATAGCATCGAGATACGAGGGTATGTAAAACAAAATAGCATAGACGGTAAGCATTGACAGCAGCGACTTTGGCTTCACGGATGACGCAATGCCAGCTTCTTCCTGCACAAATAAGATGGTTAGTTCGGTAACCTCGTCAATCATGCAGACATCTTACCTTGGAGGTCTGGGCAAACTCGTCACCTTTCGTCCTTCGCTGGCGTCCGTAGATGGGGGTTCAGTCGGAGCGAGACCAGAAGACGGCGACAGTTCGTCCTGACCCTTTTTCCCCGAAGCCTTGAAAGACGTAATCGTGATACCTTCTGCAATCAGGATACAACCCTTGAAAACACCAATGGCAGCATCCTGTATATTGCTAAAGGCATCCCTGTTAAACGCCGGGAGCATACGCTCAAACTCCCAATAGCGTCTGACAAGATACTTTCTGAGAGCGTTGAGCCCTACACGCAGCTGGAGGAACGAATCGGAGAACCATGACGTGCCCTCCTTGTATTCTTTCGCATTCTTTAGGAACTTCAGGCGTTCCCTAAATTCACCGGAGCTCGGAAAGATCGTTTGCATATATTCCATTCGGGTCTCCTGTTGACTCGAAGTTTCCTCGACGCCGCTCTGGCGATTGAAGAAAAGAATGTAGTTCGCAATCCACCATAGAGATTCGACGTCATGGCCCTCGTTCTGAACGAAAGGTGTCTCTGAACTCGGATTACCGGCCAACCTGCCACCCTCCTCCGCGAACCTGCTAATCCAGGTCAAGTCCGTATCCTCAGAGTCTTCCGGCGGCAGGTCAAATAAGTAAGCGCCAAGCAGTACCTCGACTGCCATGAAATCCGGAGTACCCTAAACACAGCCGACTCAGAGAATATCATCAACCAACAGAGACAGACACACCGTTCGCATTTGGTGTGACCCGTCCATTGTCACCTTCTTAGCGTACTCCAGGTCCCCAATAAGCCCACGCGCCTCCTGTTCGTTGACGTTGAAGAAGTATATATTACCGGCGCTGATATCGCGATGAATCCATCCAGCTCCATGTATATACTTGAGAGCTACGCGACAATTAGAAATGCACACACTGACAGAGTAATCGGGAAATACCATATGCTGAATCTCTCAGGACGAGGAATACGTCAGAGAGCTTTGTGAGAGTCCAGATCGGCTGCGCAACCTCTCCGAAAATGACTCGATAATGTCTCCTATGACGAAGCGGCCTCTTCTCCTTCGGTAACATGCGAGATCCCAGATGAACATTCAGCTCTTCGCGAACTTCTCGATCTGTTGATTTCGATGGTGCTTTGCTCTTGACCGAGTCTTTATTGCCGAAGTCTTGTGCTTGGAGCCTGAAAGAATTCCTAAAGGAGACATCTCGTCCGCGCATCATAACAGCCCTCGTGTGGTCTACTTGACCGTCAATCTCCACTAGACAATGGTCGACAGGCGTTAGGAGATAAGAAGCGACCTCCTTCTTTTTAAGTTCATTATACGCATTCCCGACATCGTTCAAAATCTTCTCATAAGTCTCGTGCTCGAGATCTCGGTCATCTTCTACCCAGACGTCCTTTAGCACAAAGAACTTATTAGATCCCACAAGTTGCACGCGAAAGACTCTCGTCGCGCGTCCGATGATTGCATCTGCTCCAAAATCCGAAAGCACATCCACGACTTGATACGACTTTCCGTTCACGTCAAACTCATAAACCCGCTTCGTCGCCTTTGGATCGACAACATGAATCGTGGGATCCCAGCCTAGTTCAGTCTTCGTCGCAAACGCCAACGACAGGAAAACACGGATGAGCAGATCGGGTTCCTTCAGAGCTTGTTAGACACGCCCACGTCCAATCCATAGGCAGCTTACTTTGTTAAAGTTAAACGGCCTGCTGACAGCCATGATTGCTCGGGAGCAGAACCACAACCGGACACTCGTATTCTCTATGGTAATTCCGAAGGTAAAGCGTCTGCAAGGGTCTAATGTCATCGTATGCTGCATGCTATACACAATCTTCGTTACGTTCTGTAGGAGCAAGTCAGAACCTCGTCCTAGCTCACAATGGTGAACTTACGTCGTCCTGCTGTGCCTCGTTGTCATGCTTCTTGAATTCGCACGTGAGAGCGATATCATACCAACGGTATTCTATGTTATTCGGATTGTCGCTAGATTTTTCTATCTCTTTCAAGATGAAGCACCCATCCGGCCGCGTCAAGCTCTCCCTCTCGGACCCCGGTGCGGTATTAGGCAACAGACGCAGGGCGGATATTTGTTCCAGATCAACAGTCGTCGACTGGAGGGCCTGCTCAACGACCTTATTGAATATGCTCTCAACGGCCTGGAAGACTGTGTTTTCTCCTTCCTTGGAGCTCTTCGGGTCCTTCGGGATTGCAGTCCATCTCTTCTCACCAGTCCCAGAGCCTTCTGCCTGCCCAGTGCTCTTTGGAACCTTCCGATCTGCGGTCGGCTGCTTGTTAGCTTTGATGGTCCCATCACGCTCCAAAGACGCCCTGATCGAGTCGACACTAATTCCTGTCTTTAAAGGAGGAAAGAATATATTCAGAAATGTGTCGGTTTCTACCTCTGGGATGGCATATCCCAGATCCTCTAGAAGTGCGATACGCTTCTGCGCAAGTCCGCCGTCCCAAAAGCTAGCTGAGTGGGCTGATCGGGGCTTGGCTGGTGTCTCCTTGGTGCTCCTCTGCTGCTCGGGAGGCGGAGCGGTATTCTCTGGTGTTTTATAACGTTCAGGCGGGTCATCTTCATCCGGATGACGTCGTTTCTTTGACGCAGGGTGAGGTGAGCGGTCAGACATGATGATGAAGAGTTAAGACGCGAGTGGATGTGGGCAATCATACTGTAGAGACGCGCTTCATACGTCCTTCCAGTGACCATGCAATTGTCACGTAGGATGTGACACAGAACCGCACGTGACGGTGATCGCCGTACGCGTTGAAAAGACGCTGGCCAAGTTGGTCGAGCGTGCGATCACCAACAGGCTACAAGACTACATCCAAACGTCGGACCATTTCATCAAGATGCAGTTCGGTGGCCGCAAACACACGTCCTGCATTATGGCATGGGCCCAGCTTATGGATAGGTGGGATAGCTCTCCACGGGGTTTCTTCTCCATACTTTCCTTCGACTTCCGAGGATACTTCGACGCAGTGCACCCTGAGGTACTCCAGGAGGGTTTGGCAGACATCAGGGTTCCCCCTCTGTTGATCCACCTTATCATGTCCTTTATTACAGACCGAGAGATAGCGCTCAGCTTCAATGGTGCATGCACCACCTGGGCTGTTAAACCCAATGTAGGCATGCTGCAAGGATCTCCCATGTCCCCTGCCTTGCACCGAACATGCGGTGAATGATGGACCAATCAACTTCATGATCAATTGTTCCATGTCTCGCTATGCAACCTTCCAGGACCACCGATGCGCTGAGTACGTATCGACAAGACTTATTGAGAACCAGCGCCGCTGGAAGGACATGTATATCTCTTGTCACTACGTGGACTTCACAACACAATTCCCAGGGTTTTACTTGATCGACATGCCTCTCTTGACGTCGCTCCATATGTCGATGAATCACTCGCTGCGTTCCGTGGTCGATTTCGCTCAGTCGGCACGACTGAGACGGTTGAATATTCACCACGAAAATTGCAATCTGTTGACGGGTGATGGACTGTCACACTTGGAGCGCACTAAGTTGATCTTTTCGTTTGCCGAGCGTTATCACATTCCTGAAACTGTGTCAAACGTTGCACTGTGCCTGAAGTTGTTGAATGGCGCTCCGTCCCTGAGTCGTTTCTCAGTTTCGACCCACTCCAAGCGTTCGCTGTCGCCTTTGCTCCTGGATGAAGAACATATCCTGCATATCGGTCTCCGTAAACTGCTGTTATGGGAGGACCATGGTAGTGTTCTGCCAGCTATGGTTCTTGACGCCGTTACCCTTCCATCTTTGGAGGAGTTTACTTATTGCAGCAGGACAGGAGGGTCAAATTTACTCCGCTTCTTTCAACGTTCAATGCCTCTGATCGCCTGTCTGAAGATATACCGGAACGACATATCTGAGGATTACTTGATCAGCATTCTCCGTCTCCTGCCTACCCTCAGGAAATTAAAGCTGTCTGAAGTAAGGTTGTTCCACCATTTCTTCAGCGAGCTTGTTGTCCCAGGTGGTACCAGCGACGACAGGTCGGCATTCGGGAAACGTATTGTTTGCCCCTTGCTATCGCCCCTTAATATGTACGATTGGTCTTCCGGAATGGATGCAGATTTGCAGCCCTTGCTCACTATGGCGAAGTCACGAGCGTCTGTCCTGGGGACGTTTCAAATGGCCGAATTCGACCCTAACAGTGGCCATCGTCCAGTCGCCGTAGCGAGCATCGACAATTTCGTTGATGCGGTAGACCCGAAGCGTGGATTCACCCTCTATTAGATGTTTGATAAGGACGGTACTTGTCCAATCCATTCGCATTCCCACGCGATAGCGAGTCGGGATTCAGCTTGCAGAGAACGGCATATATCTGTACAAGCAGCATTGATTGTGGCCGGCGTCGTCGCCTTTCAGCCGATTATTACCGAGTGGTGGATACGATACATGTTTCGGCGGCCTGCCGATAAATAAGGCGGCTTCCTCCATCACACTTCCTCTTGCATAAGTCCGGTAGTGCATCATAAACGAGGGTCTTCTAATGTTATGTGTTATGGCAGTTTGACTCCGTTAAGAAATTAGAATACAGATTCTGTGTTTGTACAATAAGAGAAACCGAGCTTCAACAACCATCAGGACAGCTGGCTTTGAGCCACTTTTATAACTTCATGATCCTCCCTGTCGATTCCATCCCTCCTGTAGATCTTTTCAAGCGAGCGTTGAGTCAAAGCAACTCTTATAACATGAGGTACTTGGATTGTTGCTCAAGTTTGCTAGTATCCGCCTATAACAGTGGTAGTGGATATGTACCGCATTTCCAAAATACCCAAAAGATACAGCATCAAAGCCAGTTCCACTTCAGATCGATTCCAGCCAACCACCCAACCACCCAACCAATACGTTCAATAAATCAGCTTCACTCCAATTCAACAAGCGAATACACTGAACTCACCCTATCACCGTTGTCGCAAGCTTGTAACCACGAGTTACATATTCACATTCAACACTCATACTAGATCTGTCAAATTAGATCGACACTTATTAATCGGTACAGCATGTGAAAGCTTCGGGATAGCATCGAGATACGAGGGTATGTAAAACAAAATAGCATAGACGGCATGCATTGACAGCAGCGACTTCGGCTTCACGTTTGACGCAATCCCAGCCTCTTTCTGGAACATTAAGCTGGTCAGTTGGTGACTTCACCAGTTAGGGGGACACCTTACTTTGGAAATCTGGGCAGGTCCTGCAAGATCCTCTGTGCCTTGTTTGCGTCCGTAGATGGGGGCTCAGCCTGAGCGGGATCAGCAGGAAGTGGTCTTCCCGAAGTTTTGTAAGAAGTAATCGTGATATCCCGTGCAATCAACCTACAACCCTCGAAAGCGTTGACGGCGGAGTCTTGCAACTTGGCAAAAGCATCCTGATCGATCTTCGGAAGTGACCTTTCAAATCGGATATAACTGCCAACAAGAAGATCTCTTAATTTATTGAGCGCTACGCGCAGCTTAAGGAACGAATCTGGGAACCACGATGTCCCTTTTGCATAATCGTCTGGATCTCTCAGAAATTCAATGCGTCCATTGGCGACAGCGGTGCTCGGAAAGATCAATATCGTATACTCCATTCTAAGCTTTTGTTGACTCGGAGTTTGCTCGATGCCGACCTGGCACTTGAAGAAAAGTATGTAGTTCGCAAGCCACCATAGCGATTCGACGTCATGGCCCTCGTTCTGCACGAAGGGACGATTCAAGACCAGATCGGGCAAATCGTTACCCAAGGCGAAGCTTTCCAAGTCCTCCGCGTTATCTTCCACGGAACGATCCTCAGACCGAAATTGGTACCCTCCCAGTAATACTTCGACTGCCATGAAATCTGGAGTACCCTAAAACGGACGCGAATTAGAACTAATTAACACCCATTTGATGACGACTTGCCGTTCGCATTTGGTGGGATCCGTCCTGTGTCACCTTCTTTGCATACTCTAGGTCTCCGATGATCCCGCGCACCTCGGACTCGTGTACCTGAAAGAAGTATATATTTCCAGCACTGATGTCACGATGAACCCACCCGGATCTATGTATGTACTTGAGAGCTACGAGAGAATCAGAGGCAATCACAACGACAAAAAGTAACGGTAAGTACCAATTGCGGCATCTCTCAGGACGAGAAATACATCAGAGAGGCTTGTCAGAGTCCAGATGGGCTTGGCGACTTCTTGAAAAACAACCCGATAATGTTTTCTATGACGAAGTGGCTTCTTCTGCTCTTTAGGCGCGATTCGAGATCCCAAATGAATGTTCAGTTCCTCGCGTACCTCCCAGTCCCCCGACTTCATCGGTGCGACGGCCTTGACGGCGTCCTTGTTTCCGTAATCCTGTGCTTTGAGTCTGAATGAGTTTGCAAGAGAGACACTGCGTCCCCGCATCATAACATCCCCGGTGTGGTCCACATGATCATCGAACGTCACTAGCCAATTGTTGACAGGTGTCAGGAGATGCGAGGCAACCTGGTTCATTTTTTCTTCGTTGAATGTCCGCTTCACATCGTTGAGAATCATATCGTAAATCTCGTGTTCGAGAGGTCGATCGTCTTCTACCCAAACGTCTTTTAGTACATAGAACTGATTAGAGCCCTTGAGCTTCACTCGGAAGACTCTCGTGGCTCGCCCGATGATCGCGTCCGCTCCGAAATCCGATAGTACGTCCACGACTTGATACCACTGTTCATTGACTTTAATCTCGTAAGCTCGTGTCTGTGCATTTGGCTCGACACGGATAGTGGGGTCCCAGCCTAGTTCGACCTTCGTCGCAAACGCCAACGACAGGAAAACATGGATAAGTAGATCGGGTTGCTTCGAGACTCATTAGGCACGCCCATATCCAAACCATACACCACTTACTTCGTTGAAATTGAACGGTTTGCTGACAGCCATGATCGCTCGAGAGCAGAACCATAACCGAACACTCGTGTTCTCTATGGTGATTCCGAAAGTAAACCGCTTGCAAGGGTCTAATGTCATCGTATGCTGCATGCTATACACGATCTTCGTTACGTTCTGTAGGAGCAAGTCAAAACCTCGTCCTAGCTCACGATGGCGAACTTACATCGTCCTGCTGTGCCTCGTTGTCATGCTTCTTGAATTCGCACGTGAGAGCGATATCATACCAACGGTACTTTATGTTATTCGGATTGCCACTAGAATCTTCTATCTCTTTCAAGATGAAGCACCCATCCGGCCGTGTCAAGCTCTCCCTCTCGGATTCCGGTGCGGTATTAGGCAACAGACGTAGCGCGAATGTCTGTTCCAGACCATCACTCGACTGGAGGGCCTGTTCAACGACCTTATTGAATATGCCCTCAAAAGGCAGGAAGACCGTGTTTTCTCCTTCCTTGGAGCTCTTCGGGTCCTTCGGGATTGCAGTCCATCTCTTCTCACCAGTCCCAGAGCCTTCTGTCTGCCCAGTGCTCTTTGGAACCTTCCGATCTGCGGTCGGCTGCTTGTTAGCTTTGATGGTCCCATCACGCTCCAAAGACGCCCTGATCGAGTCGACACTAATTCCTGTCTTTAAAGGAGGAAAGAATATATTCAGAAATGTGTCGGTTTCTACCTCTGGGATGGCATATCCCAGATCCTCTAGAAGTGCGATACGCTTCTGCGCAAGTCCGCCGTCCCAAAAGCTAGATGAATGGGCTGATCGGGGCTTGGCCGGTGTCTCCTTGGTGCTCCTCTGCTGCTCGGGAGGCGGAGCGGTATTCTCTGGTGTTTTAGAACGTTCCGGCGGGTCGTCGTTATCCGGATGAGATCGCTTCTTTGACGCAGGGTGAGGCGAGCGGTCAGACATGATGATAGAGAATTTAGACGCGAGTGGATGTGGGCATGTAGAGACGCGCGTATACGTCCACCACGATGTGACGCAGGACCGCACGTGACGGTGATCACCGCCTGAGCCACTTTTTTGAGGTATTTATAATTCCGTTTCGCAAACTATCACAGCACAACCAAGATGCATCCGCACGACGATATGCATGGTCCCCCTTGGCACCAGTTATGGATCATTGCAAATCGAACTAATTAGCTCACTTTCCTCGTCTCTCACATGTAGCGTGTCTGTTCTGTTGGCCAAACGTTCCTTGGAAAATTGAAACATCTTACTCTAGACCTCTAACACAAGAAGTGTAGTTACAATACTAAAACTATCTCAAGGCGGTAACTTCTATAGTGCACTGGTCCCCCGAGAGCTCGGATTGCCTCTTGGCGCATGCTGAGGTTACACCGCCCTTGAGATTGTGACGATACGCCACCTGTTCTTCCTTGACGGCCAGTCGGTACCTCGGGGCAACGTTGTTGCGTGTCGGAAAAATTTCAGCTGTGCTGCTCTTGTAGTGGAGCCATTATTGCTACATCGCATCAGTGAGTCTTTACGAGTCAGTCTTGTACAACTATATTTGTATTTCGATACAACTCCAGACGTTGCCAGGTCGCCAAGATCTTTACTGATTTGGACAATCCTAAACTGCTTCCCGGCAGTAGAAATACGGCACAATAAAGGTTGTGCCCCTTTTCTTGACGATAAGGCGCGTGTAACAGCAAATAGACACGGATCCAAATTAGTATGCAGCATGGTGAGATCACCGCTCATTATCTACTTTGAGTACTCACGTCTGCTTGGCATGTTTTCTCGTTCCATGATCAGATCCACCGTCACATCGTAGTTTCGTCTCTCAAAGCAGTGTCCAAAATTCTTCCTGTGAAGTCTGATATCATGATATCACTTGACTGGTTTCCAGCTCGGGGACGACCCTGATGGTACGTTCCACTCTTTCTACCTATTAGGTCCACGGTTAGAGTAGGCGGAAGGAACAGAAGACGTCGTGGTAGTTTGCGACCGATCTTAGGACCCCTGAAAATCCCTACTGATGCCTAAGCCGAATGAAACAACGACTGAATGTAGAGAAAGCCCAACCTTCAATGAATAGAATTTGCATTCGATAGGTCGCAACTTCGGAAATCGATCCAAGGCTCAAGCTAAGGATTTTGGATATCGATCAGGTTTTGTCATGGTGAGTTTGTTCTTCATCACCTGATCTGCTGATGCAATGTAACATCATGTGATCACCTGGCCACAACGCAAAACAGGAAAACCAAATCTCATCGGAGCCACTCGAGGAGCAAGAACTTAACGTTCGTGTTCCACACATCTTTTAGGTACACTACACTCATCATTACACTTCTTACACCTGCCCCGGGTCGATATACCTACGATCCAACACATACGTACCATCGGCGCCAACGCCAACGGGCTTGCAGTCTGTCTCGGATACTGTCTGAGTTTTGTGTTCCAAGTTCAAGCATTTCGCCTACGCTTACTCCATCGCCTTGCTACTCTCCTTCCATTCTATGGACAACCTCCCGCCGGAGATAATTTGCGACATATTCTTGAAGACCTTGCCATTTGTCCTAAACGAATATCATATTCCATACGCCGAATCAGTGTCATCGCCCCTTCGCGTCTCCCATGTCTGTCGGTCCTGGCGCGACATTGCCCTTTCCTTTCGTGAACTATGGTCGTACCTTTACATAAGTCATTGCGATTTATCCTGTCGGAAGAAGCAGCAGATGTTCGTGGAGATTTTCGATACGTGGCTGGCGAGGACGAATGACGGACCAATCAACTTCATGATCAATTGTTCCATGTCTCGTTATGCAACCTTCCGGGACCACCGATGCGCTGAGTACGTATTGACAAGACTTATTGAGAACCAGCGCCGCTGGAAGGACATATATATCTCTTGTTACGACGTGGACCTCACAGCACAATTCCCAGGGTTTTACTTGATCGACATGCCGCTCTTGACGTCGCTCCATATGTCGATGAATCGCTCGCTGCGTTCCGTGGTCGATTTCGCTCAGTCGACACGACTGAGACGGTTGAATATTCACCACGAAAATTGCAATCTGTTGACGGGTGATGGACTGTCACACTTGGAGCGCACTAAGTTGACCTTTTCGTTTGCCGAGCGTTATCACATTCCTGAAACTGTGTCAAACGTTGCACTGTGCCTGAAGTTGTTGAATGGCGCTCCGTCCCTGAGTCGTTTCTCGGTTTCAGCCCACTCCAAGCGTTCGCTGTCGCCTTTGCTCCTGGATGAAGAACATATCCTGCATATCGGTCTCCGTAAACTGCTGTTATGGGAGGATCATGGTAGTGTTCTGCCAGCTATGGTTCTTGACGCCGTTACCCTTCCATCTTTGGAGGAGTTTACTTATTGCAGCAGGACAGGAGGGTCAAATTTACTCCGCTTCTTTCAACGTTCAATGCCTCCTCTCGCGTCTCTGAAGATATACCGGAACGACATATCTGAGGATTCCTTGATCAGCATTCTCCGTCTCCTGCCTACCCTCAAGGAACTAAAGCTGACTGGAATAAAATTATCCCACCATTTCTTCAGCGAGCTTGTTGTCCCAGGTGGTGCCAGCGACGACAGGTCGGCATTCTGGAAACGGATTGTTTGCCCCTTGCTATCGCCCCTTAATATGTACGATTGGTCTTCCGGAATGGATGCAGATTTGCAGCCCTTGCTCACTATGGCGAAGTCACGAGCGTCTGTCCTGGGGACGTTTCAAATGGCCGAATTCGACCCTAACAGTGGCCATCGTCCAGTCGCCGTAGCGAGCATCGACAATTTCGTTGATGCGATAGACCCGGAGCGTGGATTCACCCTCTATTAGATGTTTGATAAGGTCGGTACTTGTCCAATCCATTTTCATTCCCATGCGATAGCGAGTCGGGGTTCAGCTTGCGGAGATCGGCATATACATGTACAAGCAATGATTGTGGCCAGCGTCGTCGCCTTTACGATTATTATCGAGTGGTGGATACGATACATGTTTCGGCGGCCTGCCGATAAGGCGACTTTCTCCATCGTATTTCCTCTTGCATAAGTCCGATAAAAGAGGGTCTTCTAATCCAATGTTATGTATTATGGCAGTTTGACTCCAGTACACTCCGGTTAGAAATTAGAACACGGATTCTGGGTCTGTTCCAATAAAAAGAAAAACTGAGGCTTCAACATCTATCAGGACAACTGACTCTGAGAAACTCTTATGACTTGAGATACTCGGATTGTTGTTCAGGTTACTAGTGGGGACTGGCAATCCCCTATACGAAAGTGTCGACAAATTTTTTCGTTCGGAGTTCGAATAATTACTATATATAGCTAATAACGACGATCCGTTTTTACCGCCCTACCTTTCAAAATGCCTGACTTCTCTCTCGAGAATACATGTTGTTTCAGCACAAAACAAGTACTACAATAGTCCATGGTAAATATATGCATCATATATATAACAGAATCGATGGAATAATGATAATACTAATAAGTTTTGCTAGTGGTTTTTCGTTAACAGTTGAGCTAGCTCAGAGGAGCTATATACTGCGGAAATGCCTTTAGTATTAGCAACATCCTTTTATTTACCAGCTCTTCCAGTAGTAGGTACCTTTTTCATTTATCATTGAAGCTCCAAATCCATCTATCCGATCATTCACTTCACCTAATGTCACTGTATGCACCCTCACTGAGGTATTTATATCTTATATAGCCTTTAGTATCAATCGGCTTTCTATTTTCATATCATGTATACTCAAAAAAAATTGTAGTGACATCCTACAGCATACAAAAGCTATAACACACTTTTGATACTTGTTTTATCTTTCTTTTGCTCAATGTAGTTCATCTAGTGCCGTTTCGACTGTCAATTGTATCAAGTCACGTGATACTAATTTTCCTTTTTTGTATGCATTCCGCATATCTTCCACCTCCTTCTCCTCAACAGTGGTCTGAAGAATCACCCAGCTCAATGGCTGGGGTGTACTTTTACATGCCTGTCTCTAATTTGTATAAAAAAAATTTTGTAGAAATTGTTTCACTCCTGAGATATGGACCAGAACACTACTATACCGCAATGGAATTTTGCAGAATTTTTGACCAGTTCACCCATGTTCATGATTTACATATTATCTACAATTTATTTTGGTTGTTTTCGCAGTGAGGAAGGGTGAGGAAGGAGATATGTATGGATAAATGCGACTCTCAAAAACCGGTAAATCGCTTAAGTTAAGCGAGGCATCGGCACAACTCGGCAGGACCGTGGGACGTAGACACTTCGTTACAAGGGATTGCCAGTCACCATTACTATGGGGAGTGGCACGGTCCGCCAAAAATCTGTGCATTCCCACGGTCTCGCTTAACCTATCCTAGTGATCGACATGTCGATCTTTGTGTTTCACTTTCTGTTTTCACGTTTGTCCTCCCAGAATAATTTACACAACTGAAGGAACTGTTTGGAAATAACATAAACAAAGGTTTTTGGGCCCAATAAACACAGTGGGATGAAAATTGAAGCAAAATAACAAATATTTTTCTGGAATATGCCCAATTTTAGCCACATTCTCAAGAACTAAGCAACTTCTCCAATTTTTTTTTTGGACAAAATGAAGAAAATTGCTTGAAAAGACTGTAGGTGCACTGAAACAGGTCAACTTTTCCAAACTCATAGAGGAAACAAGCATACATTCAGTGTACATAAGCTTCTGGTGTCATTTCTCATTTATTGAAGTGCACTAGAGCTTCTATTATTGCATGCATTTATGTATTGTCATCACAACATTACCCATGAGTGATGATAAGCAGAGTTTTGCGTTGATGTCGTTGAAGGCAAGGGATCCTCCAAATCGATTGTATGCGGTCACGTGATCAGTCTGACCTAAATAAAGGTGCTTTATCATGGCAAAATATACCTCAGATTGAATAAATATTGTTTATTTAAGATATTATGAGGTGGTATTAAGGTATGGAACTCAATGCATTCACAGAGAGACGGTTTAACTGAGCCAGCAAACTTGGCCAGGTTGGTGTCTCGAGAGAAAGTAAGACAATATGATCGACGCGACTTACTATATTTAGGAAGTTATTCAAACTCCGACCAGGAAAAAATTGTCACACAGATCACATAGGCTGTGCCACTCCCCAATTACTATGGTCACTGGCACGGCCCATCAAATTTCCGTGCTTTCCCACGCTCTCACTTAGCTCTTGCCAGTGATCGACGCACCGATTGACCTGTCTCACTTTTTTGTTTTGACCATTCACGACATTCACGAGCTCGTCCTGCCCCCCACAGCTTTAGAAAAAATCTGAAAAAATACCCAAAAAATATTTTTTGGCATTCTGAACAAGATGGAAACTAAAAAATTGAAAAATGTCCAACAGATGTTGAGAAATAGCGATTCTTGGAGCCATATATAAACAACTAAGACACTTCTAAAGAATTTTTTTTTTACGAAATCTCCAATTTTCCTTAAGATTCATAAATGTGAAAGAGCAATGGCGAGAAAGCATGAACTCATTGAGCTAGAGAGCATATATGCTGCTTAGTCTACAATAACTGCTAATATCTCCACCAATAAGACAGTTAATTTCATAGAACATCCTCAAAAGTATCCTAATAAGCTCAAAAATGATGTACAGTTAGCCTCAAGTGAGTTTGATAAGTGTGTTAGAGGGAGAAGTAGCTGAGCAAAAAACGATATAATAAGATCACGTGATGTGCCAGCAAAAATAATATGTATATTCTGCCTGAGCACCAGTTGAAATAAACTCAGATATGGTATAATTTGACTTTGGTAGATATAGTAAGCCATAAAATGTCGAAAAGAGAGGTGAATTTGCTTGAATTTTGTGGAACTGAATTATCGAGGGATTTGGGTGAGAACAAAAAGTGAGACAACATGATCGATGCGAGTTGCTATATATGGAAATTATTTAAAGCCCGCCTCAAAAAAAGTGTCACGCGAGTTACATAGGCCATGCCAGTGGGGACTGGCAATCCCCTATGAAAAAAGTGGTCAGTTTTTTTTCAGGCGGAGCTCAAATAAAATCCTAATTTAGCAAGTGGCATCGATCTTTATGTCCCACTTCGCTTAGAAGGTCAAGGTGACTATATGTATCAAATCACTCCATTTTTTCGACACTGTTTGAACTATCCACACTCAACAGAATGTCTCAGCACTATGAAATTTTGCACAGAACCTTATTTCATAGGTAGGAACATCATATGAGTTTTTCAGATTTTTCTGTTCAGCAGGAGAGCGGGTGTTGCATTAGGTGGAGGTGAAAAGTGCTACTTTCATCGATTCTCCCCTTTGTTTTGACCAATTTTACTCTTGGTCGGGATTCTTTGCCATCTAGCTCCTTCCACAGTGATTCAAAAAATCTGATAAATTCATATGATGTGCATATATATCATATTATCATGCATGCAAGCTCTCATCCCGACACTCTGATCTGTTGGATATATACGATGTAAAGAGTACCGGAGAGTCACTCATTTTCCCTATATATAGTAATTTGACTCCCCCCAAAACTGCGTTTTGAGCACAGATCCTCACCGTTCCACACAAAATTTGGAAGGAACAATTCTTTCCATAGCCAAAGCATGCTGAATTTTTTTTCAAGCAAGAAGATAAAAATTGGAGGAGAAAATCACGAAAAACATGAAATTGAGGCAGCAACTAACAAACTTTCATTTAAAGCTATAAGCCCGAAAGCCTACTGTACATGTCTATGTAGTGTAGGAAATAGAGTGATCTGGGTGAAGAAAACTGCCCCTTGGCGGGAAAAATTCAGCCTGGTTCAAGTGCGTGAAGTAAATATGGGCCGGCCGACTTGGCTGCCGCTGGGTTGAGAAGATTCTGTAGGGTGAGCGGAAGTCTTAGGGGAAACAGGCGCTCTCGACGGGATTTGGTTCTGTGGCACTGCAAAAGGCGGTGATCGACAGTGTCCTCGACTCTACATGTAGGGCAGAGGAGGGGTTGGGGATTGAGTGCGAGGTTGAGGAGGCGGGACAATGTCTTGCCCGTCTCTGCCACGCCTGCCAAGCAGCACAAGATGGCCGTTTCTTGCTCCCTGGGCTGGCGGATGAGGATGTGTGCCGATGGGGCGACTTGGAGGTTGCGGAGGAGGGACTGCCTGTATCGAGAGGTGTTCAGGCTGTGGTGGGTCCAGGCGTTGTCCATGCCTGCGAGTTCCGCCCATTTGCTGATGAGCTGAGTCCTATGGTGTGACTTTGCCCCGTCCAGGGATGTGGCATCAGTGTGGGTGACGTGTTCGTCGGTCTCTGGTAGCAGATGAAACTCGCGAACCGCTGACAAATGTAGAGAAAAGGAATGTGGTAGGTGCGATATCACGCTTAAGGCGTGATGTGCTAAGGGAGCATGTATGGGGCCAGGGTGTAAAAAGGAAGCGGCCCCTCTGAAGAACTGGAATACTATTGGTACAGTGTCCGGGTAGTCCTCCGGAATGGCGACAGTGGCGCCAATGTGTGATAACGTCTGGGCAAGGCCCACGTATGTCATGCTGGCCTCGTCAATGAGGCCGGTAAAGTAGGTGGTCATTAGGTACGTGTCGGGACCATCGCCCGCCAGCGTTGCTTGGACGCGGAAGGGGTCGTAACCCCAGCCTATTTGGATAACGCTGAAAACTCCAGTGGTCTCCGAAGAGCCGAGGGATTGAAGGTGAGTTGGCAGGAGCCTACCTAGGTGATCCGGAGGAGTACCGGTGGAGAGATGGACGATCCGAGGCGGATCCGGTGAGGAGGAAGGGCAGGAGCTGAGGTAGGGGGAGTGCCAGGCACGGAAGCGGCGGGAGAAGCTGGATTAGACTCGGGGATCGACGAGAAGCGTAAGTGGCTGTGTTTCGAAGACTAAAACTGAGACGCGGGGCAGGATCGACGAGGCCTGACCTTTGTTTCGGAACGCGCGGAACGACGGAAACGATGCTCGGAACGGCGAGTGCTGCTAGAGGAACGTCCGGAACGTTTACCGGACAGCTCCTGACAGTCTAGGACAACCGTGGCTACGACTAGTGACAATGAGGTAGCTAGGAGACCCGAGAATTATGAGGTGTGGCGAGTCGTTGATAAGATCGAAGTCTTCCCAAGCTGTAACCGACTTAGAGAGCTTTGGGACGAACGATAGAACGTAGAACTGGTACCATAGGATTCGCTGACCTTCTCCCTACTACATCCAAGCTCTATTTATAATACTGTGGTCCATGAGCCTTTGAGACGAAGCCGAAAGGCAGAGATAGGCATAGGAAGAAAAGGGGGGTGCATACGCGAAAGGGTCGAGGAACTCTAAGGGATCAAAGGCTGACAAGGGAAACGAAGGGCATGGGGTACGTCATTCAGGGGGAGCAGAGCCATAGGACGAGTAGGAGAGCGCATGCGGGGGAAAAGGGGTGCATATCTAAACAAAGGCGAAAGGAAAGGCGGACCGAGGGGGACCTGACAAGAACTGACCAAAGGGGACTCATAATGGGGGAACACGACGAACGGGGCATAGGCGACGCGCAGGCGGGCATGTAGAAAGGGATAAAGGAAACAAAGGAAGGCATACATACACATTGGCTTGGGAGGCTTGAGGAGGGCACGTTCGGATGGCTCCTCCGAGTTGTCCATTCGGAATTCCGGAGCGGAAGCGGGGAGGGAGGAAGAAGGGATGCTCTATGGGGTTCTTGTGCCGGTACCTTGTGTCGATAGCTTCCTTCGGTACTCCTGGAGGCGGTTGACGACGTTGAGCCTTTGTGTGGCACGCTTTGTCACGTGACTTCGTCGATCGGTCTCACTTGCCTAAACCGTATCTCACGACTGATCCGCTCGTAGCACGTGACAGATCTCTTCAACGCGTGCCCCGCGGATGGGTGCGTTTCGTCGCTCTTCCCTTCCGATGAGGCGCTGCCACAGTAGGTGGGTGGAGAGGTGGAGGGTAAGGGACTTGGGGAGGATGTTCCGGCTACCGGGGTCACCGAGGATGGGACCTTGGAGAGGGTTCTGGTGTGTCCTGCACGCGGCGAGGGACACTCGTTCGTTGCGTGCTGTTTCTTCTATAGTGAGGGATCAGGGCGGCATGCCGAGTAAGGACTGCATGCTATGGACGAGGGTGAGAGGGAGGAAACCTCCGATTCGTCTGAGGGCTTTGCCGTATAGGCCTCGAACGAGGCGGATATGGCCCGGTTGGTATGCTGTCCAGATCGACACACCCCATGTGAGTACCGAGTGGACGATCTGTCGGAAGTACATGCGTAACGCGCGGGCGCTTGGTCCCAACGAGCGGTGTGACATCCACGCCAGGCGAGCCCACGATATTGAGGTGGCGGCAAGGCGGTTGGCGACATGTGGCAGGAACGAGAGCTTCCTGGAAATTGTGATGCCCAGCCATCGGAATTGTTCCTTCCATGGCTGTATGCGCTGTCCTGCGTATGTCACTTCGAACGTGATTTGTCGTGCGCAGTTGCCGCCACTGAGGGGGACGTCCTTGAGGGGTGGCCCGTTGTAGGCAAAGCCCTGTATACTGTCTGGGTCGATTTGCATGCCCAGTATGCTGAATCCTGCGTGGAGCATGTTGAGAGTAAGCTGGACTTCCTGCACCAGGGTTGCCTGGCTCTTCGCGTGGACTAGGAAGGCCCCGTCGTCCATGTAGTACAGTAGGTTCCGGTCCTGTAGCTGCCGGCATACGATCATGGAAGCGATGTTGGAAAGGATGGGGGACACCGGTGACCCCTGAGGGAGGCAGCAACAAAACTTTTGTCAGGTGACTGTACCTATCAGTCACATGCTAGGTAAATTTCTTTTTCTGGTAATAATGTATCGTGTCGCACTCCCAACCTGTATCTCCTCCTCCACTTCAGTCATAAACTTCAAACTAATTGCATAAATACATTTTTCATGAGATTTAGAAACATTTGGCCGAAAAAAACTTCAGAGGAATTTCTTAGTTTCTGAGATATAGTATTAAATGTAATATATCTCTGTCATTTTTCAGCGAATTTTTTTCATTCTTGGTCAGGGTATTCTTCAGTATCAAATACATCCGATAAAAACACTTCCAGGGAGAAAGAATTGTTGTGTGAAGTTTCCTGTCCATTCAGATGCTGGATGCACAGTGGGACAGGATCTGCACGCGCGTCGATCACCAGGAGAGCTAAGCGAGACCGTGGGAATGACCATTTTTTTAGTGGGGATTGCCAGTCCCCAATGCCAGGCACCAATTACTAGTGTCTCCATCCAAGGATGCCGGAGACCGTAGATCAACACGTGATCTGTCACAATTCCCAGCAAATCCATTTCCGTTCGCGCCGATCGCTTGAGTTATCCTACTCCCACTCACCAAGACTGTGTCACCTCTCGTTCCTATCCCGTAACTCAGTCTTCCTCTTTTCTCCTCCATGACAGCGGAGAAGACGGCGAAACCCATCCGACGTCTCGCATTGCACGCAACAACAACTTGCGCAGCTCAGGCGAGTGCGTATGGAAAGTGTATTGTGGGGACGTATCAGGACGTCAGGAAGGACGCGTGTAAGGCGGAATTCGAGGCTTTCGGGAAGTGTTTGAGGGAGGCGGTAAGCGTTTAAATGTTCCGTTGCTGAGTTGGGCGAGGGTAGCTGATTGATTTTTTCTTCTCTGTTGTGTTATTTCTGTATTTGCTTGTGTTCCAGATGAAGCGGAATTGGTGACGCAGCTTGCGATTACCACCAACTCTTTCTGGACAAGGCCTCGGGGTATAGAGAAACTCATTAATAATTAAACGCCCGGTGGACATAAGTAATATCAATACAACTACGGGCGTCTGGACTTGCGGAAAGACGCTCGAGAGTATGAACGAACGTTCACGGACGAGAATCCAATAACCAATCATCCTTCATCCTCATCTTCAATGGCGCCTGGTATTCGGCTTCCCCTTGCTCTTTCCTCACCCCGACCGTTATCATCATCATCCAGATCTCTCCCTCTCCCTCTTCTCTCTCCCTCCGCACCACTACCACTCCCACCTCGCCTGAGTCGCCTCGCCTCATTCTGCTGTTCCCTCTCGTTTTGTCTTTGCCTCTGCCTCACCATCGCTAGCATCCTCAGCGTACTCGCCACCCTCACAGACGTCGTATTCGGCAACGGCAGACGCAGCATTGCAAGCTCGTCGTCCCCCTCGTCGAGACCTTGGTTGGTCCCTGAGCCCGTTCGTGCAGGTGGTTCAGGGATTGGCGACATGAGTCGATGGATAACATGGCGGAGTGACAGATTGATTATTGGTTTTCGAGGAGGGAGTGGATCTCTGGGTTTTCGTTTTGTACTGTCGAAGGACGGATGCCCAGTTGAAGAAGATGGGAGGTTTATGAAGGAAGGAGAGGAAACGATTGGAGGTGTTGGAGGGTATGTGGTACCCGAGTTTGTCGGCACGATCGACGGGTCGGGTGAAGTGTATGGGAGGAACGGAGCCGTCTCTTCTGTGAGGTCGGTATTTGGTTGCAAAGGAGATGAAGGCAGGAGAGGATCCTCGCTATCTGGGGGCATCGCAAGTGTAAGTGACGTTTCGTAGGAAATTGTCGTAAGGATTGCCTGGAGGAATATAATCGTTGCGTCCAGAAAGAGGAGCTGGGATCTTGCCGGTTTGTACCCTAGGTGTAGAGGAATGTAAGAAAATTACTCGATTAAGACAAGAAGCCACCAAACTCGACCAAAAAGAAACAAACTCACCCATCCCAACAAAATCAAGAACAACACCCTTCTCACCACCACCACCACGTCCTCCCACCCCAGCACCATTCGCACCAATCGCATGCGTCCACACCGCACTCGCATTAACCAACAAAACAAGCACGAACCAAAATCGCAACGAGCGCCGACCGTCGAGTTCTCTAACGCGGACGAATTGGAATTGGGTGATGCATCGACAGAGGAGGACGAAGATGCTTGGGGAGAGGAGGAATGAGAGTGTGTGGAGTTCGTAGAGGAGGCTGTCGATCTTTGTTTTTTTTTGGAGGGGGGGGACGTGTGTTGAGTTCGGTACCGATACCAGTGGGGGTGGCGCAGGTGTACATGTTTTACAGGTGTGCGTTGTCCGCCGCGTGTCGTGTGATACATGTAGGATGAGATGAATTTCCCAAATACCCAAAGGGAAAATTCATCACAACCAATTCCACGTCAGATAAATTCCGGCCATCCACCCATCCAACCCAAGAGAAAAACAAACACATCCAATAAATCAGCTTCTCCCAAACAACCAAAATACACCCAAAAACTCACCGAATGGACGACATGCTTCCGCTGGGCATGATATCGAATCGGCATGGCATCTCAAACCTCACCTTCTACGCCTTCAATACTCCTATCCCAACAACCCGCAAACGTCCAACGCAATTTCCAAGTGTATAAGTATAAAAGAAAGACGAGCGAGAACGAACAGTCACTTGGGGACTGTGATGTGATACAAGAAGGATCAAGTTCCTCCTGTCCAGTCATTCATGACCAAGAAGCAAAAGACTACATGTGACTTAATTTGGTTACGATGATCGACGCGACGCGTGCCTGTATTTACGTCTATTTGGTGGTCATTAGGTAATACGTGTAAGTCAAGCTTAAGACGTAGGTGCAAACAAATAATAATCACTAAAGGACACGTCAAGTCATCACAAGGCGACGTAAAATCATCACAGAAGAGAAAGTCCAAGAAAACAAACGCGAACACAAAAGCCCTTTGAAGAGACATACAGCAAGCATATGACTACAAACGGTTGGTTTAAATCAAACGTCCATGAATACATCGTAACGAACGCAACAAACATCAGTAATGGCCGAGATCAAGAAGGTTTCTTTCGATATCACGCTTTATAAGCAGGTGGAAGGCTAGGAGCCAAAGACGATTCACGAGATCCACTCGTAGGTTGGACAGCAGGCGCAGCACCAGGAGGTAGCATCAAAACCGTACTATCCCGACCCCTCTCTTCCTCCCGTGATCGCTCAGTACTCAACTCCGTACCCGCATTATTGACACTCCTGCTCGTAAGCTGTGCCTCAGCCACGTTGCGATGATACTCTTTGTTCGCATCCTCGTCAGAAGGCGTCCTATTCCGACCAGGCGGCGCAGGGGAAAGTATTGGCGTATCCGGGTAACTTCGTCGATGCGGGTCGTAAACAGCATAAGGATCAAACGGTTCTACACGTGGTGCATTGAGTAACCCTTCTTTATCCGCTTCAAGGTCGCTGAGCGCCGAATAGTGCTTGGCTTGTGTTTCTGATACGCCTGAACCGATTGATGAGAAGCGGGCGTGATAAGCGTCGTAGGCGCTCTGCCTCGCATTCAATCTTGACTGTCGTACATCACGCTTCTCGTATCGCAACTGATTCAAGTACCGTGTTACGACCAGCGCGCAGTCTATTCACAGAATTTTATCAACGGGTGTATCCATGGAAAGGATCAGAAGGGGTAACCTACAAGCCTCGACTGCGAGCACCAAGATTGAAACACCCCAGTACACCCCCTTTGTGACTTTAACAGTCCTCTGCACTGATCCTGTCCCTGTTCGTTGCGTATACCTTGCTCACAAAACGCAACGATGTCCTTATTGGCTGTGCGAGTGATCATCCATAAGAAGTACGCAGCAACACCGAGGTTGATGAAGAAGTGGATATAAAGAAAAATGGCAAAGACAGCAACGAACAACTGCTTCCTTGCACAAGTTCCGATGAAGCTAGATGCAGGGAAACCGTCAGTAACGTTGGTCCAGGGGCAGAATAGCTGAAATTCATAATGTAGAGTCGAGTGCTTGCGAGTAATGCCCATAATAGCATACTGTCACGCTACATCGGCAACTTTCTAAATTGGCACGACGCAAGTGCCAGAAGCCCTCTAACGTCCAGAAGGGAATATGCGTTCATTGCCAGTTCAACACCTTCACCCCAATAAGCCACATTCATGAACTGCATCCAGCCCGCAGCCCAAGCACAGCCCCGTGATGTGCTGGTCGTCAACCCGCGCGGACGTCCGCCACCTAAAGGGAGACGAAAGGACTCACCCAAGAACAGATGCCACGAACAATAAGGTTTCCAAAATCCCAGCAAGGACGAACGCGGTCTTCTCTTTGGCCTCCATGAAGTCACCCGCTACATCACAAACACATCAAAGATCAGTACAACTTCAATCAGCACGCGCGACTCTCGTGATGGTATGCAGAGCACTCACAGGCAACTTCCAACCAGAGGATGATCGCAAGTAAACCAGAAAGTATGAGCGTCAGCAACGCAAGGACGGCTGCACCGAGACGCGCAGGCAAGCAACAGCAGAAACGCTGACGCCTGAATATCCAATCTGTCACGCAGTTTCCCATTTGTCTTTTTCCTCAGCAATAGTATATCTTGACCGCAAGTCTCTAAGACGTAGAAAACGAAGAGAGGGACCTGGAGATAATGGTAGGCAGTCAAAGAAAGAAGAGAGCAAAGTTATCTTGAGGCGGCGAGCAATGGAGGCTGTGATATCCGTGCTAAGTAAAGAATGGACATGCCACACAAACGACGACGACGAATTGACAATAAGGAAATAGCTGTGCCGTGCCATGCCATGACCGTGGGTAGAGAAGCGCGTGTTGAGAAACGTGTTCTTCCTTTTCTGGTGCGTGGCTCTGCCCATCCTCTTCGGTGTACTCGGTGAACCGTCCATGATAAGCTCTTATGTTCGGGTATGGTAAGAGCTTGGGCTCAACTGCTTCTGCATCAATCAACTGAGCCGAGCGCCGTATGCACCTCAGTGAATAGATACTTACCCGTGCCGCATCATGATATCTATCATTATAACATATTGGTCGGCGAATGCATAGAACAGCGGGCTCTTGATCTTAAATGTATGTATGGGAAGAGTTGAGATGCCAAGGCATTGCAAGCGGTTGTGCGTTGCCTCAACACAAGACCGTACGATCCTTAGCCAATTGGAATTGAAGTAACGAGCACATCGCGCTTACGTAAGATTTACTTACTTTCTTTGTGAATTGACTTCTCTCTCCGCATCACGGCTGGTCTCAGTGGTGGTCTCAGTCTCAGTATGGTTTCTTGTCTTGTCTTGTCTTCAAAAACATACCCAACATTCTGCCATGGTGGGCATTGAGCGATCTCTTGGCTGGGCCGTATTATGTGCGACTCAACTGCGACAACTGCGATCAGTCGGACCAGCCACCCGAGCTAATTGAAAACGCTGTGCAGAAACAAGTCTTGGCGCGATGCCACCTTGGCTCTTTCGGGTAATAAGGCGGCAGCTCACGGCTCGAAACATATATCAGTATTTTGACGAGGTCTCAAACTCGTTAATGTATAGAATTAAATCTGAGTCAGTAAAACGTCTCGTCTCGGCTCGTTGTTTCGCATCAGTAAAGACGAATCAGCGATACGGAAAAGAGCAATTGGTGCCGATCGGCCGCTGGGTCTTGGAGATCAGGGACTCGGCTTGTGCTGTTGGCAGTGTTGGGCGTGCAGCTGACTAGGCTGGTGATGACTGGGCATCTGGTCCGAATAAAAGAAAAAAAAAACGGAAATTAGGTTTACTCATGGAGATATAGATAACTTCATCTCTCTGTTAACTACATTTACTTTGATCTCCTCCCCTTCTTGGCATCCCTCTCTGAGGTGCCGTCATCAAACAATGCTCACCTTATCCCTCCAGCGACGACACTACATTCGTATCGGGATCCTTCTTTTCCTCCTCCTCGTGTTTTGGCAGCGCATCACCGTCGGTCTGACGCTTGCGTATACATATTTCGCGTTCACATTTTTGCCAACAGCTGTCCTCGGCCAGGGAGATGGTTGGGACCTTGAAAACCTCATCACACCACCCGACGCACCAGAAATCGTCCCGCGCATCATTCATCAAGCGCTCCTTGGTGACCTTCGGATGAAGGATGCCTGGGTCGAAGCGAACGAGAGCTGCTCTGCGCTTAACTCTTCTCCAGAATGGAAGTTCGAGTTGTGGGACACACCGCGAGCGAACGCGTTTGTCGAGGAAAATTATCCAGAACTGTTGGATATGTACTTGGGCTACGGGCAAGGTGCTTTTTCCATCCATCCATCATCATGTTTCATGTTTTTTTTTACCTAACTGCCATGTCTATATAGAAATCCAACGGTCGAACGTCATCCGATACCTCATCCTCTACAAAATGGGCGGTATTTACCTCGACCTTGATATCAAATGCAAGGTCCCGCTGGACTTTTTCACCACCGTGGACTGGGTGTCGCCTCCCGGCCTACCGACAGGAATCAACAACGCATTCATGGCTGCTGCGCCGGGACATCCGTTCCTAAGACACACGATTGATAACCTTAGGCGCTACGACCTAAACTGGATTTCGTTGTACGCGACAGATATGTAAGTGTTCCGTTTATTTTCAGCGCTGCGCGCTCAGTCCAGTCCGATGCCGATGGACGTGCGGAAGAGGTCCGATAGCGTACATGATGTCATGTCATCGTCACGCATCTATCTCTGTTTCGGCGAGCGGCATCGCACTCACCATGCTCGCAGTCACGTGCGACGCTCCTTGCCCAACCAACACGAACAAGAAATCGTTGGCCAACTTTTCACGCACGAAAGACATGAAATAGCTCATTCATGCAATTCTTCTTCTCAGGTTCTCGGCAGGATGCCATTACATCTCGACAATGCACGCAACCTACTCGGGGCGCAGTAAACTGCGCGTTCTGCCTCGGCAATACAAACTTGGTGAGAACTTTTTCCTTCCCTTCCTTGACCCATTGATTCGGTTTGTTGATGTGATGATGGGTCGAACCAGGTGGTGTATCCAGCACCCCAATTTTCGACCATCTTGGGGCGGCGAGCTGGCACCGTGGGGATGCCACTGCAATCAAAGCAATCGGAGTAGTCGTCGAGTGGTTCCTCGTGCCTTGGAAGATAATCTTGATCACCACAATCAGTCTCGCCGGTACCGTATGGCTGTGTCGTCGACGCGCTAGGAGAGCGGAAAAGTTGCGCGCGCAGGATGTGGAGTTGTTTGATATAGAGCGTGAGTTGCTCTTGCAGGGTGAGGGGGCCGGCGCGGCTGTTTCTGGGGTTGGGAGAGTAGGACCGATCAGGAGGGGAGGAGGAATTTGTTAACGCGACTCTGGCGCGATTCCCTTTCCACTACGGATCGAGAAGACGAAAGCACGTATCGCTCTTCGTCGCCTGCGTCGCGCCTCAGTTCCTCGGATAGTACGCTTCGCGAGGATGTAGATGAGACGGATGATTTGGAGGGACGGAAAATCTCCTAAACCGAACGTATTGCTCATTGCCCGACGCATGCATTTCGCTCCACGAATCGAATCGATCTAGCAGACATCTTCAAAAAGGCTCGGCTTCACATCGTCTTCAGCAACAACTTTAGGTGTCATCCTCGACTCTCTCAATTAATATCACTAATATCATTGACGATGTGCGATGACGGACCCCCAACCCAGACTTCTTGTCCTTCAACGACTTCTTGCCCATAATTCAATTCTAGTTCTTTCAAGTTGTAGCTGTGTTCCACATATTCTATTCCCGCCGACTTTCGATGCTACAATTCATTTTCTTTTCTTTTTTTTTTCTGGATTTTTTTGTCTCTTTCATTTCGTAACATTTGCAGCAGCAGCAAGAATAGTGAAAACGACGTGCTCACGACACGAAATAGAATACCTGATACCCATCTCTTGTTCAGGTTCAGAGTACCCGCACGATCGGTGATGTTCCAGCTTCGATTTCCCGATTGGAGGCCTGCAAAATCAAAAGCCCAATCTCGTCGACTCGATAACAGCGCCGGGCCGGAGAAATACTTCAGCAAAGACTCTCAACAACACTTTCTATCTGAACTGAATACAAGTCAACAAGACGAGAATTTCTTTCCATACGCACAAATCTCAACTCAAAAAATGATTTGCTCGGAAAGTTGATAAAGACTCCCTGAGAATGCTAGGACTCTTTGAGCCTTATAAACTGCCTTCTTTCTTTCGCTGATACAATCCAAAATCGGTCACCTCTGACCACGCTCTATCAATCACACCGTTCATCCTATGAGCAAACACTTGCCTGTCTTGTGCTCATACTTCCTCCGTAGCACATCTCTCGGAGTATCCAAAGCGATATGAACCTCAGTTTGATACATGATTTATGAATGCAGAAAGAAACTTCCCGACATGTTGACCCGTATCCAAATGCGGAAATTATTTCGTGTGTTGTTGAGACTTTCTTTCTTGAAATATTCTCCCGTCGTTGTTATCAAGTCTCTCGAGTCTTGGTTTCGAGACACAGACCAGCTCAAATTCCCAAAACGTCTATATGTACACACTGTGCGGAAAGTGTAGGGAAGGGAAGTTGTATGTGTATCGGGATTGCGCCTGATAGCGTCATTCGATTCGGACGGACATATAAGCAGCCTCATCTGACCACCATGGCTGCACAGTCCTCAGCGACGCTACTCAACACCAACTACTACTTGTGCCTAGTCCTGCAGGTTTTCGTGTTCGTTAAAGTATGGCCTCAAAGCACGATTTCACAAGCGTGCCCATCCTCGACTACAACCTCCTCCTAACACCCGAAGGCCGCGCATCCTTCATCCTCCAACTCCGACACGCCCTCATCTTCGTCGGCTTCTTCTACCTCAAAAACCCACCCATCCCACCTCCTCTCATCTCCTCCCTCATCAACTACATCCCGAAACTCTTCGCGCTGCCACAGGAGAAGAAAGATGCGCTGCGGATGGCGAACTCGCCGCATTTCCTTGGGTATTCGAGGTTTGGTGCGGAGCTTACGCGTGGGGCGACTGATCAGCGGGAGCAGTTTGATTTTGGGACGGAGTATAAGGGGGATGGGGGTGAGGAGGGTGAGCCTGAGTATAAGAAGCTAACGGGGGAGTCGCAGGTGCGTTGGTGCAGTATATCAACCTGCGCCTGCGAGCTTGGGAGGACTGATTACAAATACGCATATGCAGTGGCCAGACGAACAAGACATACCCGGTTTCCGAGCAACCCTAACCGAATACTACGCACGTCTCACAGACCTAAGCTACGAGCTCATCTCCCTCCTCTCCTCAGCACTAGGCCTCCCACCAGACGGACTCGCAGCGTATTTCGAATCAGCAGATAAGATCCAACACCGCGGCAAGATCGTCAAATACCCACCACCTCAATCCGAATCGGATTCCTCGCAGGGTGTGGGGCCGCATTATGATGCTGGGTTTTTGACGTTGTTGCTTCAGGCGTCGCCGCATAGAGGTTTGCAGGTGCAGTCGCTTTCTGGTCAGTGGGTAGATGCGCCGCCGCTTCCTGATACGCTTGTGATCAACCTTGGGAAGGGCCTCGAGTCGGTGACGCGTGGTATTGCCCGTGCGACGAGCCATCGTGTTTTAAGTCCCAAAGTCGACTCGACCCCTCGTTACTCCGTCCCGTTCTTCCAGCGTATCACTCAGGGAATCGTCATCTCCGAACACATCCCGGAATGTACGTTTTCCCCCTCCTTTCCCCTATATCCTTTGGTGATGTGAATTCAATCTTCAATCAACGTCCCGACTTTTCAGTCCCACCTGAGATCTTGAAATTGAAAGATGAACGAGGGCAAACTGGTACGACGGATTGTAAGTTTATCATCGACCCTCACCACCACAACGATACCGCAAGCTCAACCCGCTTTACTCCCATCCACCTTCAGCTGTCAACTACGCAGAGTACAACACCCTCCCGACCGGCGCGGTCGAACTAATCGGCAGAGTAAAGTACGTGATCCTAATCGCAATCCTAAATCCCTTCACCGAATCTCACTTTGACCAATAACATATTGTAGGAGTCATCCAGATGTTGCGCAACGCCACTATCCAGAACTCTTCAAGCAGTACTTCCCTGACGGTATTCCGGAAAAGGTGAACGTATATTGAAAACGTCAAGTGTCTTGTTGTATACTTGCCGCGTTTCTGGTGTTATTTTTTTGTCAACCAATTTTGGGGTGGGCGTAAATCTGTTTGTTGACTATTGCTATTTTCTATGTAGATTTAGTACATGTTGCGGAATGTACTGTATGCGCGACTCGTGTAAAACACTGAAACTTGTCGCGCCAGCATCGGCGAACTGTACATGTGGTGATAGTTAGACTTTGAATAACGACAATCTGAATTTGGCAACAACTCGTGCACAGTTCACCAGCGAATAGGCGAATTGTCCCCGGCATTTGATAAAAGTAAGTACATATATATATGCACGTACAAATTAAACATTACCCAACTCTAGATAGATATCCCGAGGAATGTGCCGCCGGTTGGAGCACAGAAGACGAGCAAGTAAGACGCTAATTGAGGCTTAATTCTCGATGAGCCCTGGGAGGACCCCTGAAAATCCCTACTGATGCCTGAGCCGAATCCGGATAAAAAGTGCCAAATTTTAGACGTGAGGCCTGTATCAAACTGCTAAGTTTTGGTGAAAACCGGACCAAAGGCCTGTACCCTGGTCCGGCTAAGGGTTCTTTAAGGGTGAGCATGCCTGTGCCCAATCCAGATAATATGGGTTTTGTACAGAAATTTTCGGATAAGTGGTCACAATAATGTCGGGCTGGGATTTCTGTATTTGGATCTCGAATGGATTTTACATTAGTCGAGTCCAATTACAGTGATATTGAGCCGCTCGGAATGAGTGTCTTTCTATAAATGGCAATAAATCTAAGGGTCCGAAAAAATTAGCCCATCGGAGGCCTGACCCAAAATCCGGACAAAAGTAAGCCCACCACCAACCAGGCCTGTATTTTTCCGGATAAAGTAGGCGCGGAGCGCCCCGAAAAATCCGGATAAGAAATTTCATTCTTGGATCAGGCATCAGTACGAATTTTCAGGGGTCCTGCCCTGGGCGCATAATTAAATACTCTTATTTTATTAGCTGCAGTACTTGGACTTGGAAGAGCAACAGGCTGGGAGACATCAGATCCGCTGCTAGATAATCGATCGATAGAACAAGCGCGGCTTGGTCACCCAATATCTGATTACATAAGTACATACAGTCAAATTAGATGCGTCCTTTAAACACGACTGTTCCTTTGAACACCTGACTTTTCTTGCTCAATTCTTCGTTTCTCACCTCAAAAAAATAATGGGGGATGAGAACAGCATATGTTAGCATATGTGTGAATTTTTAGAAAATTTGAGCAAGACCTTGAGTCTAGAAAAATCATTTACTGTCAACTTTTGACACAAATCTTAGAGCTGGATCCAAACCGGGTCCTCCTACAGATGCTCTGGGTGTCTACTTAGGAGAATTATTATATAATCATAATCTATGCTCCTTTGGCTATGTATGTTCCAAGTTTCATGCTAAAACGGCGATTCAATCAACTGATATCGCACAAAAGTTGTAAAGTGTGACTGAAAATATGATCGACGCATTGCCCTAATTAGACCTCTCGGCAAGTCATTTGCAACCGAGTGTAATCGTGACATTACATCACAAAATGTTCAAAGGAATGGGTCTTGTGACATTTTCCTCACTTTCTTCACAGTCCCATAACTATTTCTCTAGCGCGTTTTTCACCTTGAAAAGAAAATCAGCATATACAGTCATTCACTGGTCCTTTAAACATACCCCGTTCCTTTGAACACTCGGAATTTCTCACTCAATTCTGATCCTATCTACTCCAAAATTTGCACACGCTCCCCTACTGTATACGCCGATGCTCATATAAATTTTGAGGGAAATCCATGCAGTGGTTCTTTCTGTAGTAGCGATATATCTCGAAAAACAGGCAAATCATGATAGGAGTGGAAAATGCAAATTTCCCTGTGCCGTTTTCTCCCTTTGAAACCATCACAAAAATATGGATATAGCTTTTAAGATACACCGATTACACTATGGGAGAATTTCATGAGGGTCTATGCAGTGGTTGAATTAAAAATAAGCAAACAAGTGAAAAAGTTCAGGAAATGTGACGAAATGAATGATCGACACAATTACCTAATTAGGAATGAAGGACAGGTCGGCTGTATGCTCAGTCTCTCTGATATCTATTCATCACTTTTCTACCCATATATTATCCTTTACGACTTAATTGCATATAATACAGAAGTCATAGCTACACAGAAAGAAAGGGAGGGTGAATATTGTGTCATTTTAGTCAGTGTGACGTGATGTCACAGCTGTTCAAAGGAGTGGGTTTTGCGTGACAAGCGCCTCATTTCTTCATACCCCTGTATAATTTTCATTCCATAATTTTTTGCCACAGAAAGAAATCATTAAATAGATCACGTAGAGGCCTATACAATCATGTATTTAAAAGATAAAAATATTGAGTGTGGTGTGCTCTAGAGTGAGCAAGTCAATAGGTGTTTAAAGGACCAGTGAATGACTGTAGTACTCATAGTAAGCTCCAAGTCAATGTGTTTAAATTTGAGAAAACCGGTGTGTGGTGTGCTCTGGGCCAAATTTCAATTAGGTGTTCAAAGGAAGTGTTTTTGACTGTACATCTGCCGTTCTGTTCTCAAGGTGACATCCACCCAAACTCTCTTTGATTTGAGTACCGGTCACGCTGTGCTGTGACTCGTATGATCACGTGATCCACATCCGGGAACGCAGTCTCGCTCAATAAGATGGGCCGTTTGCATTCAGCTGTTGATTAATGAGCTGGTTCGGTGGGCAATCTCTGCTTTGAAAATTCCTGCGTAGATAAATTTGAGTTATACTCAATCCTCTTCCTCTCGGCTCGGATAGTTCTCTAAATCTGTTGCAGAGTCACATCGTTGCCGGTATATCGGAACAATCTAGAATTACCCAGAACTCTGGATCGGACACTGAATTGTTGAGCTCACCAAACGTGGAGTCACCGAGCAGAGCATATCTACAGCAAGTCATCTGTATACCTCCACTAGTATTGGTAGTCCTTCAAATTCACCAAACTCAATGCAACGCAACGCACACGTTACAACGAAAGGACCGACAGCCTCCTCTACGAACTGCACACACTCTCACTCACACCTCTCCCCAAGTATCTTCGTCCTCCTCTGTCGGCATATCATACAATTCCAGCTCGTCCGCATTCGGGAACTCTACGGTCGCGGTCATTGCGATGTTGGTTCGCTCTTGCTTTGTTGGTTAATGCGAGCACGGTGTGGACGCATGCGTTTGGTGCGAATAATGACGGGATGGGAGGATGTGGTGAGAAGGGAGATGTACTTGATTTTGATGGGATGGGCGAGTGTATTCAAGTTTGATGGCGCATGGGAATGCAAATGGATTAGACAAGGACCGGCCTTATGATACATCTAATAGAGGGCGAATCCACGCTTCAGGTTTATCGTATCAACGTAATTGTCGATGCCCGCTACGGCGAATGCACGAGAGCCAATGTCTCCGTTAAACCTGGCTGTTTGAAACGTCCCCAGGACAGACGCTCGCGACTTCGCCATAGTGAGCAAGGGCTGCAAAGCCGCGGAAGACCACTCGTATACATGGCGTACATGAAGGGACGATAGTAAGGGACAAGCAACTTGTTCCCGGAATGCCGACCTGTCGTCGCTGATACCATCTGGGACTACAAGCCCGTTGAAGAAACAGTGGGATAATTTTATTTCAGACAGCTCTAGTTCCTTGAGGGTAGGCAGGAGACGGAGAATGCTGATCAAGGAATCCTCGGATATGTCGTTCTGGTATATCGTCAGAGATGCGAGAGAGGGCATCGAACGTTGAAAGAATCGAAGTAAATTTTCGCCTCCTATCATGCTACCATAAGTGAACCACTCCAAAGATGGAAGGGTCACGGAGTCAAGGATCATAGCTGGCAGTACACCACCACCTTCATCCCATAACTCCAGTTTGCGTAGACCCGTATGCAGGATATGTTCCTCTTCCAGGAGAAAAGACGACGGTGAAGGCTTTGAGCGGATCGAAACGCAAAAATTACTGAGGGACGGAGCACTGTTCAAGAACTTCAGGCACAGAGCAACCTTTGGTCCATGTTCTGGATTAGGGTAATTCTCGGGAAACGAAAAGGTCAATTCGGCGTCCTCCAAGTGTGACAGTCCATCATCCGTCAAAAAACGGCAATTTTCGTTGTAAATCCTCAACCGTCTTAGTCGTGTAGACCGAGAAAAATCGAGTACTGAACGCAGAGAGCGGTTCATCCATATTTGGAGCGACGTCAAGAGCGGCATGTCGATCAGGTAAAACCCTAGGAATTGTGTCGTGAAGTCCACGTCGTCACAAGAAATAACCACGTCCTTCCAGCGGCGCTGGTTCTCGATAAGTTTTGTCAATATGTGCTCAACGCATCGGCGGTCTTGGGAAGTTGCAAAATAAGGCATGCAGCAACGAATCGCGAAGTTGATTGGCCCATCATTCGTCCGCGCCAGCCACGTATCGAAAATCTCCACCATCACCCTTGACTGCTTCCGACGGGATAAATGGCTCTTATTTATGTAAAGGTGCGACCATAGTTCACGGCAGGAAAGAGCAAGCTCGCGCCAGGACTGACAGACATGGGAGACGCGAAGGGGCGACGCAATGGATTCGGAATATGGAATGTGAGATTCGCTGTGAATACATGGCAAGGTCCCCAGGAATATGTCGCGGAGGATCTCTGATGGAAGGCCGTCCATAGAAGGGCCTGGATGAGTAGCTTCGGAGCACTCTGAGCTGAGAGCGGTCAGAATGTGAGAGCATTACAGATGATATTCAAAAGTAATGCTGGCGTACCGCAGCATTCGCCTTATATTCACGCAACGGTGTGCAGTATGGGCGATACGGATCGTACAGCAGAGTCTGATTGTATATGTACCGGTATGGGTCCGAGGTCGCGAAGCAGACTCTATATATATGACACAATCTACACGTGCCACAACAACTCGACCTCATCAAAAAATTATGAAAGGTACTTTGTGCTTGATGATTCAGCCTCCGCATCCCGGTGTTCTGCAGGAAACGCGTGCAACTCGACAATAAGTAGAAATCAGCCGCGAAAAGTGAGTATGTCTAGTTTATAAATCCCACCTGAATGCTCCGTTCGAACATCTTCTCGACTGGACGACAAGCATGATGACATTGTAACTCATATCATATATTTGAATAGGATGAATTACGAGTTCGTCGACTACTGATCTATGCCGAATTGTTACAGAGCAATAGATCTTGACAAAACTTCCTCGCCCGTTCACAAATGCCTGTGCACAGCAAAATAGTGTTGGGTTCGCGTTGCTCCGAATTACGTGCCAATATTCACCGCGTGTTGGGCCTATCTGGTGGGGGTTCTCTAGATAAATGAAGACCATATGGAGGAGTATTGTCTTAATTAGAAATAGAGCATCTGGGACGAACACAGTGTAGATAGGAAAATATCTACTCTGCTCACCTTTTATAAGTCCACTCGAGATTTCCTCTGTGAAGTGTTCACAAGGTAGGATCAGGTAGTCTTTGTTTACATATAGTCATTCTCTCTTAGAGAACCTTTTGTAATTTATTTGTAGATTGACAATTATTACCTGCTGCATCTTGTGTGATATAAAACCATATTCCCTGCATCGATCTACAGCAGACACAAGCAATATTCTTTATCGCACGAACTCAAGTCAAAGTCCCTCTAACCCTTGGCCCACCACCATCAAGGTTCGCCGTGCTATTCTTTACCCCCTCCGGCCTTCTTCCTCTTACTCTCACACCCACAATGATTTTTGTTTGCTCTCTTAGATCTTTCTCCCGCCCTGCTCTCTTTGGGCAGCCTGACCTTTCGCGACGAACCGTGGTAAGTCACTCGTCGCCTGCGTCATCGTTAATTTGCTGCATGCTTAGTTATTGTCGTGCTGAACATGCGTTCTTTCTTCTTCACTCTCCCTGTCTTCTGTGCTGTAGTCCGACCTCATGGAACCCCTCGATGAGAAGCTGAATGGGGTGCGCATCATGGAGGTGGATGAGCCAGTCTCAGTTCAAGATCGTGAGTCGTTTCATGTTGTCACACAGACGAGCCTGTATGCGCAGATAAACTGAATCATTCCTTTTTCGAAATTTAGATACGGCGTTCGCAGCGAAGAACATGCCCGACCTAGGGCATGAAGTTAGGGATTCGCCGTGTATCATTGGAGATTGACGAATTGGCGGACGTTGGAAAAGAAGATTACGAGTCCTGAGTTTGAGTGGAGGGCATCGTTGGTACGCTAGACCTCTTCGCCGCGATAACGACATATCATTCATGCTTTATCGTCTCCCTAGGCGAATACTTCTGTTTCCCTTTGGTAACTCAAACGTGCCACCGAACGGTACTGTATATGTGTATTTGGACTATGCCGATCCAAAGAGAGCACCAGAGGGTTGGCACGCATGCGCTCAGTTCGCCCTCGTAATCTCAAATCCTAACGACCCCACCATATACACCGTTTCTCGTATGTCTTACACTTTCCCCGTCATTTGAGCAGACATCGCAATTCGCGTGTCGGGGCACGTCCCAAATCAGAATGATGACTAATGCAATACCTAGATGCCCACCATCGTTTCATTGCTGAGGAATGCGATCGGGGTTTTACACACTTCAGCGAGTTGAGAAAGCTGTTTACCGCGCAAGAAGGTCATAGCCGTCCTACGATTGAAGATGAGACGGCAGATGTGAGCGTTTTCGTGCGTGTCCTCGAGGACCCAACGGGAGTGTTATGGCATAACTTTGTAAAGTTGGTTTTCCATGTAAGACTGTGACTTCGCACGATTCTGACGGTTTTGTACAGCTACGACTCAAAAAAGGAGACGGGATATGTCGGGTTAAAGAACCAGGGCGCAACATGTTACATGAATTCACTGTTACAGTCCCTCTACTGTACCCGATATTTCCGACGCGTATGTCTACTCCTCTTACGTCGAGTCTTACTCATCTCATGAACTTGAGCAACTTTTAGGCTGTTTATCAAATACCGACGGAAAACGACCATCCAACAGAGAGTGTAGCTTTAGCCCTTCAACGGGTGTTTTACCATCTTCAAACATCTGATCAACCTGTCGGTGAGTTATTACCTCCTGTCCTTTACCAGAGTTTCGTAGACGGAACATTGTGCAGGGACAACTGGGCTGACGAAGTCCTTCGGATGGAAGTCTCTGGACTCGTTCTTACAACATGATGTCCAGGAATTCAACCGTGTACTCCAAGAAAATTGGAGGCCAAAATGAAGGTAGGTGATCGCTCTGAGCTTCTTAGTGCCGTCTAGCTTCATGCCTTCTGTAATAGGGTACCAAGGCGGACGGTGCCATTAGCAAGCTGTTCGTTGGGAAAATGAAGAGCTACATCAGGTGCCTCAATGTCGACTCCGAATCATCACGTATCGAGGACTTCAATGGTACATCTATAATCAAATATATACATTACGCACACGCTAACACCTTATCCAGATATCTCGCTCAACGTGAAAGGAATGAAAAACCTTTACGAATCATTCCGCGACTACGTCGCCGTAGAGACTATAGACGGAGACAACAAGTATCAGGTGGAAGGTTATGGTCTCCAAGACGCCAAGAAGGGAATCATTTTCGAGTCATTCTCGCCTGTTCTGCATATTCAACTCAAGCGATTTGAGTATGATATCCAGAGAGATGCCATGGTTAAGGTAACGGCTTCCTGCGAGATACAGCGCTTCATGACGTTTACCTTGGCCACTTAGATTAACGATCGCCACGAGTTTCCTTTTGAGATTGACCTGGGTAAGTTTATTGACGAGTTGTCTGGCGGTAATTGTGATTACTCATTATGCTTGGTGACTTGTAATTTGCAGATATCTCTGTCCTCGTTGCTATCATCTCACCCGTCGAGAACGTGCAGATGGCGCCCGTGGATACTTCAACGGTATTATCGGAGAGCGAGGTGAGCTCGGCAGCATCATAATCCTCTTCATCTATTGTGATTCTGCCGCCCAGTCCCGGTTCTGACGCTTTTGTCCAGTGCGGCGGGAAGGGTTGCAGTGTTTTGCTGGCTATCTATTTTTTCGAGCGTGGCAAGTCCGAACCCAATATCTCAGTCAAATCAGATGTACCAGTCCCGCCGTTACCTGTCACATTAATATAAGTTATAGTCATTAAAATAAATATTTATTCTTTTGACCAAATGAATAAAGTATATATTTGTAATTTGAGCGGACTTACAATCCTCATTATGTCAGAATAAGCACCTTGTGTTGCTGCCGGTAGATCCACACAGAATATCTATTGTCACATGCACAGATGTATTCACATAGTATGTCTGTCTAGCTTTTTTATGAACGTACAAGATCATCTTGGGAAACGGTCCTAAATGTTTGTAGAGTGCGCAGAGAGATGTCTATTATAACCAAATCATATTTGTTTAAATAAGTACATGTTTCCACGCCCGTCGCGTTGCAAAGCGGGGGTGTATAAGGGTCTGTTAATATAAAGCTCGCGGTCTCCCCATATTTGAGGGAAAAACGTCACCCTAAGGCGCATGCAAAAACCTCATGGTGGTTCAAAGACCTCTACCAAAGAAGGAAGAATAGAATGAAAATTGTCCGTTTGAAAGAACCACTCAAAGGTCCTCCGGGGCAGTGTGTGTCGCCATTTCGGGCACTCCATTAAACGGTGTCGGATGGTGTCCAACTGCAAGCAGGTTGAACAGTCGGCGTCACAGTCCGTTAGGCGGGACATGACCTCGCCTACTTTCGCCACCCCCGAGAGTAGTCGGAGGGCGACTGTCTCCTCCAGTCTCGTCGCCTGGAGCTGGGTAATCGGGTGTGCGTGCTGGCCCACCTGCTGAAAAATCCCCCTCTGAGTTGGGGTCTCAATTGTATGGTGGAGCGCCGCCCTCCTCTCTGTGTTGCGCGCCCTCCATCCCCTGATCACTTCTGCGCGGCATTCTTCCGCTACTCCCTCCGGTGACACTGCCTCGAAGGACCGGTAATCCTCCTCCGTCAGTCGCAGTTTGTCCGGTGCGACATCTGGGGTGTAAGAAAAGAAGGTAAAAAATCCCGTGGTCTGAGCCCCTGCAGCAACGATACGCTCAATGACTGCATAGTTCGCCGGGGATGGATCAAAACAGGCTCGACTTAAATATGTCGAGTACACTGGAATCGACGTTGGAACGTCATAGAAATAGAAAGGGTTGCGAAGGTACCCGAAAAGAAATCTACAGAATGCATAAAGAAAGATAGTGGACATATCTGTACGTCCATCCGCCTGTACCGCCTCCTGCAGTACTATATCCCCTTCTCCTGGGCGGCTCGAGTATATTTCTATCCGCGGTGGGTCCTGGCTGCTGAATATCCAGACGCAGGGTTGTACCGGCCGTCGCGTACGCGTCGTCCTGAACCTCGTCATCTGGTTCCATACTGCCTGGAACTCAGATCTTGGGAATGGGTGGCTGGGAACCGAGGGTATCGGTGTCAGTCGTCTCCTGTACCCCTCCGGGATTTCTGGGGAGACGTATCGGTACGCGTCGACATTTGCGTTAGCTGCAATTGCTATCCGGTTCGTTACCAATTCTAATGGCGGTGTACCCGCCAGCGCCTCCATCGTGGCGACCGGCGTATGGGGAAGCCATCCTCCCAAGTCCTGGAGAGCCTTTCGGTGTACTCCCTGCATTTGCTGAATAAGTGCCGGTTCCCGAGGATACCATATCGGGGCTCCCCATGTAAGGACCGGGAGGAGAATGTTTTGGTAGTATCGACGGAGCGCCGCCAGTCGTGTGCCCGAGCGCATCGCCGTCATCCATCGTAGCGCTGCCCATGTATGACGGGCCGCATTGACCCTGTCTTGTATGTGCGCCTCGAAGGAGCCATTGTATCCCAGCTTGACCCCCAGCCACTTGATGTGGTCTTCCGCCCATTCCACCTCCTGTCCGCCGACGTTTATCGGTCGCGTCAAGTCCCGGTACGTGTCCCGTCTCGATCTCTGCCCGAGGACCGTTCCTTTAATACTTCCCCGGTCCACCATCATGTTGATGTTGCCGAGAGTGTCTGTGATCCTCCCGATGTCCCGCTCCGTCCGCTGTAGGATGTCCGCCGCACCCTGTCCGCCTGTCACCAGGAGTCCGTCGTCCATGTATAGGTATAGCTGCAGATCCCGCATCTCGTTGATAACGGTCATAGCGGCTATGTTTGCCAGTACTGGGGACATAGGGGAGCCCTGAGGGACGCCCACGTCTGGTTTCTGCTGCCATGCCGATCGCTGGCCGTTGAACGCAAAAGAGATCGTACGGCTTACCATGAACTCTCGCACGAGTCTTGTGAGGGCAGGCGGGACGTCTAATCGGTCCATACCCCTCGCCAGGGCCTCCGGCGTGACGTTGTCGAAATACCCTTGGATGTCGAAGCCCACCAGCGTGTGGTATTGATGCCGGCGGCTGTCCAGGTCTGCCAGTACCGCGTGCCACGCCGTTATTACCGAGGCTCCTTTCCGCCCTCCATACTGCCGCAGCCAGAAGCTCGGGTGATATAGTACTACCCGTTGTAACCGATCCGCGACGACTCATTCGAACAATTTCGCCAGGGTTTCCTCCACGCATATGGGGCGGTAGGCTCTCGGGCTGTCTCTAGGGTACGGCTTGGGCTTTAACACCATTGCCACTATCGACTTTTTGAACTCGGTCGGGTATACTTGGTGCATGAGGAATGCATTGAACAGCCGTACGAACGTGCTCGTGTGGGCTTTGACCATGCCTTGGCACGTCTTGGTCGACATTCCCGAAGGTCCGGGTGCGCTGTTCACCGGCATCCTCTCCATTGCTTGTAGAACCTCGCTGTTACTGAACCTAGTGACCAATGTCCTTGACCTGAGTCGCCAGGGTTCTTCCTCCCTTTCCTGCTGACGGGGGAAATAGTGTTGGCGGAAGGCCTCAGCGATTTCGACATGTCGCACCGCTCGAAAGGGTTGTGACAGAGCCGGTATCACCGTCTGGCGGCGCGGTAGGCCGTGCTTGTGGAAACGCCACGGGGAGCTGTTAGCTGCTTCCTCGTATCGTCGTCTATACCATGTACGCCGTCGGTTCCATAGCCAATATAACGTGTCTGGGTCGCCCGACTCGGTTTTGGCCGTGCACTCCTCGTCCCACCACGCGGCTTTTTTGTGTCGCTTGCGTTCTCTGAGGAAGGCGTGATTAGTCCTGCCTATGTGTGCCCATAAGCGCGAGACCCAGGCCTCGGTTGCCTGTCGCGTCGGAAATGACTCCTCCCAGAATTGTTCCGGGACTCTGTACTTGAATTCCAGGAGCCATTCTTCCGCCGCATCATTGGACACGGCCAAGTTGACTAGCGCCGGCGAGGTCGTATTGTCATCGACAACCACCACGTTGATGGTGTGCGACCGTGGGGTTGGCCCGAGGCTGTAGCTAGTCCAGCTCGCCCGCAGGTCCGGGAGGGTGTTCGGCGTGAACAGGATCGCATCGGGGTGGGTTCCCCTGCCCGTAGTATTTCCGTGGCACGTAATCGCCGTCGGATCGTCCGCCGCTGCCCATTCGGGGTGGTTATCCATCCACTCTTCGAAAAAGGTCGTACGAATGGTGCCCGTGCACGCGACACCCTTTGGTCTGCCCAATATCTCGGCGTGGCATTGAAGTCGCCACAAATAATGCTGCGATCAGGGAGACCGCCCGACATCCAGGCCCTGATACGTGGCCAGTATGTGGAATGTGACGCGTGTGGGCAGTATACCGAGTATATGTGGAGGGTCTCGTCCCCCTCCCCTATCCCGTATAGTTCTACGTGGGCTACTACCTCCGCGGGTATGTCGCCTGGGTTGGACCACCGGACACCTGTAGGGACTGCAATCCCCGTCCAAGGGTTGTCGCCTCCGGCCAGAACGACCGTGTGGTTACTAATGAGGGGTGCGCCATGTTCGACGTTGGCCCTCGAATTGGTGGTTCTCCCTCGCCCCACCAGGTGGTATGGTATCTCCTGGATGCACCAGACATCTAGGTCGTGTTGGAAAAGAACGTTATTACGCGCGTATTCTAGCGCCCATGAAAGGAATGCCGGGGACCTGCCCGTGTTATATGACACGACCTTTAGACGACCCTTATTCATAGTCGTCGGGTTGGGCATTTACTGCACCCCGCATGGTCCGCCTGGAACTGCCCCTTGCAGTTAACGCATTTGTATGCGTATGTGCACCCCTCCACTGTGGCGCAGGCTTCGCACTTCTTGTCGCACGTACGGGTGTAATGCGGTCCCGCGCACCTACGGCATTTGGGTGTGCCGTAGCAGTCTTGCTCTGTGTGCCAAAATCCTTGGCACTTGGCGCATTGAAGTAGCCGTTGTCGGGCTCTGGGCTCGGCCGCGAACTGATAGCGGCCGTAGAAGCGTATAGCTCTCTTGATCGGCCCGTTGTCGTGGAAGAGTGCTCGACGAGCGAGCAATGGCTTGGCTACTGTGATGAGGATTGGTAGCGTGGCCTTCTGGTCACGTTCCAGGTAGACCTCTACAGTGCGTTCGTCCGCCATGAAATGCGGCGGCTTGGTGAAGGGGAATTCGTCGAAGACAGTGTTCGACGCTCGCAGCTCTTCTGCAATCTCCGCCGTGGTGTGCGGTCTCTTGGTCTCCGGGTTGATGATAGGGAACCCGGGGACGTAGATCTGGAAGCCCTCAACGAAGGGGCTGTACGTAACCGTCGTCATCGCGTCGGCGGTCGTCTTCAGCTTTGCCTGGACCGCCTCGGCCCATTTCGGGGCGTACGTGGAGACATTGCTACGGGTGGGGATGGTGATAATGAAATCCCTCATTCCCCATTCGGCCTTGTTGATGACTGGCTGTCCGCCGTCCTTAGGGCGAGTGGAGCGGAACGTGATATAGAGCTCCTCCCTGGACAGAGATGGGCGGGGCTCTATGTGGAAGGCGATGGTGGTCGCCTTCTTCGCTGCTTTCTGGCGGATCTCGTTGACGGTTGGTTTACGCTTCTGAACCGTCTTGCGTGCCGCGGCCGCATATGACGGCCGGGCCCCCTGTTGTCCCACGCCCTGGTGTCCCCGTTCGCTCAGATACGGGGGGCGCCTGTACTGCAGGGGAATGGTGGGCGATCCATCCCCCGTCAGGTCGATGTGGGTGACATTATGCTCATTCGTCACCTGCGGGGCTGCCACCTGCGCACCGCGGCGGACCACCCTCCAAGCGGTGGGATTCTGGGTAGTATTATGCGTAGCCTTCGCGGGAGGGGCTGCTACCTGCACACCTCCGCGGACCGTTGCCTGGGCAACGGGATTATGGGGTGCATTATGCACATTACCGGCCGGGGCTGCACCCTGCTCAGCGGCTCGGGGAGCCCACCTAGACGCCTCCGTACCTGAGGCTACCTGGTGGGCAGGTCTCGGCAGACGACCCTGTTCCAATCCTCCCACCCTGCGGTCCAGGTTCTTGAAGCCCGACACCAGCTCGTTCTGCGAGGTGATGAGGAGCTTGTGTTTCTCCATAACGGAGTCCATGCCTGGGGTGATTCCCCGACTTGCCTCGAAGCGTGCCTGCACCAGTTCCAGGGTATCCTGGTTTCCTGCCCCTTGCTCAACTAGGGCCATCGTTGCATCCTTCAGCGACATACCGGTCGGGTGGACCGAGGAGAAACCGTGCTCCATGGCGCAGTTCATGACGTCTGCTGGGTCGTCCTTGACCGGCGGAAGCACGTCGGCGAGCGACGTCATCGCGCAGTACATGTCGCACATGACCCTGCCCATGGTGTAACCCATTTGGGCGAACTGAAAACGGTCCGACCCGGGCTCGAGTTGCATGCCGGGCGGCACGGAGAAATGCGGGTTGGCTATTTCCTTGCCCGCGCTTGTGATCCGAGAACTCACGTATTCAAACATCCCCGTGTAGTCCTCCTCGTCTGGTTGGGACGCCATCTCAACCTCCTCTGCCCAGGAGAGGCGCCTTTGTCCATGTTCGGGCGAGGCTGACGCCGGGCGCTTGCCTAGTGCAACGTTCGCGTCCTCGAGAGTGATCTCCTGGGACGGGTGTACTGGGTAGGGGGTGGAGTCCCGAGAAGGGGTACTCAAGTCCACCACCGCCGCTGGTTTCTTGGGCGGGGCGGGTGGCGCTGGCTTGCTCTGAAAAGCTGACCGCAAGTTACGGACACTAGCTCTCTTCAAAATAGATGTCTGGGGCGCATTGCTGCCCCCAGCTTGGTCTGTATTCACTTTCCCACGCTCGGACATCGTAGTTAGAGAAAGAGAAGGAGATGTCTATTATAACCAAATCATATTTGTTTAAATAGTGACGGTCTACATGCATCTCCTGCAAATTTCGCAGTTCAACTACGGTGGGAAAAAATGTAAACCCTAGTGTACTACTAAAACATGTTTAGTGTTAGAAGGAAATAGACTGATTGCCATTCTAGGACATATCATGGCTGATGCAGGATTGGCACCCGATCGACGATACCATACACGATTCCGCTACTGCCCATTCGGGTCAAGAAGGGCAGACCACCTACCAGTACCTTCCTGCAGGAATTGCCAATGGGCATGGAGACAAGCCTGGGAATGTGCACAAGACATACTGGAGGAAACAATGGGAATAATCGAACGAACAGAACCAATCACAATTCGAACCAACTATGGATACTCGCCACACAGGACACAACATCAAGCACTCTACAACCACTACCTCACAGCATTCGAGAACGAAGTGGTGGTCTGGTCAGGAAACGAAGAAACATACTACGCTAATGCAACAGCCACAGCATGGATCTGTCGATCCCCACATGTCGAGGAATGCCACAGGGCAGCGGTACAGGTTACATGGCCGCTAACACTCGACGCCCCAGAATATCTCAGACATATAAGGGACACGACAATGGGACAGATCGTAAGCAGCTGGAGGGGCACACTAGAAGGAACAATCCTCATTAGCGGATGCTTCTCGAGCACAGGGATCGACGGAGCGATCGCCACCTTCTTGATCGGCAGGAACACCGAGACCGATGAGATCATCATCCCCGATGGATACGACCGAGGAATATTCTACCGGAACCCCACATTCTACCCCGGACTCAGTACCCAAGATCCAACGATCGAAGGAACCCCATCGGAACAGGAACGGCACGTCATTGGATGGATCCAGGAACAGAACAGAAGTGGATCTCCGATGAATACAGACAGCTCGGCATCGGAATGGAGCTACACCCGGAACCTTCGAGAACTCCGAGAGCACCGGGGACAGGAATAGCAGACGGGTTAGCTCGGAGGTGTACAGCCACAAGATTGGCAGGAGATGGCGTCATCATTAGCACTCAACAAGGACCATATGGAGGAGAAGGATCTAGAAGGACGGAACGGAACTCGACGGAATTGCGGGGTTCCGCACAACCACTGGATTGGCTGGTGGCTGTGCCGAAGAAGCGTTGGGGGCTGTGCCGACGAAGCGTTGGGGCGGTGCTGCGGATGAATGGATCAGGTGACGGACTTTCTAGAAAGTATATAAGTAGCGAGCACTGCCACCAGAAGTTCCTTAGCGAAATTCTTTTGTATTGCCTACGACTTCTTTGTACTGCCACTTAGTCGCCTTAGGCACCACTCTAATCTAACTTAGGTATCTAGTGCACGGCTGGTCCCTTGACCCCTACTAGTACCTTATCGTTTACCCGACTGTCCCTATCTCGCACTTCCCCACGATCAAGATAGCTTCTCAAGATCAGCGGAGTGAGTGGACTTGTTCTGGTGCGTCGATCTGGGGGCTCTGCACTTGACCTTTCGCTCGGCCCTTGCCAAGCCGAGGGAATGCCAAGCGCCGATCCCTGATCTACTTATAGCGATCCGCACTGGTCCTAACATGAGAATTTCGCTCCAATCCTGGGTCTCCCCTACTTGCATGCGATGGATGTAGCCCCCATCTATCGATGTAAGTATAAGGGACTCCCGGGAGGGTTTTATTTAGCGCATGTGATTTTGCTAATGGTGGTACAGTGTCTATACCCCCGGTAGCACGCGCATATCAGGTTTGGTCCGCCTATAACCGAACCTTCTCCCGATTCGAACGACTTCTTTGCAAAGCACAGAAGTTAATCAAGTTCTATATCGGTAAGCAACTCCCTAGCTTGTGGGAACCCTACCGGTTGCCTTGGACGTCCGCGGTGGAGTATTACGAGACTGCTGCGGAAGAAGTGGCTCAGCTGCCACGCCGGTTGGAACAGGCCCGGAACGCCCTGGTGAAAGGAGATCACCTGAACTGGAAGATTTGGGCAGTCGACACACCAGACACTCTCGAAGACTTCCTACACTACTTAAGCGAGTACGGTGAACACACCTACACCCTCCAAGAACACTGCACACTCCTGCACAACATCCTAGTCTACGTCCAAAGAGCCGAAGACAAATGCGTTCAGGAATTGTGCAAGAAATGGCACTTAGGGAGGCCCTTCTTCTCTACCTCCTCTCTCTCGCCGCGAGCATCATCATCGTCATCGTCATCTTCGGCTGGTCTCCGATCGTTCTTCTGTTTCGATCCGCTACACGTTCAGCTGCCACCTGGTCCACCCGTCTTCGCCAACGCGCGATATCAACGTCCCTCGGAGCAATCTTCCAAGTCGGATACTGTATTGGAAGGATTACTGGCCGCCTGGCACCCCGCGAACATACCTCTCTGGAACAGCTATACCTCAGGATTTCTGGAGTCGGAGCAGTACTTGAACAAACTGCACATCGGCTGTCTCGAGAGGTGGGCCGCTACGGGCGCGACATCGGGCATATGCGACGAATGCTCGAGGATGGCACGAACATGGTGGCGCAAACCGACCAGAGAGATGCGGATATCGTGGAGCAACTCCAAGCGATGAGGTCGCTCCTGGAATCGGTAAGGGACGTTGCACGACTATTCGAAGGATACATGGAGAGGCGAGTCACCGCCTGGAACAGCTTCCACACCAGCTGGGTCGACATGCGCCATCTACAGGCAGTCCGCTGGCACGAGCAACAAGTGTCCCAGCAGACGATCCAAGCCCAACACGTCACGATGGCTCAACGGACGGAGACGAACTCCCAGGAACTCGAAAGGCTAGCGGCGCGTCTCAGCAGCGTGGAAGGCATGGTCAGGAACATCCACCGGGCGGTTCACCAGGAGGAAACGGAAGACTACGAGGCAACGACGATCATTCAGCGGGCCCATCAGATCTTCGACTTGGTCGACATGCACGCGGTCACCGACAGAACTGCCACTGAGGGACGCCTGGACGAGATTGACCAAAACATCGTCAGCCTCCTACAGCGAGTGGACCCTCAGAACTTCTTCGCCGGCAACCGCACTTCACCAGCACCGGTACCAGTCACCGAGCGACACCCGCAAGTCCCCTCGCCGGTCCAACCACAGTCAGCACCAGCTCGACTTCCTTGGTGGCCCATGGGAGGAAACTACGCCCTGCAGGAGCACTCGAACGACTACCACCGCAACTGGCACTCTCCACCAGGATCACCGACGCCAAATGTCAGAGAGGTCAGAGCCAGAGAAGCGGCAGCAGGATACGTACACGGAGCAGGACCGAACATCCCACCTCCAATCCAACATCGAGACACTGGCTGGCCGGTTCAAGCAACACTCCCAACGACAAGACGAACTGGCCCACAGGACACCTACTCCTGGAACCAGTCAGACGCTATCGGCTTCCCGGCCCAGGACTACTCGACAACGACGGCGAACGACGAAGCATGGTCAGAATGGCCTCCAGCACCTCCGGACTGGGATCAAGAGGCGCAAGAGCTCTACACCCCGGTCGTTGTCCCCTCCAGCCAGTAACAAGTCAGGATAGCGGTGTCGGTCAGGAGTCGAGTCAGGAAAGTGAAGAACCAGAGGATGTTGAGGAACAGTGAAGGGCAATGGCAGGCAACACGAACAGGACAAAGGCAACCGAGTAGTGGGGCGGGGTATGGCTGGTAGCTTAGAGCTCGCCTCCTGTAACACTAGTGTACTAAAATATTTATGTATTGACACATTCAACTTACAGACAATGACTACAAACGCCAACACAAGCAAGGGAACAGAGAAGTATCCCCTGTTCAGGGGCGAACTCTCAGAAAGCATTGAAAGCTGGAAGAACCAAATGACTTCCAGGCTGAATGAACGACACCCGGGTGACCTTAACAAGCAGGTCGTATTAATCTACAGAGCTCTCCGTGGTAAAGCACAGACATGGGTCGATGCTCCCTGGGCAAAGTTCAAGGACAAGCAAATCACGGAAACGGACGCCAATGGAACAGTCAAGCATCAAGGCGCATGGAAGGACCTAGAAGAGCTATGGACCTACCTCACGGAACGACACACAAAACTGTACAGCTTGAAGGATCAAGCAGAGATCCTCTTACACAAAATCGAGCAGAGGACAGCGCGCGTGGATGCATACAATGATGAGTTCGAAAAGATTGCGGTAAACCTACCCTCGCAGGTCTACCCCGAACACATATTGCTGTATCACTACAAACGAGGGCTCAACGACAAGATACGCAGTCGACTACAGACCAATGTAGATAACGACGATTGGAGCCTCGACCAGTGGAAGGAATATGCGCGGCGCATCGAAATACAACAAGTACAGGCTAATGCAACACAATCAAACAGTCGGTACCGGCCGATGTTTAGGAATGGATATCAGGCAACGTACAGGCCTGAGGGCGCAGGTACTTACCCAGGAGAGTACCTCGGCGAGCCCATGGACGTAGACGTCCAGAAACGACAAGTCACCAGCTCCGCATGGAAACGAACCCCTCCAGTAAGGCGTGAGCAGGGCATGCTGGGAATGCGGCGCAACGGGTCACTGGCAAAGTGAGTGCCCAAGACTCCGAGCAGGTGAAAAGCCTAGCAGCGGGAGATGGAAATCAAGAGGAGCCAGGGGAGCCCGTTACGGAAAAGGAAAAGGAAAGAAATCTCTTCACCGCCGGGAGATGGGGTTGGAATCCGATTCCGAGCTCGAGGAATTAGAGGATTTAAAGAGAGGGCCTCGTCAGCGTGCAAGGCGTCAGAATGGCACGAAGAATGACGACGAGGAAGAACCCGAGGAGGGTTTTTAGAGGCACACGCCGACGATCCGACGGATCGGCGTGGAAGTCTCATACGTCGGTGGACTACCACAAGAATCGATAACCGACATCCAAAGATCAAGATTAGATTATCGCAGGGGCAAATCAGGAACCAAGAAGTCGAAGCAATGATCGACTCAGGATCGGCGATATCTACAATCAGCCCGATAATGGTGAAGGACTTGAAGCTACACACCAAGCCCAACGCCGGCACACACGTAATCCGAAACGCGGACGGCACGCTAAACAAGGATGGATGGAAAGAAGACGTGGTAGTCAACATGAACACAGGTATAACCAACGGATGGGTCCGCCTGGCAGTAGTCATGACTGCAGGGGACAAGCTTCTATTGGGAGCGGACTGGCTTAACCGGTACGGAGTCAACATCAACTGCGCAACAGGAGCAGTCACATCGAAAGGAAGAACCACCTTTATGATCGGCACGGAACATTTACGCCGATCACAAGAAGCTGTGATAGCTAAACGGCAGAAGAGGAGGATCCGACAAAAGAAGCCAGTACAACCCAGGAGAATGGTAACTACAAAGCGGAGGCCTCGATACCCAGATGAGGAAAGCAGCGATGAGGACGAGGAAGAATGGCTGAAGGCAACACCCCCATCCTCGCCAACTAGGATGGTAACGTCACCAACACCAACCAAACCACCTCGACCAACGGTACCACTGAAACCTCACCCGCCAGTTGTACCATTCACACTACCAGGAATGCCGACCTTCACACCAGAACAATCGAAACCCATGGAAGGGGTGGACGCACAGATAAGCCAAGAACTAATACCCCCGAAACCTACCTACCCAGGGAATCCAGAACAAGAATTCCAGGAAGGAAAATGGGTCACCAGCTGGAAGGCACATCAACTCAGGATTGTTGAAGGGGCTCTCGACTGGACCGTAATCATCAAGGACAAATTCGCCAGCTTCAAGACTAGGGAAGCAATGGAGCTTCACATTAAACGCGAAGCATACAAGCGATCCACCAGTGGATACAATGAAGCAACACTCGACTGGGTCTATGGACCATACTACCCAGCGATGCTAGAAGACATTGCAAATGAAGCGCGATGGATCTATGACTACGAGCAAGAACGCGTAGCGGCGCAAGAGCGAGAGCGAAGGAGAGTGGGAAGCGGCAAGCAAAGGCAAGCGCTCCCACCGGCACCAGGACTAGGAAAGAGGCAGAAATCTGAAACCGACGAAGGAGGGTCGGTCCATGCAGACTCTGAAAGGAGGGATTGGACTGATGACGCATCGGCTGTCATTCGCCGGATGCAAGTGAAACGGCGGGATTCCATTCCGTCGTCAGGCAAGGAGATTAAGATAATCATCGGAGCTGAGCCGACGGCTCCAACCTTGTTTGGAAGGCACATGGCTAGTAGACGTCGTAGGAATGTCGAACGTCGGGCTCGGTCCATGCAGACTCCGAAAGGAGGGATTGGACTACACCGAAGGAGAGATGAGCTACTCCCAGTGGGGCGTCCACTGATCAAGCGACGTCTGTCTAAGTACCCAGACGGTCTTCATCGGGTAGGCCTGGGGAACAGAGAGAAAGGGACGACGTGGAAACACACCACGGTAGTAAAAGAAGGCGCTGAAGTGGGTAGGCGATGGCCCACGCAACAGCAGTTCCGCCGAGAACGCTCCCATGCCACATTAAGAAAGAATGGGGAAGCGGCCGGAAAGTACCCTCCAGCTCCTCAAGGTAGAGTGGTAGCTGTTGCTAAGGAATCAGGGGAATGGAACGAGGTACAAGACCCTGGTGCTAGTGGAAGCATGCTCCCCCAATGGGGTCAAGAGTCCAAGCTCCTAGACCGAAGGTACCTGCGAGCACCGGCTCGTACAACAAAGCGGGAGAGGTCGGCGCGAAAAGGGAAAACTATGGTCACAACCACCACCATGAGAGGAGTACCGCTAAATCGTGCTTCGCCCCGATCCCAGAAGCTGAATCTGACACTCAGCACCGGAAGCTTTATTCGAGCAATGGACACCGAGATCCGAAACGACTTACCAAGTGGAACTCGGTAGCACAAAAGTATGCTCAGGAAAAGGCTCTGAAGGAGGGAAGGTCGGCAGACAGCAAGGAACGACCCTCAAGGAATTAGTACCTCCACAACTCTGGAAGTACTTGGATAGATTCGATAAGGAACGCGCGAAACGATTGCCCAAGTCAACTAAGTGGGACATGAAGATCGAACTTGCGGAAGGAGCAGAACTTCCGAAACCTGGGCCAGTATACAGCCTATCACCGGCGGAACGACAAGCAGTGGAAGAATTCATCAAGGATAATCTGGAAAGAGGATGGATCCGAAGAGTCGACAACCAATTGGCGCCTCAAGACAAAACATCTGTCTGTGCCCCAGTATTCTTTGTTGGCAAGAAAGATGCGGGCGCCAGGCTGGTAATCGACTATCGAGCCATCAACAAGATTTGTAAACCAGACCCGTATCCTATTCCACTCCTTCACTCGCTTCCAGATGAACTGGCAACGGCTACATGGTTCACAACACTCGATCTGCGAAGTGGTTACAACAACTTGCGCATACATCCAGGTCACGAGAAATTTGCGGCGTTCAGAACACACCGAGGAGTATACCAGCCCCTAGTCATGCAGTTCGGAATGATGAATTCACCCGCCGTATTCCAACGGGCAATGAATGAATTATTCGAAGACATGATTAGCAGAGAAGTGCTGGTCTACCTTGACGATATCATCATCTATGCCAAGACGGAAGAGAAATTGTGGGAGATAACCTATAGGGTCATGGATCGACTCAGGGAAGCAGACTTCTACTGTAAACCAGAGAAGTGCTACTTTGCCCAGAGAGAGTTGGATTACCTCGGATTCGTGGTCAACCAGGAAGGATTGAAGATGGACCCCTACAAAGCAAAAGCAGTAGAGGAATGGCCGGACCTCCAATCGAAAACCGATATTCGACGGTTCATTGGGTTCGCCAATTTCTACAGGAAGTTTATCAATGGATTTGCCAAGACCGCAAGACCCCTAACGGAGCTAATGTCGGCCAAACGAACATTCACCTGGGGAGAACGACAGAAGGCAGCCTTTCAAGCATTAAAGGAAGCATTCACCTCAGCACCAATACTCAAGCGACCAGACTATAACCGACGATTCGTAGTGGAAACTGATGCTTCAGACCTAGGAATGGGAGCAGTTCTATCGCAGGAATTCGATGATGGAATACTACACCCGATCGCCTACTGGTCCAACACATATACGGGAGCAGAAAAGAACTACCCCATTATGAAGAAGGAACTTTTGGCGATAGTCAAAGCGCTTGGAGTATGGCGACATCACCTCCAAGGAGTACCAAACGAACTGGCAACGCGCATCCTGTGCGATCAGGCAAATCTACGATACTATATGCAGAAGCAGAAAGTACCCAGTCAGACCGAAAACTGGGCTGCATTTCTATCCAACTTCAAGTTCACAATCGAGTACCGACCAGGAGCAAAGAATGCTCGTGCAGATGCACTATCCAGAAGACCAGACTATGGAGTAGACGAAGAAAAGAAGGAATCGGTCATCCTGCCGAAGGAATGGTTTGCAGAACCAGAAGCGGACATCAGGGTAATGTATTACCTGATCCAGGATGACGACCTGTATGAACAAATGAAGACAGCCTGGGAAAAGGCCGGCTGGACGAAGCCATTTGAAGATGGAAAGAGTGGAGGTCTCCTCGTTGGGAATAACGAGTTGAGCCTGAAGTATGACAAGCGGTTGAGGAGCTGGACCAAGGATGGTAAGATAGCTCTCCCAGACATGGAAGACGCTAGGGCTATCAGGAAGGAACTTGTACGACGTAACCACGATGAGCCTAGCGCAGGGCACGGAGGCCCAGAGAAGACCCTGGAACGAGTCAAAAGACACTACTGGTGGCCAGGAATGAATAAAGAAATCACCGAGATAGTGCAGAGCTGCGACACATGCCAGCGAACTAAGGCAAGACGAGGAAAGGTGCAACCACCGCTCCAACCACTCCCAGTACCACAGGCACCATGGGAAGAGATCACCATGGATTTTGTTACCGGCATACCAGTAACTAAGGACAAGCACGATGCAGTACTGGTGGTAGTGGATCGCTTATCCAAGATGGCAAGATTCCTGCCCACAACCAAGACCGCAAACACGGAAGAAACAGCTCAACTCCTGGTCAACAACATATTCTGTCTATTCGGACGGCCGAAGATCGTAATCAGCGATCGAGGACCCCAATTTGCAAGCAAACTCATGGGATACATCACCAACGCAGTGGGAACAGAGCGGAAGCTGAGCACGGCCTACCATCCACAGACAGATGGACAAACAGAACGAGTTAACCAGGAAATGGAGCAGTACCTACGCTGCTACGTCAATCAAGACCAAGATGATTGGGATAGGTGGCTACCAATGGCGGAATATGCCTACAACTCGAGAGTACACTCAGGAACAGGAAAGGTACCCTTCGAAGTTGTACTGGGAAGAATCCCAGAGCTAGCCTATATCAGCAGCCCAGCCGAAGCAAGCGATCAAGGATGGGTGGAACGGGCCGAACGGGCCCAGAAGGAAGCGAAGGAAGCAATGAAAAGAAGCCAGGACCAGATGAAGCGATACGCGGATCGGCACCGAGGAAGAATGCCAAGCTTCGAGATCGGCGACCAAGTTCTTCTTGATGCCAGGAACCTTACTCTTCTAGTTCCGACAAGGAAGCTCAGCGAAAGGAACCTCGGACCCTACACAGTGGTTGCCAAGCACGGAACAGTCAATTATGAGCTAGACCTGCTGAAGGAATTACGCATACACCCAGTATTCCACGCAGGACTCCTCATTCCGTACAAGCAACTGGAACAACCAGAAGAAAGGGGACCGAGGCCTGGACCAGAAATCATCGCCGGAGAAGAAGAGTATGAAGTTGAACAAGTCAACGGCATCGAAAAGAAGAAAGGGACGTGGAAACTCAACGTCAAGTGGAAAGGGTACCCAGAGGAGGAAAATACCTGGGAACCCTTGAGCAATCTCAAAAACGCTTGGCAAGTAGTAACGGACTACCTCGACGAACATCCAATGGAAGACGCAGAAGCGGTCTTGGAAATTCGGAAGTGGCTAAGGAAGCTGAAGGGAAAAGCAGCACGATCGACAAGAGGACTCAAAATCGACGACGTCGATATTAGAGGGATCCATAAGGTACAAGACCACCCACATCCGACAAGTGACAGGCGACATTGGGAAGTGCAACGCCCGTCGGAGCAAGCAACCACCTCGGGAAGACACCCCGTAGTGGAACAATGTGGAATGCGCCTATTGGAAAAGGTCCTTGGAAGAGAGTATAGCATCGCCGATTGGATGCCCCAGCGCTGAGGGCAAGAATATCAGGCACCGGTTAATAAAAGAAACGGCAACGGCTACTCGCTCAGGACACCCTCAAACAAGACCATTGATTCTGCCAAACCGAAAGGCATGAGGAAATAAATGACGGCCATCTGCCCCGCTACAGGCATGAGGAAACAAATGGTATGCAATTCTGCCGAACTGCAGGCATGAGAAAACAAATGGCATGTAAACCCAAAACGAGCTGCCGAACTAGCGGCAAGGAGAAGAATACTAGAAGGAAATCAAGATAATCACATGCGCAAAATCAGTCAATTAACAGGCTTCACTCCTCCTTTCAGTCCGGAATTACGCCTTTGGGGGGGAATGTTAGAAGGAAATAGACTGATTGCCATTCTAGGACATATCATGGCTGATGCAGGATTGGCACCCGATCGACGATACCATACACGATTCCGCTACTGCCCATTCGGGTCAAGAAGGGCAGACCACCTACCAGTACCTTCCTGCAGGAATTGCCAATGGGCATGGAGACAAGCCTGGGAATGTGCACAAGACATACTGGAGGAAACAATGGGAATAATCGAACGAACAGAACCAATCACAATTCGAACCAACTATGGATACTCGCCACACAGGACACAACATCAAGCACTCTACAACCACTACCTCACAGCATTCGAGAACGAAGTGGTGGTCTGGTCAGGAAACGAAGAAACATACTACGCTAATGCAACAGCCACAGCATGGATCTGTCGATCCCCACATGTCGAGGAATGCCACAGGGCAGCGGTACAGGTTACATGGCCGCTAACACTCGACGCCCCAGAATATCTCAGACATATAAGGGACACGACAATGGGACAGATCGTAAGCAGCTGGAGGGGCACACTAGAAGGAACAATCCTCATTAGCGGATGCTTCTCGAGCACAGGGATCGACGGAGCGATCGCCACCTTCTTGATCGGCAGGAACACCGAGACCGATGAGATCATCATCCCCGATGGATACGACCGAGGAATATTCTACCGGAACCCCACATTCTACCCCGGACCCAGTACCCGAGATCCAACGATCGAAGGAACCCCATCGGAACAGGAACGGCACGTCATTGGATGGATCCAGGAACAGAACAGAAGTGGATCTCCGATGAATACAGACAGCTCGGCATCGGAATGTGTTAGGACCAGTGCGGATCGCTATAAGTAGATCAGGGATCGGCGCTTGGCATTCCCTCGGCTTGGCAAGGGCCGAGCGAAAGGTCAAGTGCAGAGCCCCCAGATCGACGCACCAGAACAAGTCCACTCACTCCGCTGATCTTGAGAAGCTATCTTGATCGTGGGGAAGTGCGAGATAGGGACAGTCGGGTAAACGATAAGGTACTAGTAGGGGTCAAGGGACCAGCCGTGCACTAGATACCTAAGTTAGATTAGAGTGGTGCCTAAGGCGACTAAGTGGCAGTACAAAGAAGTCGTAGGCAATACAAAAGAATTTCGCTAAGGAACTTCTGGTGGCAGTGCTCGCTACTTATATACTTTCTAGAAAGTCCGTCACCTGATCCGTTCATCCGCAGCACCGCCCCAACACTTCGTCGGCACAGCCCCCAACGCTTCTTCGGCACAGCCACCAGCCAATCCAGTGGTTGTGCGGAACCCCGCAATTCCGTCGAGTTCCGTTCCGTCCTTCTAGATCCTTCTCCTCCATATGGTCCTTGTTGAGTGCTAATGATGACGCCATCTCCTGCCAATCTTGTGGCTGTACACCTCCGAGCTAACCCGTCTGCTATTCCTGTCCCCGGTGCTCTCGGAGTTCTCGAAGGTTCCGGGTGTAGCTCCATTCCGATGCCGAGCTGTCTGTATTCATCGGAGATCCACTTCTGTTCTGTTCCTGGATCCATCCAATGACGTGCCGTTCCTGTTCCGATGGGGTTCCTTCGATCGTTGGATCTCGGGTACTGAGTCCGGGGTAGAATGTGGGGTTCCGGTAGAATATTCCTCGGTCGTATCCATCGGGGATGATGATCTCATCGGTCTCGGTGTTCCTGCCGATCAAGAAGGTGGCGATCGCTCCGTCGATCCCTGTGCTCGAGAAGCATCCGCTAATGAGGATTGTTCCTTCTAGTGTGCCCCTCCAGCTGCTTACGATCTGTCCCATTGTCGTGTCCCTTATATGTCTGAGATATTCTGGGGCGTCGAGTGTTAGCGGCCATGTAACCTGTACCGCTGCCCTGTGGCATTCCTCGACATGTGGGGATCGACAGATCCATGCTGTGGCTGTTGCATTAGCGTAGTATGTTTCTTCGTTTCCTGACCAGACCACCACTTCGTTCTCGAATGCTGTGAGGTAGTGGTTGTAGAGTGCTTGATGTTGTGTCCTGTGTGGCGAGTATCCATAGTTGGTTCGAATTGTGATTGGTTCTGTTCGTTCGATTATTCCCATTGTTTCCTCCAGTATGTCTTGTGCACATTCCCAGGCTTGTCTCCATGCCCATTGGCAATTCCTGCAGGAAGGTACTGGTAGGTGGTCTGCCCTTCTTGACCCGAATGGGCAGTAGCGGAATCGTGTATGGTATCGTCGATCGGGTGCCAATCCTGCATCAGCCATGATATGTCCTAGAATGGCAATCAGTCTATTTCCTTCTAACATTCCCCCCCCAAAGGCGTAATTCCGGACTGAAAGGAGGAGTGAAGCCTGTTAATTGACTGATTTTGCGCATGTGATTATCTTGATTTCCTTCTAGTATTCTTCTCCTTGCCGCTAGTTCGGCAGCTCGTTTTGGGTTTACATGCCATTTGTTTTCTCATGCCTGCAGTTCGGCAGAATTGCATACCATTTGTTTCCTCATGCCTGTAGCGGGGCAGATGGCCGTCATTTATTTCCTCATGCCTTTCGGTTTGGCAGAATCAATGGTCTTGTTTGAGGGTGTCCTGAGCGAGTAGCCGTTGCCGTTTCTTTTATTAACCGGTGCCTGATATTCTTGCCCTCAGCGCTGGGGCATCCAATCGGCGATGCTATACTCTCTTCCAAGGACCTTTTCCAATAGGCGCATTCCACATTGTTCCACTACGGGGTGTCTTCCCGAGGTGGTTGCTTGCTCCGACGGGCGTTGCACTTCCCAATGTCGCCTGTCACTTGTCGGATGTGGGTGGTCTTGTACCTTATGGATCCCTCTAATATCGACGTCGTCGATTTTGAGTCCTCTTGTCGATCGTGCTGCTTTTCCCTTCAGCTTCCTTAGCCACTTCCGAATTTCCAAGACCGCTTCTGCGTCTTCCATTGGATGTTCGTCGAGGTAGTCCGTTACTACTTGCCAAGCGTTTTTGAGATTGCTCAAGGGTTCCCAGGTATTTTCCTCCTCTGGGTACCCTTTCCACTTGACGTTGAGTTTCCACGTCCCTTTCTTCTTTCGATGCCGTTGACTTGTTCAACTTCATACTCTTCTTCTCCGGCGATGATTTCTGGTCCAGGCCTCGGTCCCCTTTCTTCTGGTTGTTCCAGTTGCTTGTATGGAATGAGGAGTCCTGCGTGGAATACTGGGTGTATGCGTAATTCCTTCAGCAGGTCTAGCTCATAATTGACTGTTCCGTGCTTGGCAACCACTGTGTAGGGTCCGAGGTTCCTTTCGCTGAGCTTCCTTGTCGGAACTAGAAGAGTAAGGTTCCTGGCATCAAGAAGAACTTGGTCGCCGATCTCGAAGCTTGGCATTCTTCCTCGGTGCCGATCCGCGTATCGCTTCATCTGGTCCTGGCTTCTTTTCATTGCTTCCTTCGCTTCCTTCTGGGCCCGTTCGGCCCGTTCCACCCATCCTTGATCGCTTGCTTCGGCTGGGCTGCTGATATAGGCTAGCTCTGGGATTCTTCCCAGTACAACTTCGAAGGGTACCTTTCCTGTTCCTGAGTGTACTCTCGAGTTGTAGGCATATTCCGCCATTGGTAGCCACCTATCCCAATCATCTTGGTCTTGATTGACGTAGCAGCGTAGGTACTGCTCCATTTCCTGGTTAACTCGTTCTGTTTGTCCATCTGTCTGTGGATGGTAGGCCGTGCTCAGCTTCCGCTCTGTTCCCACTGCGTTGGTGATGTATCCCATGAGTTTGCTTGCAAATTGGGGTCCTCGATCGCTGATTACGATCTTCGGCCGTCCGAATAGACAGAATATGTTGTTGACCAGGAGTTGAGCTGTTTCTTCCGTGTTTGCGGTCTTGGTTGTGGGCAGGAATCTTGCCATCTTGGATAAGCGATCCACTACCACCAGTACTGCATCGTGCTTGTCCTTAGTTACTGGTATGCCGGTAACAAAATCCATGGTGATCTCTTCCCATGGTGCCTGTGGTACTGGGAGTGGTTGGAGCGGTGGTTGCACCTTTCCTCGTCTTGCCTTAGTTCGCTGGCATGTGTCGCAGCTCTGCACTATCTCGGTGATTTCTTTATTCATTCCTGGCCACCAGTAGTGTCTTTTGACTCGTTCCAGGGTCTTCTCTGGGCCTCCGTGCCCTGCGCTAGGCTCATCGTGGTTACGTCGTACAAGTTCCTTCCTGATAGCCCTAGCGTCTTCCATGTCTGGGAGAGCTATCTTACCATCCTTGGTCCAGCTCCTCAACCGCTTGTCATACTTCAGGCTCAACTCGTTATTCCCAACGAGGAGACCTCCACTCTTTCCATCTTCAAATGGCTTCGTCCAGCCGGCCTTTTCCCAGGCTGTCTTCATTTGTTCATACAGGTCGTCATCCTGGATCAGGTAATACATTACCCTGATGTCCGCTTCTGGTTCTGCAAACCATTCCTTCGGCAGGATGACCGATTCCTTCTTTTCTTCGTCTACTCCATAGTCTGGTCTTCTGGATAGTGCATCTGCACGAGCATTCTTTGCTCCTGGTCGGTACTCGATTGTGAACTTGAAGTTGGATAGAAATGCAGCCCAGTTTTCGGTCTGACTGGGTACTTTCTGCTTCTGCATATAGTATCGTAGATTTGCCTGATCGCACAGGATGCGCGTTGCCAGTTCGTTTGGTACTCCTTGGAGGTGATGTCGCTATACTCCAAGCGCTTTGACTATCGCCAAAAGTTCCTTCTTCATAATGGGGTAGTTCTTTTCTGCTCCCGTATATGTGTTGGACCAGTAGGCGATCGGGTGTAGTATTCCATCATCGAATTCCTGCGATAGAACTGCTCCCATTCCTAGGTCTGAAGCATCAGTTTCCACTACGAATCGTCGGTTATAGTCTGGTCGCTTGAGTATTGGTGCTGAGGTGAATGCTTCCTTTAATGCTTGAAAGGCTGCCTTCTGTCGTTCTCCCCAGGTGAATGTTCGTTTGGCCGACATTAGCTCCGTTAGGGGTCTTGCGGTCTTGGCAAATCCATTGATAAACTTCCTGTAGAAATTGGCGAACCCAATGAACCGTCGAATATCGGTTTTCGATTGGAGGTCCGGCCATTCCTCTACTGCTTTTGCTTTGTAGGGGTCCATCTTCAATCCTTCCTGGTTGACCACGAATCCGAGGTAATCCAACTCTCTCTGGGCAAAGTAGCACTTCTCTGGTTTACAGTAGAAGTCTGCTTCCCTGAGTCGATCCATGACCCTATAGGTTATCTCCCACAATTTCTCTTCCGTCTTGGCATAGATGATGATATCGTCAAGGTAGACCAGCACTTCTCTGCTAATCATGTCTTCGAATAATTCATTCATTGCCCGTTGGAATACGGCGGGTGAATTCATCATTCCGAACTGCATGACTAGGGGCTGGTATACTCCTCGGTGTGTTCTGAACGCCGCAAATTTCTCGTGACCTGGATGTATGCGCAAGTTGTTGTAACCACTTCGCAGATCGAGTGTTGTGAACCATGTAGCCGTTGCCAGTTCATCTGGAAGCGAGTGAAGGAGTGGAATAGGATACGGGTCTGGTTTACAAATCTTGTTGATGGCTCGATAGTCGATTACCAGCCTGGCGCCCGCATCTTTCTTGCCAACAAAGAATACTGGGGCACAGACAGATGTTTTGTCTTGAGGCGCCAATTGGTTGTCGACTCTTCGGATCCATCCTCTTTCCAGATTATCCTTGATGAATTCTTCCACTGCTTGTCGTTCCGCCGGTGATAGGCTGTATACTGGCCCAGGTTTCGGAAGTTCTGCTCCTTCCGCAAGTTCGATCTTCATGTCCCACTTAGTTGACTTGGGCAATCGTTTCGCGCGTTCCTTATCGAATCTATCCAAGTACTTCCAGAGTTGTGGAGGTACTAATTCCTTGAGGGGTCGTTCCTTGCTGTCTGCCGACCTTCCCTCCTTCAGAGCCTTTTCCTGAGCATACTTTTGTGCTACCGAGTTCCACTTGGTAAGTCGTTTTCGGATCTCGGTGTCCATTGCTCGAATAAAGCTTCCGGTGCTGAGTGTCAGATTCAGCTTCTGGGATCGGGGCGAAGCACGATTTAGCGGTACTCCTCTCATGGTGGTGGTTGTGACCATAGTTTTCCCTTTTCGCGCCGACCTCTCCCGCTTTGTTGTACGAGCCGGTGCTCGCAGGTACCTTCGGTCTAGGAGCTTGGACTCTTGACCCCATTGGGGGAGCATGCTTCCACTAGCACCAGGGTCTTGTACCTCGTTCCATTCCCCTGATTCCTTAGCAACAGCTACCACTCTACCTTGAGGAGCTGGAGGGTACTTTCCGGCCGCTTCCCCATTCTTTCTTAATGTGGCATGGGAGCGTTCTCGGCGGAACTGCTGTTGCGTGGGCCATCGCCTACCCACTTCAGCGCCTTCTTTTACTACCGTGGTGTGTTTCCACGTCGTCCCTTTCTCTCTGTTCCCCAGGCCTACCCGATGAAGACCGTCTGGGTACTTAGACAGACGTCGCTTGATCAGTGGACGCCCACTGGGAGTAGCTCATCTCTCCTTCGGTGTAGTCCAATCCCTCCTTTCGGAGTCTGCATGGACCGAGCCCGACGTTCGACATTCCTACGACGTCTACTAGCCATGTGCCTTCCAAACAAGGTTGGAGCCGTCGGCTCAGCTCCGATGATTATCTTAATCTCCTTGCCTGACGACGGAATGGAATCCCGCCGTTTCACTTGCATCCGGCGAATGACAGCCGATGCGTCATCAGTCCAATCCCTCCTTTCAGAGTCTGCATGGACCGACCCTCCTTCGTCGGTTTCAGATTTCTGCCTCTTTCCTAGTCCTGGTGCCGGTGGGAGCGCTTGCCTTTGCTTGCCGCTTCCCACTCTCCTTCGCTCTCGCTCTTGCGCCGCTACGCGTTCTTGCTCGTAGTCATAGATCCATCGCGCTTCATTTGCAATGTCTTCTAGCATCGCTGGGTAGTATGGTCCATAGACCCAGTCGAGTGTTGCTTCATTGTATCCACTGGTGGATCGCTTGTATGCTTCGCGTTTAATGTGAAGCTCCATTGCTTCCCTAGTCTTGAAGCTGGCGAATTTGTCCTTGATGATTACGGTCCAGTCGAGAGCCCCTTCAACAATCCTGAGTTGATGTGCCTTCCAGCTGGTGACCCATTTTCCTTCCTGGAATTCTTGTTCTGGATTCCCTGGGTAGGTAGGTTTCGGGGGTATTAGTTCTTGGCTTATCTGTGCGTCCACCCCTTCCATGGGTTTCGATTGTTCTGGTGTGAAGGTCGGCATTCCTGGTAGTGTGAATGGTACAACTGGCGGGTGAGGTTTCAGTGGTACCGTTGGTCGAGGTGGTTTGGTTGGTGTTGGTGACGTTACCATCCTAGTTGGCGAGGATGGGGGTGTTGCCTTCAGCCATTCTTCCTCGTTCTCATCGCTGCTTTCCTCATCTGGGTATCGAGGCCTCCGCTTTGTAGTTACCATTCTCCTGGGTTGTACTGGCTTCTTTTGTCGGATCCTCCTCTTCTGCCGTTTAGCTATCACAGCTTCTTGTGATCGGCGTAAATGTTCCGTGCCGATCATAAAGGTGGTTCTTCCTTTCGATGTGACTGCTCCTGTTGCGCAGTTGATGTTGACTCCGTACCGGTTAAGCCAGTCCGCTCCCAATAGAAGCTTGTCCCCTGCAGTCATGACTACTGCCAGGCGGACCCATCCGTTGGTTATACCTGTGTTCATGTTGACTACCACGTCTTCTTTCCATCCATCCTTGTTTAGCGTGCCGTCCGCGTTTCGGATTACGTGTGTGCCGGCGTTGGGCTTGGTGTGTAGCTTCAAGTCCTTCACCATTATCGGGCTGATTGTAGATATCGCCGATCCTGAGTCGATCATTGCTTCGACTTCTTGGTTCCTGATTTGCCCCTGCGATAATCTAATCTTGATCTTTGGATGTCGGTTATCGATTCTTGTGGTAGTCCACCGACGTATGAGACTTCCACGCCGATCCGTCGGATCGTCGGCGTGTGCCTCTAAAAACCCTCCTCGGGTTCTTCCTCGTCGTCATTCTTCGTGCCATTCTGACGCCTTGCACGCTGACGAGGCCCTCTCTTTAAATCCTCTAATTCCTCGAGCTCGGAATCGGATTCCAACCCCATCTCCCGGCGGTGAAGAGATTTCTTTCCTTTTCCTTTTCCGTAACGGGCTCCCCTGGCTCCTCTTGATTTCCATCTCCCGCTGCTAGGCTTTTCACCTGCTCGGAGTCTTGGGCACTCACTTTGCCAGTGACCCGTTGCGCCGCATTCCCAGCATGCCCTGCTCTCACGCCTTACTGGAGGGGTTCGTTTCCATGCGGAGCTGGTGACTTGTCGTTTCTGGACGTCTACGTCCATGGGCTCGCCGAGGTACTCTCCTGGGTAAGTACCTGCGCCCTCAGGCCTGTACGTTGCCTGATATCCATTCCTAAACATCGGCCGGTACCGACTGTTTGATTGTGTTGCATTAGCCTGTACTTGTTGTATTTCGATGCGCGCGCATATTCCTTCCACTGGTCGAGGCTCCAATCGTCGTTATCTACATTGGTCTGTAGTCGACTGCGTATCTTGTCGTTGAGCCCTCGTTTGTAGTGATACAGCAATATGTGTTCGGGGTAGACCTGCGAGGGTAGGTTTACCGCAATCTTTTCGAACTCATCATTGTATGCATCCACGCGCGCTGTCCTCTGCTCGATTTTGTGTAAGAGGATCTCTGCTTGATCCTTCAAGCTGTACAGTTTTGTGTGTCGTTCCGTGAGGTAGGTCCATAGCTCTTCTAGGTCCTTCCATGCGCCTTGATGCTTGACTGTTCCATTGGCGTCCGTTTCCGTGATTTGCTTGTCCTTGAACTTTGCCCAGGGAGCATCGACCCATGTCTGTGCTTTACCACGGAGAGCTCTGTAGATTAATACGACCTGCTTGTTAAGGTCACCCGGGTGTCGTTCATTCAGCCTGGAAGTCATTTGGTTCTTCCAGCTTTCAATGCTTTCTGAGAGTTCGCCCCTGAACAGGGGATACTTCTCTGTTCCCTTGCTTGTGTTGGCGTTTGTAGTCATTGTCTGTAAGTTGAATGTGTCAATACATAAATATTTTAGTACACTAGTGTTACAGGAGGCGAGCTCTAAGCTACCAGCCATACCCCGCCCCACTACTCGGTTGCCTTTGTCCTGTTCGTGTTGCCTGCCATTGCCCTTCACTGTTCCTCAACATCCTCTGGTTCTTCACTTTCCTGACTCGACTCCTGACCGACACCGCTATCCTGACTTGTTACTGGCTGGAGGGGAACAACGACCGGGGTGTAGAGCTCTTGCGCCTCTTGATCCCAGTCCGGAGGTGCTGGAGGCCATTCTGACCATGCTTCGTCGTTCGCCGTCGTTGTCGAGTAGTCCTGGGCCGGGAAGCCGATAGCGTCTGACTGGTTCCAGGAGTAGGTGTCCTGTGGGCCAGTTCGTCTTGTCGTTGGGAGTGTTGCTTGAACCGGCCAGCCAGTGTCTCGATGTTGGATTGGAGGTGGGATGTTCGGTCCTGCTCCGTGTACGTATCCTGCTGCCGCTTCTCTGGCTCTGACCTCTCTGACATTTGGCGTCGGTGATCCTGGTGGAGAGTGCCAGTTGCGGTGGTAGTCGTTCGAGTGCTCCTGCAGGGCGTAGTTTCCTCCCATGGGCCACCAAGGAAGTCGAGCTGGTGCTGACTGTGGTTGGACCGGCGAGGGGACTTGCGGGTGTCGCTCGGTGACTGGTACCGGTGCTGGTGAAGTGCGGTTGCCGGCGAAGAAGTTCTGAGGGTCCACTCGCTGTAGGAGGCTGACGATGTTTTGGTCAATCTCGTCCAGGCGTCCCTCAGTGGCAGTTCTGTCGGTGACCGCGTGCATGTCGACCAAGTCGAAGATCTGATGGGCCCGCTGAATGATCGTCGTTGCCTCGTAGTCTTCCGTTTCCTCCTGGTGAACCGCCCGGTGGATGTTCCTGACCATGCCTTCCACGCTGCTGAGACGCGCCGCTAGCCTTTCGAGTTCCTGGGAGTTCGTCTCCGTCCGTTGAGCCATCGTGACGTGTTGGGCTTGGATCGTCTGCTGGGACACTTGTTGCTCGTGCCAGCGGACTGCCTGTAGATGGCGCATGTCGACCCAGCTGGTGTGGAAGCTGTTCCAGGCGGTGACTCGCCTCTCCATGTATCCTTCGAATAGTCGTGCAACGTCCCTTACCGATTCCAGGAGCGACCTCATCGCTTGGAGTTGCTCCACGATATCCGCATCTCTCTGGTCGGTTTGCGCCACCATGTTCGTGCCATCCTCGAGCATTCGTCGCATATGCCCGATGTCGCGCCCGTAGCGGCCCACCTCTCGAGACAGCCGATGTGCAGTTTGTTCAAGTACTGCTCCGACTCCAGAAATCCTGAGGTATAGCTGTTCCAGAGAGGTATGTTCGCGGGGTGCCAGGCGGCCAGTAATCCTTCCAATACAGTATCCGACTTGGAAGATTGCTCCGAGGGACGTTGATATCGCGCGTTGGCGAAGACGGGTGGACCAGGTGGCAGCTGAACGTGTAGCGGATCGAAACAGAAGAACGATCGGAGACCAGCCGAAGATGACGATGACGATGATGATGCTCGCGGCGAGAGAGAGGAGGTAGAGAAGAAGGGCCTCCCTAAGTGCCATTTCTTGCACAATTCCTGAACGCATTTGTCTTCGGCTCTTTGGACGTAGACTAGGATGTTGTGCAGGAGTGTGCAGTGTTCTTGGAGGGTGTAGGTGTGTTCACCGTACTCGCTTAAGTAGTGTAGGAAGTCTTCGAGAGTGTCTGGTGTGTCGACTGCCCAAATCTTCCAGTTCAGGTGATCTCCTTTCACCAGGGCGTTCCGGGCCTGTTCCAACCGGCGTGGCAGCTGAGCCACTTCTTCCGCAGCAGTCTCGTAATACTCCACCGCGGACGTCCAAGGCAACCGGTAGGGTTCCCACAAGCTAGGGAGTTGCTTACCGATATAGAACTTGATTAACTTCTGTGCTTTGCAAAGAAGTCGTTCGAATCGGGAGAAGGTTCGGTTATAGGCGGACCAAACCTGATATGCGCGTGCTACCGGGGTATAGACACTGTACCACCATTAGCAAAATCACATGCGCTAAATAAAACCCTCCCGGAGTCCCTTATACTTACATCGATAGATGGGGGCTACATCCATCGCATGCAAGTAGGGGAGACCCAGGATTGGAGCGAAATTCTCATGTTAGGACCAGTGCGGATCGCTATAAGTAGATCAGGGATCGGCGCTTGGCATTCCCTCGGCTTGGCAAGGGCCGAGCGAAAGGTCAAGTGCAGAGCCCCCAGATCGACGCACCAGAACAAGTCCACTCACTCCGCTGATCTTGAGAAGCTATCTTGATCGTGGGGAAGTGCGAGATAGGGACAGTCGGGTAAACGATAAGGTACTAGTAGGGGTCAAGGGACCAGCCGTGCACTAGATACCTAAGTTAGATTAGAGTGGTGCCTAAGGCGACTAAGTGGCAGTACAAAGAAGTCGTAGGCAATACAAAAGAATTTCGCTAAGGAACTTCTGGTGGCAGTGCTCGCTACTTATATACTTTCTAGAAAGTCCGTCACCTGATCCGTTCATCCGCAGCACCGCCCCAACGCTTCGTCGGCACAGCCCCCAACGCTTCTTCGGCACAGCCACCAGCCAATCCAGTGGTTGTGCGGAACCCCGCAATTCCGTCGAGTTCCGTTCCGTCCTTCTAGATCCTTCTCCTCCATATGGTCCTTGTTGAGTGCTAATGATGACGCCATCTCCTGCCAATCTTGTGGCTGTACACCTCCGAGCTAACCCGTCTGCTATTCCTGTCCCCGGTGCTCTCGGAGTTCTCGAAGGTTCCGGGTGTAGCTCCATTCCGATGCCGAGCTGTCTGTATTCATCGGAGATCCACTTCTGTTCTGTTCCTGGATCCATCCAATGACGTGCCGTTCCTGTTCCGATGGGGTTCCTTCGATCGTTGGATCTTGGGTACTGAGTCCGGGGTAGAATGTGGGGTTCCGGTAGAATATTCCTCGGTCGTATCCATCGGGGATGATGATCTCATCGGTCTCGGTGTTCCTGCCGATCAAGAAGGTGGCGATCGCTCCGTCGATCCCTGTGCTCGAGAAGCATCCGCTAATGAGGATTGTTCCTTCTAGTGTGCCCCTCCAGCTGCTTACGATCTGTCCCATTGTCGTGTCCCTTATATGTCTGAGATATTCTGGGGCGTCGAGTGTTAGCGGCCATGTAACCTGTACCGCTGCCCTGTGGCATTCCTCGACATGTGGGGATCGACAGATCCATGCTGTGGCTGTTGCATTAGCGTAGTATGTTTCTTCGTTTCCTGACCAGACCACCACTTCGTTCTCGAATGCTGTGAGGTAGTGGTTGTAGAGTGCTTGATGTTGTGTCCTGTGTGGCGAGTATCCATAGTTGGTTCGAATTGTGATTGGTTCTGTTCGTTCGATTATTCCCATTGTTTCCTCCAGTATGTCTTGTGCACATTCCCAGGCTTGTCTCCATGCCCATTGGCAATTCCTGCAGGAAGGTACTGGTAGGTGGTCTGCCCTTCTTGACCCGAATGGGCAGTAGCGGAATCGTGTATGGTATCGTCGATCGGGTGCCAATCCTGCATCAGCCATGATATGTCCTAGAATGGCAATCAGTCTATTTCCTTCTAACAGAATGGAGCTACACCCGGAACCTTCGAGAACTCCGAGAGCACCGGGGACAGGAATAGCAGACGGGTTAGCTCGGAGGTGTACAGCCACAAGATTGGCAGGAGATGGCGTCATCATTAGCACTCAACAAGGACCATATGGAGGAGAAGGATCTAGAAGGACGGAACGGAACTCGACGGAATTGCGGGGTTCCGCACAACCACTGGATTGGCTGGTGGCTGTGCCGAAGAAGCGTTGGGGGCTGTGCCGACGAAGCGTTGGGGCGGTGCTGCGGATGAACGGATCAGGTGACGGACTTTCTAGAAAGTATATAAGTAGCGAGCACTGCCACCAGAAGTTCCTTAGCGAAATTCTTTTGTATTGCCTACGACTTCTTTGTACTGCCACTTAGTCGCCTTAGGCACCACTCTAATCTAACTTAGGTATCTAGTGCACGGCTGGTCCCTTGACCCCTACTAGTACCTTATCGTTTACCCGACTGTCCCTATCTCGCACTTCCCCACGATCAAGATAGCTTCTCAAGATCAGCGGAGTGAGTGGACTTGTTCTGGTGCGTCGATCTGGGGGCTCTGCACTTGACCTTTCGCTCGGCCCTTGCCAAGCCGAGGGAATGCCAAGCGCCGATCCCTGATCTACTTATAGCGATCCGCACTGGTCCTAACATTTAGCAGAGGGCCCCTGTAAAAACCTCCCCTGCCGGGTTCTGAGGAAAAATTAGGGCCGTGCAAGAAGAACCAAATGAGGGGAGAAAGAGAAACAACCCCCATTGGTAAATATCAAAGTCCTAAAGAAGGAAAGCCCCCTTGTGGGGGCGTGAGGCGTACCCTTCGCCTGAGGAAACCCACCCGCCTGTCTTCTGCGCCCTCGCGTCCACCCCGCTCTGACTGCTCGCGTCGTGGGATAGCCACATCCAGTGGCATCCGGCCTGGTTACCGGCGTGATACCCCAGCTTGTTGTCATGCCCTGCCCCAGCTCCGAGTCCATTGCGCTCTTCTGCTCTCCAGGGTGCTTCGAGTGGTAAGGAAGGGGAGCCCCACCCCACGGGATCCTGATCGGTGCCGACCTTCGGTATACCCCCCTTCGCCGGGCCTCCTGGACATATAGCCCATTCGCGCCTTTCCTGGTTCCGCGGCTGGTGAGTCAAGTGAGGCACTCCAGGTACGAACCGGCCCGGTGGCCGGTTAGAGAAGAGCCGGTGGGAAAACACCCACGGCTGTAAGAGAATCGTCCGCAGCCAATCAATGGCCGCAGTTTACGAAGCGGGGGAGGTTGGCCCCGCTGAGGAATCGCGCCGTTGCGCGTCGAATTCGAGTGTAGGAGGGCCGTGTCGTGGACCAACGGATGCCCTGCTCAGTCTCGTAGGGGCTCGGTGCTCCCTGCCAGTATTTGACGAACTGGATGGTCGCCAGCATAGTTGCGCGTCGTCGAGTGCGAGAAGTGGAGTCGAGATGGTGCTTATTGCCCACCCACTACCTGTCACCATACGCTCAGAGGGTGACCATCGTCTGGAGCCCTTCCGTTTTGACGACAGGGGACAGAGCGACGAGGACGAGTACACACACACCTACCGGCAGGACTTTCCCACGCTCGGAGATGGTGGTTAGAGAAAGAGAAGGAGATGTCTATTACCGACTACAATAAGATTATCTAATACATGGTGCTAGAGGTCAAAATAGGGAATCTATTTTCGCCTATAGACCCCTCTACCAGATGGACCGAACACGCGGTGAATTTCGCATAAGTCGAAACGAAGCGCCGGCGCTATCTCGGGCTGCCTCCGCCTCCACCGCCGTCGGAGCCTCCTCAAAACCAATCGTACGGGAGCGCGCATGATTTCGTCAAATGCCATTCCATAATCATCCAGTCATTCGAAGATGACACCCAGGGTCAAATCGATATCATCAGCGAGTATATCAATGTCTGCTGCATTCACTCTGTGTCTGAGTCTGCGGCCGTAGCCGAAAAGTTGGATCGTTGTAAACGTCCCTAGGTAAGATGCCCGCGACTTCGCCATGGTGCGCAAGGGCTCCGACGACTCAAGAGTTTCCGTGAAAGCGTCAAAAATTTCTAAGCGTGACAGTCTAGGACAAACGATTTGTTTGGTGGCTGAAGTGCAGTCGTCGACGCCATCCATTACGGTCAGTTCACGGAAGAACCGGTCGGACAGCCTCGCATCGTCCAGCATCAGATCTCGAAGATCAGGAAGGAGGTGGAGGATACCAATCAAGCTGTCTTCGGGTGTATCCTCGCACTGTAAGCGTAAATATGTCAAGGGAGGTGCTGAACGTCGGAAGAAGGGAAGCAGCTTCTTCCCTCCCACCGTACTACAATAAGTAAACGTCTTCAAAGACGGCAGCGTCAGAGTATCGACGACCGTAGCTGGTAGATGACTATCAAACCCTCCCGTTACGGATAGCTCCCGGAGACCAGCAAGCATGATACGCTCTCCATCCAAGGGCAAATGCGACAGATCTAGAGTAGCCCTAAGTTGGGAGGTAATAGTGACACGATGGAGCGATGGCGCATTCCTCAAGAGCTCCAGACACGAAAGAACAGGTTGGTCGCTTTCCGGGAAAATGATTCGTCCGGACGAAAAGGAAAGATGGACTTGCTCCAGATGTGGCAGTCGACTACTCGACACCAAGTCGAAATAATTGTCTGATCAACTGCTAAAAGTGAGTATGTATTGGTTTATAAATCCCACCTGAGTGAATGCTCCGTTTCAATGTCTTCTCGACCGGACGATAAGCATGGTGGGACTGTAGCTCATATCACATATTCGAATAGGATGAATTACGAGTACGTCAACTACTGATCTATGCCAAGTTGAGTTATTACAGAGCAATAGACCTCGACCATCCTCGCCCGTTGACAAATCCCGGTGCATAGCAAATAGTGTTGGGTTCGTGTAGCTCCGAATGACATGCCACCTTCGCACCTCGAAATGAAGCGACGACTCTATTTCAGACTGCATCCGCATCCGCCGACGCCGAAGCAATCTCAAAACCAACTACGCGGGAACCCGAACGAGTTCGTCAAATGCTACTCCAGACTCATCCAATCATTGACGCCTCGGGTTGAATCGATATCAACAGCGAGGTTATCAATATCCGCTACAGTGGTTGTGACTGCGTCTCCACCGCCGCGAAATTTGATCGTTCTAAACGTCCCTGGAATATGTGCCCGTGACTTCGCCATGGTGCGCAAAGGCTCCAACCACTCGTTCGTTTCCGAAAAACGGCCACGAATTTCCAACGTTGACAACTCAGGACAAACGATCTGTTCGGTGACCGAAGTGTAGTCCTTGGCCTCACCCGGGGCGGTGAGTTCACGGAAGAACAGACCGGACAGCTCTGCATCAAAGAGGAGTGCATTTCGAAGTTGGGGAAGGAGGCGTAGAATACCAATCAAGTCCCCTTCGTGAGTGTCCTTGCATGTTAAGATAATACGTGTCAGGGGAGGTGTTGAGCGTTGGAAAAAGCGAAATAGTTTCTCCCCTCCTACCACGCCGAGACAATCAAACTTCTCCAAAGACGGGAGCGTCATAGTATCGACAATCGTAGCTGGTAGATGGCTAACGTCGTGTTCCAATAGGAATATCTCCCGGAGACGGGTATGCATGATACGCTCTCCATCCACGGGCAAAGGCAACCGAGGGGCCACAAAGTCGGTGGTAATGTGGACACAGCGCAGAGATGGGGCATTCCGCAAGAGCCCCAGACACGAAAGAATGGATTGGCGGCTTTCGATCTGTCGATGAGATGAAAAGCGGAGACGGGCCTGCTCCAAATGCAGCAGTCGACTACCCACAACCAAGTCGAAATTGTGTCGACGAATTTCCAGCCGTCTTAGTCGAGACGACGGAGTTAAATTGACCACGGAGCGTAGGGAGCAATCCACGTCCAGATTCAGCGACGTCAATAAAGGCATGTTGGTCAGATTGAATCCCGGGCGTCGTGGTGAAAATTTCGCGTCGTAGGAAATAATATGCACATCCTTCCAGCGATGCTGATTCTCGATTAGTGTCGTAAAAATGTATTCCGCACATTCGTGATCCTGGATAGTTGCTTCGGAAGGCAAGTGGCAGTCGATCATGAAATTGATTGGCCCGTCATTCGTCCTCGCTAACCACGTATCGAAAATCTCCACCATCATCTTTTGCTCCTTCCGATGGTAGAAATGCCTTTGTTTTATGCAAAGGTGTGACCACAGTTCACGAAAGGAAAGAGCAAGTTCGCGCCAGCACCGACAGACGTGAGAGACGCGAAGGGGCGCCGCAACGGATTCGGCATATGGAATGCAATCATCGTCATCGTCGTGAACGCATGGCAAAGTCTTTAGGAATATGTCGCAGAGGATTTCTGGCGGAAGGCCGTCCATGGAAGGGCCTGGTACGATGGATGAGATGAGTAGGCTGGATTGTTGCTTAGACGGATCGGACAGAAAGCGCACACAGCACTTACCCTGGCTCTGGAATGCTCGTTCGTACATGGTCAGAACTCGTCTGATCTCACGCAAAGCTGTACGGTCGAATGATACAGCTGTCACGGATTGTATATATATGAGTGTTAAATGCTAGATATCCGAGAGATGTGCCCGTCACGGCAACGTGACAGACCTCATCAGAGCTCATCACATGCGACAGCGTTATAAATGTTACGTACTCCCGGCAGAGCCGAGCATTTATTTTTTGTACTTGACCCTGCTGTGCAATTCGATATCAATACGCAATGAAAAGCCTCAACGTTCAAGCCAGTCAGTGCCTATACAATTATAAATGCCACCTGAACACCCGTTTCCAACGCCAACGTTTCTCGACTGGCTAGACAACAAGCATGACGAGAATGTAGCTCATACACCAGCTAGGTTCAATTATGAGCATGTCGGGCTACTGATCAACGCAGAGTAGTCATTCTCCCCTGTTGACAAATCCCAGTGCATAACAAATAGAGTACTTTCGCAATTAATTCGCAAGCTGCCACGGTGCATTGATCCACCGTGGGAAGCACCAGATTATAAGGCTAGTCTCCTCTAAGCTGGCATCAATGCGCGCATTGATTTTTTGGCCGCACATTGATTGCGAAAGTACTCTAATAGTACATAATGGATTCACGTAGCTCCGAATTATCTTGCGCCTTGAAATTCTCACCTACGCGAGTACTTGTGGGGATGATCCAGAAATAACATTCTTGAAGATCTAGTACTCGAGTTTGAGATAGAGCAATCTACAAATTACCCTTCTTCAAAGCATTCCAACCACCCGCGCCGATCTTTCCATTCGCCCAGTCTCGTATCAACACACCCGCTATCGCAGTAGCAGGTGGAACTCTGAACGCTGGTATCTTCTCAGGTTCAACCGAGTGTCCAACAGTTTGGGATGTCTCCGCGCTTTGCTTGTCCGTACTCACACTTGAGCCCGATTTCTTCACGTCGTCGTCGTGGTTATCGAAGATTTTATTCTCTTGTCGGGTTATGACGGAGCCTTTCTTATGTGCGAGGATGGTTTGAACTTCTTCTCGGGTAAACCAACGGGCATCTAATGTTGGAAAATAGGACTATCGATAAATTTGACAGATGATAAGATTAGTCGTCCGAACGTACCGACAAGTTCATTATCCAAGTCCACACGGACTGGTTTAGAGGAGTCTGCAAACGCATAGAAACCGACCATCAAACTCGCGGGATACGGCTTGAAAGTGAAGAGATTAGCGCGGCAATCTAGATCCGGAATGGATAAGGTATCTTCACCCAGGGTTGTGTCGAATGGTACTTCACTCCCCATACGAAAACACCGGCTTCTTCCCATATTTCTCGCTTGACAGCATCTTCGAAGGATTCGCCAGGTTCAATAAAGCCGGCAAGACAGGAATAGAAGCCTAAACTGAGATGAGTTTTTGGCTAATCTACACCTGAGACTCTAATACTAACCAAAAGGAAACTTTCTCTACAGAAGAGTAAACGCTCGTGAGGGACAAACATGACGATCTAAATGAGGGCTTACATTCTTTCCGAGAAGAATCTTGTCTCCAGTCTCGTTGATGATCGCCATAATAACCACAGGGTCTGTACGCGGATGCGAGAAATTATGCAGTCCTCTCCTGTTGAATTCGTGAAGACGGATTAATCACCACAGCTCACAAGTAAGGTTCATAGTCACCTACGCTGAAGGACAAGGTTTTTTCCCAGTATTGTCAGCCCAGGGTAATAATGTTGAACATGCGAGTTTCCAACCTGCCCATAGCGAGTAGGTTGGAGAACCGCAAGCTGGGCAGAACTAGAAAAGCGTCAGATCGCTTCGTAAGAAGAATATATCGTTACTTTGTACCCTGTTCCGAGCATTCCAATCTACCATACTCCTCGCCTCGGAGAATATAGCAGCTTCAAAGGCGCTGAAACCAGCCGATGCAGTTCTTGGTTCCATGAACTCAAATGAGAAATGTGAAGAGTCCAAAGCATTCGAGAGGCTCGAGGGGTTTCCGTCAACATCTTTCCCGTCAGACCATGTGGTATAGATTTCATCAGGTCGAAGAAGATACAGATTCATCATCATGACCGCTCACCCGCACCGAGAACACCTTCCTGAGACGACGTATTCTTCAGAACCGCGTCTAGAACGTCTTTATCCGACTCCGATACATCCAAACTGAAGAACGGCACCCCGGCAACATTTGAAGCAGCAACCTGCGGATCCGTTTTCGCACTAAACTCAGATGAAGGCAAAGCTTTCGATACATCGTTCTGCGCGTCCTCTGATTCGTGAATACCAAGAAACACGACCCGGGGCCCATGCAATCGCGCCGCCTGTACGGATGGAAACTCTTCATTGTCCTCGTTCGCGAGTTGAGCGGCTTCACCTGGTTCCTTTCCTTGTCCAAATATAGGCGACGGACCGAGTAAAGTAGAGATAGCTGCGGTGGACAAACTCGCAAGCGAATGACGCTTATTTCCAACATCTACACGAACCAAGGGCTCTCCATTTCTAAATAACAACCAACGAGATTTCCGGCTTGTCAAAACTGCAGTAAAGAATGGCGTGGACAGCCTTAACCATGATAGACGATTCAACGGCGAGCCTGAGAGGAAATTGACATGCGTTTCCGTCATCACTAATGCCTTGAGTAGGCCTAAGCCTACTTGTCTGCGAATGGTGGTGACCGTTGAGAAGGAAGGAGAGCTGATAGCGCAATTTCCGTGAGCACGGGGGCCATTTTGGTGAAGCTGATTAAGTCACTGTCCTGAAGAGAGAGAGGACATATTTGGCTGATGACATGATTGGCTGTTGCTCATCGTGTAATCAACAACAAACATATTCCGGTCCGGAAACTCACCGTTCTCGCGACTCAAACACTCGTTAATATTCTAAGCTAAGGATGGATGTCCACAGCCGAGATTTGTAAGAAAATTCAATATTGTGTATATTCATAATGTTAAGTCTAGCAATAAATACGATCGAGAGCACTTTGGGACATAGAACATACTGAATAAAGGCATGAGCAACGTACACTGGCAGCTTCGGCTTTATGCTTGACTCAATTCCAGCTTCTTCCCACACAGTTTAGTCAGTTAGCTCGGTAACCTCGTCATCTAACTGGACATCTTGGTTCAACCGAACCGGAAATAAGAGCAGCAGCACGCTCCCCGATAGACCACGAAGGTGCGTCCTCGCCTCGTCTCCCCGTTTTGAAAGACGCGATCTTGATATCTCTTGCGATCAGCCGAAACCCGCGAAAGCATTGATAGCGGAGTCGTGCAATGCAGTGAAGACATTAATTCTGGTTGACCTTTGGAAATGTCTCTTCAAACCGGGTGGAGCTTCCAGCAAGAATACTGTTAAGCCCTACGCGCAGCTTAGGCAACGAATGCCTCTCGCATGCTCGTCTGGATTCCTGAGGAAGGCAACGCGTCCATTGGCGACAGTGCGGAAAGATTAATTTCATATACTCGATTCTAATCCCTTGCTGAATCGGAATTCGCTCGACGCCAACTTGACAATTGAAGAAGAGTGCGAAGTTCACAAGCCACTATAGCGATTCAACATCATGGCCCTCGTTCTGCATGAACGGACGATTCGAAACCAGATCGGGCCGATCGTTACCCAAAGCGAAGTTTTCCGAGTCTTTCGCGTTATCGTCCACGGAACGACCCTCTGACCGAAATTTACAACTGGGTACCATCCAGTGTCCACTGCGTTGCATGATCAAGGTCTTCGATGCAAAAACTGCGCGCCTCGGACTCGTGCGCCTGAAAGAAGTATACACTTCCAGTGCCGATATCCCGATGAACCCATCCGGATCTATGCATATGTTTCAAAGCTATGCAAAGATCAGAGCTGCTCATAACGACAGAAAATAGTAGGACTACCATTCGGAATCTCTCAGGACGGGGAATATGTCAGAGGGGCTTGTCAGAGCCGGATAGGTTTAGCAACTTCTCGAAGAACAATCCGATTATGCCGCAATCCGATTATGCCGCATATGACGAAGTGGTCTCTCCCGCTCTTAAGGCGCAACACGGGGTCCCGAATGAACACTCGGTTTCTCGTGTACTCCCCATCCTTCGTAAAGTCCTTAGTACCGAATTGTTGGGCGGTGAGCCGGGAAGACTTCGCAAACGAAATATCGCGCCGGCCAGACCTTACATTACATTCCTCGTGCGATCTTCTGGGTCATCGATCTTTGCCAGCTAATGACCGAAAAGCGTTGGGAGATGACAAGCGACCTTCTTCATTGAACGTCTCCTTTCCATCCTCAATAGCCATAATGTTCATTTCATGCTCGAGAACTCGGTCATCTTCTACCCATACATCCTCACTCATGGCGAAGGACCCATCCTGTAGTACATCGTTTCCCCTCTCGGATTCCAATACAGTATCGTGAAAGAGTCTCAGATTGAACGTCTGCATCAGACCATCCGCCGATTGAATGGGGATGGCCTTCTAAGTGTGTCTTCAAGAGGAGGCAGGAAGGTTCCAAGGCTTTTCAAAGACTCCTCTTTCGATACCATCCTTCAAAAGGATGAAGGAAATAATCCGAAAAACAACTTGTGGGTAGCGTGTCCCGAGTGCTCCAGTAGCATCATTCGCAACATGATGGTATGGTAATAAGCGGCGAAGGGCGCCGAGAATGTGGAGACTGATTGACTCGAATTCTCCCATGCATGACCCAAACGATAGATGCTGTGACAGTATGCAGCAGTGAAACCAGCCGCCATATTCCACAATTATCCGGAAAACGAGGCCATTAATGTTGAAGATGATAAGGTAGTGAATAAACAATTAGGCCCAGCCCATGACGCAGATCACGTGATACCGGAGCGCGATATCAAATCCAAGAGATTTGCGGTCTTCGAGCGTCTAAGACTGGTATAGATGAACCCCGAAACGCGTAATTGTATGAGCTCGCTCAGAGGCGCAGGACAGTACTCGTCAGGGTATCGTTCTAAATGAGCTCATTTGTGAAGGAGAATAGCAACTGTGTTTATTGTCAAAGACGACGACTCGGAACCCACAGAAGAAATCTCGGCCGACGGAGACGGTGAGACGAGATAGTTGCATCCCGTTTTGCTTCCGGAGGCAGTCATGCATGGAGTTTGTCAGTAGCCCATGGACGAAACAGGTTATGAAAAAGCAGTGATGCGGAGAGAGGGGGGGGCAGAGTTGACGAACGGGCTAATGGGGGGAGAACTAGTGGAAGTTCGCTTCGAAGTCAGCCAGAAAATTTCAATTTGTGGGAAAAGAGGATACCGATGGGATGTGTATCAGCAGATAACAATAGACACGACGCAATATTAAAGGTCGGGTGCCAAGACAAATGAGGGGCGTTGTGCAGGATCGGCGTGGAGGTCTCGACCACAGTTACTCCACCTATCGTTCCGCGCCTTAGGGTCAGCTCCGGTACATTACCCCGTATAATATAAAACCGCACTCAACTCGTGAGCATATTCAGCACAGAAATACCACGACTCACCCCATATCGACGTTCTCTTCAAGAACTCGTTCAGTTGGGAAGATATAACAACTTGCCCAACCCACACTCACACGACAAGACGACAATAACTATTACTCACTCACGCGAATAAACTCGTGCACCGGCAGGACATACACGGGATCCGCCACGCACGAATACTCGCGCTCATTTAACTATACACCACAGTTGTTCAAAGATGATGATCCGCTTCGATGAAGTAGACCCAGCAGTCGCGACGGCGATGTGCATGCCGATCAACGAAGTCCTACCTGCAGACGAGCGCAAGAACCGAGGAGGACTCTACATCGGCTCGTGGCTTGCTACCGTTGACCAGGAGCTCCTCGACGAGTACGGCATCCGCCAAATCGTTGCGGTACTTGATAGCGAACTGATGGCGGTTCCACCTTCCAACGGCCGAAAGACGTATAGAATTCCCATCGCAGACAGCACGCGCGTGGACTTGAAGCCGTTCCTTGACGGTGCATGTCGCTGCATCGCTGAGAACATGGAGAAAGGCAACAATGTGCTCGTGCATTGTCAGCAAGTAAGAAGACTCAAACCTCCACCAAAATCCGTCGACTGACAAAATTAAACATCGTTAGGGTATCTCACGCAGCGCAGCAATCGTCGTGGCTTACCTTATGCGAGAAAAAGGCATGGGATATGACAAAGCTCTTGATTTTGTGAGAAGCAAGAGGATGTGTGCCGAGCCCAACAGTGGTTTTGAAAAGGCACTTCGAAACTGGGAAAAGGAACTTCGACAGAAAAGACACTCACTATAAATAAATTGAACGGACGGACACTTTTTACGATAATCACGTATATTATTGATAATGATTCTGTTCTGTTAATGATATCGCTACGGATGGATGGATGGACAGGTTTTGAAAGGATGTAACACGAATGTGTGAGGAACAACACAAAAGCCAATACAAGTATGACAAAGCGCGGCTAGTTTCGGGTGGGTTACGTAAACTCGAGCGAATGCCGAAAAGGGGTCTGATCACGTCCACACGTCCGACGATGGCCACGATACCGACGTCGACTGCGCTCGACAACACCCATTGAAGCGTTTCCTTATTCGCCACGACTCACGGCTCAACGTACTCCTCGGCCACCTCCGCACGCCTTACGACTAACCCGCGAGGCTCAGGCCAGCTAAAACCGCAGTTTTACCCGTGGGAATACGACGACGACGACAACCCCCAACAACTCCTTATCCTTCATTTTGCTGCCTTCGGTGTTCATTAGCGTGAAGAGAAGAGTAGCACGGTGTACGGAGCAGGTTTTATATCACGTGGAAGGAGCAGGCTTTTGCACAAGTTTTGTCCACATTTGACTCAAAGGGCGGACGTGGCGGGCGATGACCATCACGCAGCGAAAACGGACGTTGCTCCCGGACGAAATACAGGGTATGTCCCTGCTCCTTCCTGTGGTTGCTCTTTCGCGTCTCGCGGTGCCAGACCGCGTCTACTTATATTCTTTCTACTTGGGTGGCTTACGTAACTTTTTGATTTACTAGCGGTCAGTGAACCTGGCCTCCAAATTCACTGCGACTCGTGTTCGCGCGATTTGACGCATTCAATACGCATCAAGTGTGCTGATCCAGTGTGTGAAGCCGGTGATGGGATTGATATCTGCCCATCATGCTTTTGTGCTGGAAAGGAGTTCAAGTCACATAAACGTGGGCATGCCTACCGGGTGGTGGTAAGTGTTCTAGGTCTGGGTTGGATCGTATGGTCTTCATAGTACTCCTCTTCTCGTAGGAATTGCATTCATATCCCATCTTCGCTGAAGACTGGGGTGCAGACGAGTGAGTCTGATTTTTAGGTTGCTCTGGTTGATTTCCCTAATTGGCTGGTACAGGGAACTTCTTCTTATCGAAGGCATCGCGTTACAAGGACTCGGAAATTGGCAGGAAATAGCAAAACACGTTGGCACACGGACAAAAGAGGAAGTCGAAGAGCATTACCGTAATGTTTACATCAACTCTCCAAATTGGCCGTTACCTGTGAGTCCCCGTTATAGTTCATCCGCGGCCTCGAGCTGATCTTCGATGGTACTTGCTTCACAGAGAATGGATATTTCCTTCGATGTCGACCCATCGACATTTCACGAACGGAAACGAAGACGGATATCCGCCATGACTGCTGCCGTGGCCAGCTCAAAGCCTGTTCCTGCCCCGACTTCAGCCCCAGGAGTGCACGACGTGGCCACATTCCTCCCTGGACGCCTCGAGTTTGAGCACGAATTTGACAACGATGCGGAGGACCTTATCAAGGATCTTGAATTTGGTGTAGTGCGCGAGTATGGCGGGGATGAACTTCCTGTAGATACGAGTGACGTGGACGTTCAGGCTCGTGCTAAGCTGGAGGAGGATCGCCGAAAAGCGAGAGAAAGAGGGAAAGGGATTATTGGTCCAGATGGGAGAGAACAAAGTGCCGACAGTGCAGATGTCATGGCTTCCCTGATCAATGGTTACGACATCGCGAACGGACACGCGGAAGTGCGGAGGGAAAAGCTACCCAAGGAGGAGGGAAAGGATGGAAAGGACGGACAAGGAGAGGGAGAAACTGAGGAACTCGTCTTGCCACCACCCTACGAAACACGTGACTCTGTCAATTTCAAGCTATCGCTTCTGGGGATGTATAATCAACGCGTAGAAAAGCGATTGGAGAACAAGGCGATCATGTTCGACCGTGGATTGCTAGAGTACAAGAAGGTGCGTTTGTCGTAAAGCAGTGGCTTCCAGCTTTTGATACATAACGTCATGTTCAGATGCAGGCCCTTGAGAAAAAACGTCCGAAGGAGGAGAAAGAAATTGCTCAACGGTTGAAGCCTTTAGCCAAGCTTCAAACTGCGGAGGACTATGAACAGTTCGTTGACGGAACCATCTGTTTGTCGTGTTTTGTTTTGCATCATTCTCACCACTCATACGTTCTAACCGTAGGGGAGTGCGTGCTTCGAAAAAGAATACAAGAGCTCCAGTTTTACCGTCGGATGGGGTTAAGGACAGTTACGGATATTGAGCGGTATGAGATGGATGTGCAAAAACGGGTATGTTGTCTCTCTCTTCGCCTCTCTTCGCCACTCAAGTTCCATCGCACCAGGCTCAAGCAAAGGCCAACTTGGCGGCTACGTCGTACGACCGGTTACAACTACGTGTCGGAAGCAACCGCGGTTCTGTGGGACCCGATCCTCGCCGACAAGGCAGTGTGGGCTCTATTCAAGACTCAGAGGGCGCGAAGGACGTGGAAGCACCTATTCGCTCGACTGCGCCTGGATCTGGGGCGACTTCGTCGTTCATTCGAAGACAACGTATGCCGTATTCTCTTTTTCCTTCTTCAATTCCTCACCTGACTCATGTATGTGATGCTATAGCTGCACCACTTAATCTTGCCAACAGCCCCGCATTCCATCTCCTTACACCCGCTGAACAACTACTATGCTCTCAATTACGCATCATGCCGAAGCCCTACCTCGCTATGAAGGAGACGCTCGTGCGTGAGTACGCCCGACGTGGAGGACAACTCCGTCGACGCGAGGCCAGGGAGTTGCTCAAGATCGATGTAAATAAGACGAGTCGTGTTTGGGACTTTCTTCATCGTGCGGGGTTCCTGAAGGCTGCACCAATCGAGGAGAGAGAGCATGCGAACAACGCCGAAACTCCGTGAATACTTCTTCTCTGCGCATTTGAATGTCCTATTATTAACGGACTATTACGTTTGCTAGTGCGTCTACCGTTAACGGCTCGACACCGTCATTAACCCAATCTTCTTTGTCTGGGACCTCCCATTCGACCTTCGCCACTCCACGGACTTCTCATCCACCCCTTATTCCTGCTAATCCCTCACCCGGAAAAGAGTCATTCTTTGCCCACAATAACCCAGTACCGTCCTGGATGCAGGGTTGACAGTACCCTCCATACGTACTCGCTTCTCCCCAGAGTATCGGCGATCCGTGTCTCTTTTTAGTTTTCTTATCCTTCCGGCTTTTATCTCTTCCTTTATGAAAATATATCTCCCTAGTTTCTATTTGTACCTTTAACTTTTTTTATTCGCTTTTGCCCCTTCGTACTACTTCTGCTACGCTTTCAGTGCATTCTGTACTATTGTTGTGTCAATCGGAATCCCGGCTTTACGGAGGTAGTCGTCATTCCTATAGAATGAGTTCACTTACTCAAAAAGATCAATCTAGTCTTGCGGCGATGAGGACTCACCAGAACTGATAGCAGCGGTGAATTTTTTTGTGTTAACATTGTTGTCATAATAAAATAGAAACGCTCCAAGACTGGATGACACACCTTCGAGTAGTGACGAGATCCTGAGTCACATCTGAATAGATGCAGGTATAGCTATTAAAATATGACTTGCTGAAAACTCTGACAAGGATGACTTACAGAATCGTCACGATACGCTCGCCGTTGGACCAACCCATCTTTTTGGCAAGTTTGACACAGCCGAAAAGGTTGCACGCGCTACTAGATCCAAGGAAGAAACCGTCGTTCAGCATGAGGTAGCGGGACATGGCAACTGCTTCAGCATCTGTTATTCTTGAACGGGTCAAGGAGATGTCAGTATTGGGTGTGGTTGAAGGAAGTGAAAAGGTCATTGCTTACCGGAAAGCGTCGTCGATAAAGGGTATTGCAGGGTCGAAGTTGTTGGTCAGGCGATTGATGCCTCTGAAGCGAGACTGAATGTATGTTTTCGCGAGTACGGTGATTGACTTACATCCCTTCCACGACAGTATCCACTTGATGTCGCCGCTTCGTTCCCTCTCTTTCCTTAGAGTCGTACAACACTCCGTACTTAATCTGCAATTTGCTCAGAAAAGCACCGTCGGAAGATAAAATGTTCTCGCCTTGTTGTGCAATCCAGACCCCTCAGGATCACTTAGAACAACGAGGATATTGTCGTCCATATCTTTCAGGTATTTGCCAGTCCCGGCTATCGTCCCACCTGTACCTGGTAGATCCATCCTTCAGAATCTGTCAAGTTGACGATGAGAGTGGATGAAGCGGTGACAACCTGCTCCGGATACGAAGGCACTGATGTTGCCGTTGGTCTGCCTCCAGATCTCGGGACCAGTACCCTCATAATGAGCTTTGAAGTTACTCTTGTTCTAGGGGAGAAGAGCCGCGTTCACAATATGCCACGATAATTAGAACGATGAAAAAGGGACTCTACCTCGAATTGATCAGCGAAGAAGCCTCTGGGTCGCGTCTCAAGTGCATCAGCGGAATCTTTCATTTCGGACTCATTTGCGGTAGAAGTAACAACGACTGCTGATACGGTCGATGAGGAAGGACCAAAGGAGTCGGAAGAAGCTTTGAGAGTCTCCATCACATCAGTCCTTCCAAAGTTCCGTGCGCGTTGCTTTGCCAGATTCTGTCAAAGGCTCGTCAGGTTCCATAAGGAAACGCTGCGCTGAAAAAGTAACTAACAACAAACTGACTAAAGCATTAAGATAGACCGACCGATGAAGGAGTCGTTGCGACGAACCTGCTTCTTGTCTACAATGCTAGCAGGCCGCACTCTCTCGACTTCAGCACCGAGTGCCTGCAGCGCCTTGACTTTCTCTTCTGCAACGTCATCAGGCATAATAATCGCTATGAAAAACACATCAGCAGCGAAAGTCTTCGAATCGCACGGAATCAGTTCCCCTACTCGTTTCGTATCCCCTGAAGAAACAATTCCGGTCAGTAGGTTGGTAATGGGACAGTGGCAAAGTAAAAATAGCTACCGAGCGCGAGCCACCATCGCGATGGAAATCCCTGTCGATCCCACCGTTCCTTCGAATATCCTGGACCCCGTGTGTGGATGAAGAAGCCCGTCTCTTTCAGCATCCTCGATAACTAAGTGCCACAGTTTAGCAGACTTCCATTGGATGAAAGAAAGAGGCAGTACTTCTCAACGCAACGCGATCCTTGACACTCCCACCAGGATTGAGAAACTTTTCCTATGTTAATCACAGGGTCGAAAGGTGATATTCTTTCAATGCGCACCTCCGCTTTTCCGACGATTTCTACTCCTAGGGCATCACTAAGAGAGTTTATTCGGACAAGATGCGTATTGCCTACAATCGCTTAGAGCTGTTATGATGATCCCCAGGATACGTTTTCTTTACCAATCAAGCCTGGTATCCCGTTGACTATTTCATCAGTGCGCACTTCAATTGGCCTTGGGGGCAGGTCCAAAAGTTCTTCACTCTTGGACTTTCTCCTCGCTCCAGTTCCGTAGCGATTGAATAGTTTCGTTGAGCCCAGTCCCAAAGAAAGACCAATGAATAAACCAAGGATAAGTAGATGCCTCCCTGTAGGATCTGGCATTCGAGACGGCCAAGAGTAAGGTAGGATACCCATGAATGATATTGCCAGTAGCTAGTCCTCCTCCTCACCAGAACCACAAAAATAAAATCCGGAGATGATGTCAGCCAAGGTGGACCGTGCGTGGGAAAGTCACTTCCGAATTTGGACCTTGCTTGGTTTCATCCGAGCACCAAAGAGGTATATAAGGCCGCGTCTTCACTTCTTCCCACCACCAACGCGTCCCCGCTGCATCGTCGTCACTGTCGAGGTCGGCGTAGTGCGCAATGTCGAATAAAATTGTGGTAAGCTGAACACTGTTCTTCATGGAATGGTGCAGCTGGTAACACTAGAGTCTGTCGTATTGAGCCTTCGATTTATCGAGCCATCATCGATGATGTGATCGCCAACATAAAAAACGACTTTGACGACTACGGTGTCAACGAGGATGTTCTGAGCGACTTACAGAGTGTGAGTTTGC